>CM060966.1:142274357-142634357 GCA_030765045.1 Tenodera sinensis | reverse complement strand
TCTCCACTACCCCGGTTCCATGCGTATCATTTCTGCCGCGCGTTTCAAACACGCAGCGCAGTTTTGATGAATCGGAATTGAGATTAAAGGATTTGATCATGCGCTGGTCATTATAACCGAGAAAACTTTTCTTGAACTGCAATTTAGGGGAAACTGACGGTTCAAATGATAAAATGCAGAATCATAGTTAAACATTATTTGTTGATGTATTACGATAGGGTAGGCAATGCCTACCCTGCCTACCCTGAGGAGCCGCGCCTGTAAGTGACGTTGCTACGTGGCATTGACGGTTACCGTATTAACGTCTGTTACTGGTAATGTAACTCTGGTACATACAAGGAAGTATCTGTTATTACCAACGGACTGTAATCACAAGATAAATTAAGACATTTGGAATTAAAATTTGGTTGGATATATTTTCATAATTTTTTACAATTAGCTATTTCCAAATATTTATACAAATATATTATATCCATTACAAATTATATTTTGTGTCATTTGTAGTTTTGTTTGTAGTAGTCAGATATCGTTTGAGCCAAACCTGCTCCTTGCGCTGATAAAATTAAATTACTGTTGTGCAGAGGCATCTTTGAGGGAAGGGGTTAGGGGGCAGTTACGATAAATAATTGGTTATTATTGCTCCACCAAAACAAAATTACAACTTAATATTTAATTCAAATGTTTCACATTTATAATTAAAACATTTTAGGCTATATCGTAAGGAATTCACAAGAAAATTCGTAAATTTCCGCAGGCAATATTGTTTGCAAAGCAGATATTTAATTGACATACCTGTACCTGGATAATTTAAATTGTGCATGCTTGTTATATTTGTGAAAAGTTGGTGGTTGTAATATGAACATTACACATGTAAAACAACAGGACATGCTGACTCAATTTGGCACATTTATAAAACGCTTTCAAATACTCACTGTAATAATACAAATGGTGACACAATACCTCCGTAAGTATTCCGGGAGCTCAGATAGTCACAGTGTACTCATTTAGTGAGCAATTTTTTATATATTCTTCCACAGAGCTTTGAGGTTACGTTACGTTAGGTTAGATTAGGTAAGGTAAGCTTATAAGAGTTAGGTTAGGTATAGTATATAATCAGCTTCAAGAAAACTGTTTTTTTACTACTGTATTCATTAAAGAGGTTAGGTTAGCTATATATAAGCAGTTTTAAGAAAACTAGCATATTTTTAGTGATGTATGAAATTGGGCCAGCATGTCCCAATTCTGATATAGTTAGTTTTTGTACTTTACTCACTTAGGGGTCGTGGCCAACATCGATTGGGTGGAAGGAAGACCAAAGATGATCTATAAGGTGGCCCCCTCTCTTCTCTGATTTCCATTGTTTTACAAAGGAAAATTGAAGGCCCGAGATCATTTTTCTCGTTATATTAGAAAAAGTCTGATGTGTTGCACTCACATGACTTTCTCTACTCTTGTACTAACCATACTTGCAAACTCCTGTTCCCTTATCTTCTTCGTGTTGAGATAAAACATATTCTTCCTTTTTTTCTTTATCTGATTACCCTCTCCTTATGTAGGACTTACACCCCAGGACTTACACATGAACGCAGGAACACCACAAGGGAGTGCTATCTCGGGCCTCCTATCCTACACAGCCGACACACCACAACCCATACACAAAACCATACACTTAGCCCAATATGCAGATGATACTGCATATTGGAGCACACACGCCACACTACTAGGAGCCAGAGGCAGACTAGAAAAACAGTTAAACACATTTCTACAATGGACACGAAAATGGCGAATAACCATAAACATACAAAAAACATAAGCCATTGTAATAAGGAAAATAAGAAAAAAAAAATACAGAACAGCCACACTTACATTCAACAAACAATCACATGCAAAAAAAAAAAAAAAAAAAAAAAAAAAACAGCAAAATACTTAGGAGTACACATACACAACAAACTCAGAATAAAACCACACTACACACAACTACTCAATAAAGCACGTCCCATACACGCAACACTAAACTATCTGGCCAAACTCAACAAAAGAGAACTCACATCACAAATATTACACAAACTCTACATCACACTAGTCCGACCACAACTCACATATGCAGCCGTAGCCACAATGCCCCTAATCACAACAACTATGATGAACAAAATAAAAGGATATGAAAGGAAATGCCTACGGACTGCCCACAAACTTTCACCATCATTTAAATCCAACACTGTACATCAATACACAAACACAATACCCATAGACACACACGTAGCAAAACAATTCATAAAATACATACACAACGCACACACAAGAAGCTACAGAAGAACTCTCATAAACACTGCACAAAAGATGAAGACTATACAAGAAACACCAACAGACAAAAACCCTCCCCTTATCACACTCATACATGTATACGATAAATATCAAGAACAAGAAGAACAGAAAATACGAGACCATCTACAACACTTCCAAAACATTTAGACACACAATAGACACAAACACACACTAAAAAACCTAACATACAAAAACACACTAAACATACAAAAAATACCAATGAGCCAAGCAGCAACATTAAAATAAAAACAAAAAACGAGCAACAAAACCTAGGATCTTCTTTGGGCAGAAGCACATGAATGGAGCCATGGATGTGGAACACGGGAACTGACACACAGATACACAAATCACAACACACTACACTACACAATGTCAACAAAAACACAAATAACACAAATACGCACCTAAGCCGAGGGAAATCCCAACACGTAAACGTAACAAATACCACACTAGGCTGAAGAGGGGTTTCCCTAAACATTTTTGAATTGAATTGAATCAGGACTTACATGCCAGTGCCTAGGGTCAGACTTCTATCGGGGAGCACAGGGACCTATGGGCCGGACGAATGAAGGCCTGGAAGCGGGTGGTGTACAATAACGAGGAAGAGGGTGATATGAAATACAGGCGAAATCAATGATGGAAAAGGTGACAATGGAGCAATTGGTGGAATGGGTGGCGGGGGAAACCGGAGATACCGGAGAAAACCCGCCTTGACACCACTTCGTCCACCATGAATACCACATGGGGGTCCCTGGGATCGAACCCGGGCCGCCTAGGTGGTAGGGGAACGTTCTAACCGCTCGGCCACGGTGCCGTCCAAAAATAATCTTCTTTATTTTCTTGTAGGTACAATGGGAATATGGAAATACAATAGTCTTTGAGCATAGTCAATTCTTGGTTTCAGATTCCGTTCTCTTTGCACGGTTAAGATATAACAAAGTGAATCACGATCTTCCATGTGACGAAAGTTTGTTTTCCAAAACTCAATACTCGCACAGATAACAAGGAATATCTCCGAAGTGGTTCACTCTGCTTAAAAAAATATTTGGACCTAAATTATGTGTCTTAGCAAGATCTAGATTTTTATATAGTAAGATTTGTTCTATCTGTTACAGTTTACGGGTTATGCAAAAGTCATCCAGAGTAAACCGGACTACATAGGCTATAGCCAGAAAATTCAAAATATACATTTCATTTGTCATAAAAATGTCTTGAACACATGGCATTTTAATCAAAATCGTTAGAGCAATTTTCGAAAAATTTTCCATGTAAAGGGTAATTTAGGGTGGAGGCATTTTCTTCAAAATCTTCGTGTCGCATCCTTAAAAGATATTAAACGTAAATCGCAACTTTGGTTTTAAACCGACTTTTCGTTTTAGAGTTATGCTGCTCACAGGCTGACAGACGCGCCCGCGCGCGCACACGCACACACACGGACCTTTTTGTAAAAATGCCTTTTTCTGGATTTAGTGGGCCTCAAAACATATTTATTGACACCGAATTTTTTGGTGGAATACAATACCTCCCCTATTTACAAGTAGTAGAGAAAGTAAAAATGAAATATTTATTTATTGGAGAAAAATCAGTAAATACCTATATGGACTCCCTGGGTGACCTGAACAATATCCAAACGATATTTAATTTCACTCCAGATTTACTAACTGCAATCGCTTTTCTGGGACCTTTTGCAGGGTTGGTAGTGTGATTACAGGCTTGCTTTCCACAGACCATGCAGTTTCCTGTTCTTTATCTTGCATTGACGCCATATTGTAAATTAACCACACAAGCGCCGCCCAGTGATGATTTCCAGAATTCAAAAGTTGTAAGGGAAAATAGGCTACATATTTCCTCTCTCCAATTATTCTTACCGGAAAGCAGTATCTGCGACAGAGAACTGAAAGCCAGGATGGGGGAATCCTGTATTTACATTACATGCGGCAAGGCACCTAGTTGTATTTTTGTCAGCAGAGGAATAATAGAATGATGGTGTTTAAAGTCACTGTTTGAGGTTAGTGCGTAGTTACTGTTAATAGTACTTAAAGCTTTACTGCCACATTAATTCGATGAGCAGTACAATACTGGGTAATGACTTGGCTCCGATTTCTATGACCTTGAATCTTTTTCTGCTCATGCTGGGACGATGCTATGTGCAAACTATGCGTGGCCCATAACATTTTGAGTGAAATTAAACCACCTTTAAGGGTCGTTTTTTCGGCATTTTTAGGTAATTTTATCTGATAAGGCATTTTTACAGGTTACTAATCGTTTTAAGTAATTTTTAAGAACAAAAATGAGGCAAGTTTGGTTACATTGTTCTTATATTAGTAAAATCAGAACCCCCAAACCTAACAGTTCTTGCAAATGTGATTCCCCTATTATTTTGTTAAACATTTGGGCTCCTCAAACACAGATAAATACGTCCAACTATGGTTTACATCTATTGTAAGACGGATTTGTCCTCTAAAGGAACGTGGAGTGAATCTACCTGCTACTTTTGAGGGCCACACCACGCCTACTGTAATGTAATCTTCACAAAGCAGAAGCTAGTCATAGCTATATGTATTTCGTCATGCCGAAAACAAAAACATTATTTCAGCGACATTGAAAATCAATTGGTGAAATCGTTTGTAAGTAAGCTAAGTCTTGTGGAAGCTGAAGTGTGCAAACCTGTCGTGGCTAAACTGGAAAAAAAGTTAAAGAACAATGGATATAATGCAATTGCAAGATTGCTAATGGAAAAGAGCTGGAAACCCGCAATATTTGTTGCTTTAAGCATGTCCCAATATTTTCTGTTGATGGTGAAAAAAGCTTCTCTGTGAAACTTTACAAAAGGTGTTTATAACATACCGCAGGACCCGGGTTCGATCCCCGATACCAGCATGGGGATTTTATCCCCTCTGGGAGGTCTGGCACGGGGTGCACTCAGCCTCGTTAGGTCCCGGGGGACCAATTGAGGAACTACTTGATGGAGAAGTAGCGGCCCCAGGTCTAGAAGACCGCATAACTGGCCGGGAGGGCTCGGGGTGCTGACCACGTCCCACCCTCCAGTACTGCACCTTACCAATGACGCCTGTAGTGGGCAGAGGTGGGGGACGCAGCGGCTGGGCGGTAGGCCTTGGCCCTTCGTGGGCTGTCGCGCCGGGGTTTAGTTTTAGTTTATAACATACTGTAATTCAGTAAGCAGTAAACAATAAATGTAATGAGCAAGGAATTCAACAAATGAAGTCAATTTTCAAATAGTTCTGTGTTCCTTTAGATCACTTTTAATAAATGTCAAGGTCATAAAGTCAGCATTTTAAGACCATTTTTAATATTAGGTCATGAAAATTTGGCCTTATAATGACATTTAGTTAACGAGTCCCCGACATAACAACAATAATAGAATACCTCTGTGGTCGAGTAGTCACCGTTCTAGGAATTGGTATCCAGTTAAATTCATCATACGTTAGCACCCCTGCTTTACTTGTGCCATTCTGGAGTACCTACATATCGATTGTAACCACTTGGAACTTTCGATTATTTGCAGGAGAAGAGACTTTAGGCCTCGTCTCCCGGTTGTTTTACTTATGGAGGCCGCAATTTATAATTACTTTACTTCGCCAGTTCATTATTTTCCAAATGCATTTGAGATTTGCTCGTCGTCGTATAGGTGGGCTATTCTCTTACTGTGACATTGTTCATAACGGTGAAGTGAAGGTAAGGCATGTTAATGTGTGAAACATAAATTATGAACCTGAATGAATGACTTTGAATACAAAGGAAGTGACAAAATGAATACTCAAGTATGAAATCATGAAGCCAGACGTGTTAAAGCAGAAGTACTGCTGGTATGCTACGGAACAATTGTTTTTTCTATTGTTGGAATAGTTTGCGTTTTGTTACTGACACAATGTGACAAGCGAGCTTTCAAGAATCAAATCAACAAAGAGAACTAACATTATTCGGTGAAGAAAGTTTATATTTCTGTAAGTGAATTTAATTTTTTTAGTTCATGGGCTAAGTTTGAAAGTTAGTGCACTAATTTTTAGAGCTGATTTTGGAATGTTAATCTAACCATTAATGTACCCAGACAGACTTTCACTCACTCACTCACTCACTCACTCACTCACTGCCTCACTCACTCACTCACTGCCTCACTCACTTATTCACACATTCACTCACTCACACACTTACTCACTCTTTTGTTTGTTGTGTATAGTCCCCTCTAAGTTATATGAACATTATAGAGTGCTTTAACCTGAAAAACAACTATGTTTTTATTCCATTTATACTCCGCCTTTGACTTTAGTTGTTATACCGGCGGCCTTTCCTATGGAACATATTGCCTATTGTGCAACAGTGTTCCTGAATACAGTGAATTTTTGGTCTTTTGGTTTTCTGTACGTTAGTTTTCTCACTCGCGCGCTCTCTCTCTCTCTCTTTCTCTCTCGCTCTCTCTCACACACATTCACACAATTGTTCATGATTCTTGGGAGGATGGGGAATAATCTTAATTAGAGAAAAGCCCTCTTTCAAGCCGGGAGTCGAACCCGGGACCCTTCGCGCACCAATTGAGAGTGTTATTAATTGCTCTTGGAGCTGTAGCTTATAATAGGTACTCGTTTTCATCGTTGTAAAACATTCACATTCCCATTTCCTTTATAGTTAAAGAAAAATTGCCACCTGAAAGCCGAAAGTTCTTGGGGGGGGGGTAAGCAAACAGTACTTAGGTATCTGGAGGAATCGAACAAGCGCCCTCAGGGATAGTAACCTTTGCATCACTATTGTGATCCAATAGACGTTTCTGTTTTATCGTCGCTGACACATTAAAACTTTCCCTTTAGGAATTCGAAAGTGTCACTTTCTCGATCCATCATATCAATAAAGCCTTTCGTCAGGCCACGTATCGCACTCTGCAAGGAAAAGTATCGTAGTTTACTGGTTTACATTTATAGGGAGAGAAAAGCACTTCTGGACTTTTCCATCGTACCAAGTAATTTGGGAGAACACGAGAAGCAAATACCATCGAGGAGGCACCGCGGTAACGTGCGCGACTCGCATGCGGGAGGTCTGGCGACTGCGCACTCTGACTTGGGTTTTTCCGTGGTTCACCTTGTCACTTAGGTGAACGATGAGCTGCTTACTTTCAATCCATGGTTTCCTTTGCTTCCCTCCCTCGTTTAATTTTCCTTGTCATCCTTTAGGTCTGTGTGTCAGCGCGGTGCTTCGGGCAGCTGCGGTCAGATGGTGCTGTTGCTTGCGCTTTGTAAACCATCTCCTCTAGCTCGCTTGAGGTAGCTGCCCAGGCCATTAGGGTCGCTTCGACGCCCTCTGTGGTTGGTAGTGAGGAGATTCGGCGGTACGTTAGATATCTATCTGTCCAACTATTAGGGATTTTCGCACGTCTGTGTACGCGCAGCTCCAACCCTGCCCTCTGTCGGGCTTGTGGTCTCCCTTCATCTCATCTCTCCCTCCTAGGGGTGGTAGCCTACAATGGATTCATGCCGGGTCACAGTGGCAAAGTATCCAGTACCTCCTACCTCCTACTATAAAGAAACATTTTTTAAAATGCAATGGCTCCAGACAGCCCAGTATACTAGTTAGGATCGTTTAACTTGCTACAATTGAAAATACCCCAAAATATTTATCTACTAACAGAACCCTTACCTCTGCCCGGATAATTACGTTTATGTATAAATTCTTCTCTTTCTTCCTCTCACTTTTTCATTTGCTTTTCTTTCTTTTTCTCACTTTATCTCCGACTTCTCTCCCTTTCCCTCCCTGTCTTCCTCCCTATTCCTTTCGAACATCAACACTATTCTCTCCCTCTCCATAGCACTCATCTACGTCTCTCCCCCTTATGTGAACATGTCATATACTTTTGACAATGTGTTTATAAGCATAAGTTTAAACTAAACGTATTTATTAGTACAAAAACGTAGGCCTCTTGCTTAGGCGATAAGTATTGTCACCGCGCCCGCCGCATCTGATTGCCGCACTGGGGAGGGGGGACCCAGCCAGTCGCCTACCTGGCCTAACGACCAGCCTTGAGGAGGGAGCAGTGTCGCCCATCGCATTATTGTCGGCACTACCGCAAAGGAGCCGAAGGGAAGAGACCGCATTGTTGGGCGCTTGCCGAAAGAGAGAAAGGGATAGAGACTTCTGGAATTGTCTGCTTTGTATTTGACCGCAATAATAACTGAACTTTCCTGAAGTTTCCAGAACAGTGCCTGAGAGATATAAATAACGGTAAAGTGTGAGAAGGGACAGTTCTTCAAACTGGATAGGGGTCTGACTTTCCGCAGTCACATCAGAGACCTCTCGGCAAGGACTCAGGGGGCTATTGCCTCCCTGTACCCCATGCTGAAGTCAGAGATGCCAGTCCGCCTAAAGCTACACCTCTTCCGGGCTCTTGTAGTCCCCCTCATGCCTAACGCTTGTGAAGTGTGGGGCATGGCTGCAGGTAGTTGGCTCCTATGGCTCCAGAGGGCTCAGAACAGAGGACTTCGGTCCATCTTCTCTGTCCCCTTACCCTTCCCAGTGAGACTACTTCATGAAGCCTCATCTCTTCCATACGTGGAGGATGAAATTAGGCGCCGGGCAGCAAAATTATACGCCAAATTGCGAAACCATCAAAGCGCCCTAGTTAGGTCTCTAGGGGACTACGACCCATTAACACGCCGCTTCAAGGCGTATAGGGTACCCCGCATGGCTTGCGGGCACGCCCCATAACCATGGAGAACCTCCACCAGCAGCTAAAGCTGATCTCCAAAGATCCCCACAGAGAGTTGATCCTCTCCAAAATTTCTTCCCCAATCAAAATTCAAAATTCTAAACACCAATTTCATAAACTTTTAAAAATATATTTTTTAACGTCAGAATGCCAACATTGTTGCATCCTGCAGGACAGCTGTCAAGGGGCCCTAGTGCTCCCTTCTAACCCACACCAACCTAAACCAAAACAAGCCACCCTACAAAGCCCCTATCCAAATTTCCTACCTGCGGTTAAGCCCTAATAGGGGTAGGTACGCAGCAAAAGTCGTCGGGCTGAATCCTCAGCCTGCCAGTAGCACGTCGTCGTCAAGGGACAGTTCTTGTGGTACGAATTCGGAGCCGTGCTGTTGGTGAATCGGTAAAGACTTTCTTGCTGTTGCAACGAGTGTAAAAAGTTACTGTTTACGGAAATAAAAGTGTTTCTCTATCCCGACTACATCTGTCTTCTTTACTTTACACTCACCAAAGTCACAGTATGCTGTTTCTCGTGGTAGCAGATTTACCCATAACAAATTGATACAACTTCTTAACTCTCTATCACATGAGTTATTTTACTACATGTACCACTCTTCTTCCAATTCCTGAACCGGTTTAGATATTCCTGTCACAGACACCTTAAAAGAAGTAATTCAAATAGCCATGATTGTTAAGGCCGGACGACATTCTGATTACTGTACACTACTTACATCCGTTTAATCTAGCTCTGGCATACTTTCAAAAATATCTTGCATTCTTCCACACAAATAGATATTTTATAATGTTTGAGGCTGTGGCAGTTTGATGAGGTTTTGGCTAGCTTTGAACATTGAAGTGAATTAATTTGTCACGAATGAATGATTGAGCTAAAGCGGTTGACGCAATTCAGGAGCGAATGTACACAATGTGTTTCCAGATAAGTCTTCGCGCCTCTTGGAAGCTTACCAATTTAATTCCGGTATAGTAACAGCAGCCAGATAATGGAGAATGACAGCTGTTCTGATAATTCACTAACAATCACAGGGCGTTTCTTCACCGTCTATTGTTTTACTGTCGAATACCTCGGAAACAACCCTCCCCCCTTCCACCCCAGAAAAAAAAAGTAAATAAAAAGAAAGTTCATATGAACATGGGTCTGAAGATAATTTATTGCTGTAGTAAAAGTAAAAAATTGAGGATTACAAAAATTGTCCGGAATGGCTTCCTCCTGCTTCGATGCTTGCCCTAGGCCTGCGCTCCATACTATTGCATTCTCTATTGCAAATTCCTGTTGCGTTTCATATTTAGTTAAATCTGGGTTTTAAGTTACAGTCACTTTTGTCGCTTTTTACTTTCTCTACTGGTAAGTAGGGGAAGTATTGTATTCCATCCAAAAATTCGATGTCGAGATTTCATTGGAAATACATGTTTTGAGGTCCCCCTGAATCCAAAAAAAGCATTTTTAGAAAAAGGTCCGTGCGTGAGTCTGTGTGTGTGTCAGTCTGTCAGTCAGTCAGTCTGTGGACAGCATAACTCAAAAACGAAAAGTCGGTTAAAACCAAAGTTGGTATTTAAGTTTAATGTCTTTCAAGGATGCGACACGAAGATTTTAAAGAAAATAGCCCCACCCTAAACTACCGTTTACATGGAAAATTTTTCGAAAATTTTGATTTTCTTGAAAATGGCTCTAACGATTTTGATTAAATTGTCATATGTTTGAGATATTTTTATGACAAATGAAATGTATATCTTGAATTTTCTGGCTATAGCCCCTGTAGTCGTATTTACTCTGGACGACTTTTGCATAACTGGTAAACCGTTAGAAATAGACCAAATCATACTACACAAAAAATGTAGATCTAGCTAAAATACACAATTTATGTCTGAATAAATTTTCTTGTAGGGTGAACCATTTCGGAGATATTCCTTTTTATGTGTGTAAGTTTCGCAAAACTTAGAACTTTCGTGAAATGGATCATCGTTGTTCATTTTTTTATATGTTAAGTGTGCAAAGACAACAGAATGTCAAAGCTTTAAGACGTTTGACAATCGCACAAAGCCTATGCTATTCTAACATTCCCCTTGCACCTACAAGGAAATAAGCAATAAGATAAGTTGTACAAATGTTTATCTCAACTAACACGAAGAAGATATAGGAATAGGAGTTTGTAAGAATGGTTAGTACAAGAGTAGAGAAAGTCATGTGAGTGCAACACATCAGATTTTTGCTACTTGAATGCGACGAAGTTTAAAATAGCATTCGCAAAAATGCGACAATCTGCCGCAGAAGCAAACCATATGCCGCTTTCCCTCCCGACTGGGGAGCTCATTCCTGATCTGGTCTGCGTGGTTTACTCATTTTTGTCAAATGTATGTATGTATATATATATATATATTTCAGTTTTAAAACCTCATTAATAATATAATTTATAAAATGTTCTGCTTGCGGAATTTTGCGCAAATATTAATTTAATTTGTACATTTTTGCGACGTTGTTTTAATTTCTAGTTGAAACCTTGGTCAAATCCTGTGTGGATACCCTCTCTCAGAGTATCAATGTTCGTTACAGGAGTCGCATAAACCAGGGACTATCAGGAGCTCAAGCTCCAGTTCTCCTCTACCAGTTCATTTATGCGGACATCCAACATTCAAGAAAGTACTACTGTCCAAATGAAATGAACTGACGCACCATCGCGTAAAAAGTCATTGGATGTATTTTTTAGAAATTGCAGATATTCCCTGTATTCCAACACGAGGAAAGAAATAAGGCCCAATAAGGTGATCATGAATGATTCCACTCCGAACGTTTAGGCAGGACTTCTGTTATATCTGTCCTGCCATACTTCAAGAGGATTTTCATAGGTCTGGAAATGAGTATTATGAAATTTGAAAATACGTGAATCCAGCTTCATCAATTATCAAGTGCCATGCTAATGCATGAACAAAGCGCAATTCTGTAACATACGACGGAAGAAAGTTTTCGTGATTCTAAGTCCGCTACGTTTAATTCTTGCACCCGCTGAAGCCCATATGGGTAGGGAAGATTTTCAGCAAAATTCTCCAGACAATCATATGATTAATGGCTTTCTTTACTGCAATACGTCATGTGCTATCTGATGGATTTACGTACGCATCACGAAGAACTCGTACTTCACGGTTAATGCTTCGTTCCTCTCTGGGTCTCCCAACATCCGAAACACCACTCCCTCTATTCCTGAGAATGTTTGTGGACAAGGCGGGTACTAATGACCTTGTTGTCGATGGGCCCTTAAACACCACGACTCACTCTCTCTCTCTCTCTCCCTCTCTCACTCGTGAACAAGGTGGTGATAGTTTTCTCCAAGTGCTCAAAATACATTCCCATTGCAAGGCCATACATATTTTATCTGTTCACTCATTGAATATACATATTTCTTTGACCTCCTATGCCCCACCAAAAAAAAAAAAAAAAAAAAAAAAAAAAAAAAAAAAAAAAAAAATTCAGCAGACAATTTAATTGATTATTGTTTGCTCTACAGTAAATAACCAAACAAAATAATCAAACAAACAACGAAAACCAATTTAATTAAATTAATTATTTAATAACTCTCTAACAAACTACTTTCGAAGTTATAATTATATGAGGCTCTTTTACTATTTTGATCTTGAGAAGGCGTCTCCGAAATATTTGGCAGCAATGTACATCCTGTGCTGCTTACCAAGCGGTAGACCCGGCCGGGTTCGACTACTGGTAACGGCGTGGGGACTTTCTCCCTCTGGGATGTCTGGTTCGGGGTGCAGTCAGCCTCGTTAGGTCCATGAGGGGCCAGTGGAGGAGCTACTTGATTAAGAAGTAGAATCCCCGGTCGCGAAGGCTACATAACCGACCGGGAGGGTCCGAGACACTACCTTCCACCCTTCAGTACTGCATCCCACCCATGACTCCTGTACTGGGACGAGGTTGGGGACGCAGCGGCCGGGCGGTAGGCCTTGACCCGGTTAGGGCTTTCGCGCTGGGGTTTAGTTTTTTTAGTACATTCTGCAGAAGCTTTTATATCTACTTTTGAAAATTTGGAAAATTTTCCCGTGTAAAGTTTGGATTGGTGGGATTTTCTTGAAAATCTTGGTGTCGCATCCTTGGAAGATGGAGAACTTAAATACCTTCTTCTTCATCTTCTTCACCTGTTTACCCTCCTCTTGTGTAGGACTTACAAGCCAGTGCCTAGGGTCACACGCCTGTCGGGGAGCACAGGAACCTATGGACCGGACAGAGTAAACACCTGGAAGCGGGTGGTCAGGCATACACCAGATATGTTAAAGAGGATGGCATGACATGCAGGGGGAAGCGATGAATGGAAAGATGATGATGGAGCAATTGGTGGAATGAGTGGCGGGAGAAACCGGAGAACCCGGAAAAAAACCCGCCTAGACGCCGCTCCATCCACTACGAATACTACATGTGGGTCCCTGGCATAACAGCGAATGTTTTAAATATTTTACAAATATCTGTCACCTGTCACCTAGTCAAATCAAGGTGGCTCATATATTGTCTTACAAACAAATCTATCTTTGCTAGAAACTTAAATATAAAAAGTTAGATTAAATACATGAATTAAAGCGGACATTCTGAATCACGTGGGCAAAACATAGAGATACATGGGTGTTACGAAAAGGCAGCAAGGGGGGGGGGGCGTGCCCCCTTTTAAATTAAGTGACTGTTAGACTGTTGTTTTAATTTTAAAGTAAGGAACAATTTTTATTTAGGACAAATTAAAACAGATATCTGCAACGAATACAATAATTTTGACGATAGAATAATGAATTACTGTTGTTTGATTGCAAACTTCCAACATGCCGCCCTGAAAAAAGTCTGCCGACGCCTATGCAGAGATATGACAGCAGCCAAACATGTCGAAATTTACAAGCAGTCGTGAACAGAGCAAACTGTCTCGTAAACATTGTCTTGCAATGCATGTATCTGCCATCTACCGGACGCGAGGAGAAACAGTTCGTATTCTGACTCACAACAGGCCTTGAAGACAGCGCGGCCCAGCGCGGCCTTAGTCCACTTTGCTGAAAGGTTAAAGTCTCGGCCGCGCGCAATCTGACGTTGGTTAAATTGTGAAAATGATGAAATTCTGAATGACAAGCATTTACTAAACAGTATTTATTAACAATAGTTACATAAATGGTGGCTACACTGTTATAATTTATCGACACAAAGTCCAAATAGAAAAATAAATGCAATAATCTCTACTATACGGATGGAGCAGTTGGTTTTACAATTTCTTCCTTAATCACCAAATTATGAATTGCCAAAATTCGCGCATTTTCTTTAAAAATCATCTTCATAAATAAATTTGTTGTGCTGTATGCACAAAAATTGGTAGAGATTGTCAATATATTTTTAAAACAAAAAGGGCTTGCCACACAAAATTATGTAAGTTATCAGGACCTCCCGAACATTCCAGCATGGTACAAAGCGAATTTAAACGAAGTTTAAGCAGTTAGAGCACAAAGGATGGCAGCTCATAACATTTATGGGCTGCCATAGCACTTACGGCGTTTTCTAAACAGTAAATTCACTGTAGCATTTTACCTATCTTCTTACTCTCGTCTCTTCCTTCATTTTCCCATATCTGTCCCATAAGTTTCTGTTCTATGTGTGCAACTGTCAACATTTCACGTTTGAAGCAGGTTTAAGCTACAGAATAAAACAATATCGCGAAAATGAACAAATCAAAATTAATATTTGTGCAGAATACGATAAGTTTGTGCAAAATTCTTCTAATAAAAACTTTAGAAATTATCCTGTTAGTGAGGGGTTTAAAACTAAATTATGAGTATATTGAATTGAAGCCAACAGTAATCTGCTAAATGAAATATTGCCTATATTTGAAAATTAACTTATACACAAATGGATAAAGATCAAACATACACAGTGTACATTTGACAAGAATAAATGAACCACGCAGACCAGATCAGAACTGGACTCCATAGCTGGGAGGAAAGCGATATATCGTTTGTTTCTGTGGCGTATTGTTTTCGCATTTTGCCAGTGCTGTTTTAAAGTATGTCGCATTCCTCGACCTCAAGTAACAAAATCGACTTTAACTTAAACCCTGATACGAAGAAACTTTTAATAAAATACTAAAAGATGGTCCGTAAATTTCCTATCCTCCGACAATTTAAAATAACTATGTGAAATGAGAATTATTACATTTGTTTTACAGGTTGAGAAAGGCTCGTCATTTTGCCATCTCTCAGGTGATTTTCAGTATTTTGTGTGACCTCAGTAATTATTGCTGTAGCATTGCGAATTGCGTTTAAAGAAACATTCGACCAAAGGCATAGTGGTACTTGGTCAAGATAAGCTTTGTTCTTTAACCCTTTCAGTGAACAGTTCTCTAGTGCAAGGCCTAAGTTATCTAACATACTGTCCTGCAATCAAGCCTGAAATATTCGTAGACTACCTCGGTGGTCTGGCTTAGCATCCTCGGGTTCGATTCCCGGCTGAAAGGTAGGAATTTTTCTTTAGTGGGGATTATTCCCTAACCTCCTTAGAGTGTGAAAGTATAAAGAGAGTCTGAATGTGTTTGTGAATTTAAAGACAAGTTAAAGAATCCAATGATCAAGATAAGTAAAAGGTGAACTCCATTGCTATGAGTTGCTATTTCCTTAGGTAAAATGCGCCTAACATGTTAAAGGCGGCATATACAACACCGAAGTTTGGATTTTAAACAAATGATAAATTCCATTCACAAAATGTCCATGAGGTTGAACAAATGTCTCGGACTATACTGCATATGCATATGACTAGGAAGTTAACACTCCCACCTCCCCCCCCCCCACCTCCCCCCCCCCCCCCGCCCCCTTTCTCTCTCTCTCAGCTGGTTATAGTTGATTACGTCGTTTCTTCCTCTTGAACTGTTCAGGAAGTTTAGAGTACGCGTTGAAAGTTCCTTTTAGGATGTTATATCTGAACACACCCGTTTCGCTTTATATATTTTTATCGAATGTGGGGGAGTTAGCGGATGTTTTATCTACTAAGTATTGTTTGCTTTCATTTCGATCAAAACTCTTAGCTCTAAACTTTGCAAAACAACATACGTAAGGAGGAAGACAAGTCTTTTACAAAATTAAAATTGAGTTTTTATTTATGGATGCTATTTAACTACTATGAAAGACCGCTTAATTTTGCTCAGAGGTCGCTTTATCAGGCCTGAGGTTCTTTTACACCGATCACCCTCCCTCCGCCGGGTTTGAACCCTCCACCTCGAGAACCAGAGGCTAGCATGACATCCCTATACCACGGAAGACACATTCTATGAATTGTCCAGCACTTAAGTGACTCTTAATTTCACATATTTTTATTTACGCATTTAACACAAATTCCTATGTACTTGTTGGCATTAATTAATGTTATGCGTGCAATTTGTCGAATTTACAAACACTTGAAATGTTTCTTTGTGTTCATAATTGTCAAGAATGCCCGCCGAAGATCCTGTTCTTCCGTTTTAAACATACAATGCTCCATCAATGGTTGACCGTGTATACATGTACTTCCACACACGCGCGTTGGATCATCTTTAGTTGTTAGCCCCTGTAGGCAAGCAACCCTCCCGTCACCTGTGATATTGCTGTTGTATTGACACTCAAAATCAATTTAGCGTCCAGCCCTTCTTTTCACGTTGTTGGAAAGAATGATTTTATAATTTCTCCTTTTGTTATTTTCCCTACTCTTTCTCTCACAAGTTTATGCTCTCTTTGCTGAAGTTGCTTTTAAGTGCACTCCCCGATTTACTTTATACGTCAGTTCCAAGTCTGTTGAATGTGTTTCTTGAGTAGAGATCTGCAGCCTCATTGTCCTGGCTTTAATCCTCGTTGCAAAGCGCACAGGATCTCTTGCGATGCATTAGTTTGTAGCCTATACATAGTGAGATAGCTCCGCGGTAAGTGTGAGGGTCGCAGTCGGGAGGTCGTGTGTTCGATTCCCCCGGCATACCTTTATGACCGATAGGTCTTCTTTCAAGAGTCCCCAGGCAAATGGTCGGAAGGATAATTACATCCCTCCAATTTGCCATTCCTCAATTTCATTTCACCTTCATTTTAATCCGGTCTTTCAGGTCGGAAGCGTTGGCGGTGGGCGAGTCTGGCGCTGCTGTGTGCGGACTTAACAAACTTTAATTGCTGTTCTCGACGGATGGGTGGTATTGTAGACCTGCTGCGGTGGATCGATGTCGAAACTCATGAAGCTGGTAGCTCCTTGGCAAATCCTGGTGTCGATTTAAAGAACCGTTAGGGACCCTCACGCTGACTCAGGTTACTCCCCGGGCTCCAGAACGGCTGTCATTTCATTTCTTCTTCCCATGATCTGACATTCATAGTCTAAACAGTTGACTCAGTGTGGAATCCCCTCCGTCTATACTCTACTTCCATCTCTCGTGTAGTGTTGGATGTTTTAGTAGGTTCATGCTCATGTATTTATTCTTTTTGTATATTACATTTTTATAGTGAAACTCCTTTATTTTCTCCAGGGCTTTCAATATTGCCAACTGCTCAACTTGATTATTTGAGCTCTTGTTGTATAGGAGAATCTAAGTCGATGAACTCGATTACTGTTGTACATTATTGCTCCTGCACGTACTGATGCTTCAGTTTTGCTGCCATCTTTGCAAACCGGTGTTTTATATTCCTTGGACCAGGGCTTCATGAGTATTGTTGGTGCTATCACTTTTATAGCTCTATTACAGGTAGCTCTAAAAGCTTTTGTTATTTTAACCTTTGTGCCTCACTTATTCTCCTAAACAACCCTTTGCAAGGATAAATACTTATTTTTGAACCACAAAAACTCACATAACCACTTTAATTAATATCTCATACGTTTTATATACTGAAACGACAACTAAAATGTACATATATCTTGTATGTAATATCTTGTGGAGTGGTTTTCCTTCCCACTGAATATTACATACAGCAGAACTCATTAAATTATCTAAAATATATGTGAATTACATTTTTCGTAGCACTAGGCGATCCCGAAATATTTATCCCTCCCTATTTAAGTTTTCCCGAGCAGGTCCATTATGGTCGCTATGCAAGAACATATGAAAATGAGGGATTCCTTTGTTTTATTTCTGTCTCATCAGCTCATGACAAAGAAAAGTTTAGTTTCTATTGTGATAAATACGTTAAATGTGTTTGCGTAATTTACATGTACTCAAGTCCATTTTACATAAAAGTCATTTGCAGACAAACATTTATCGTGATAAACGTAACGCAAATTAAAGGGTATTATAATGATGTATTAGTATTATATTATTATAATAGCATGTACCTAAGGGATGTCTGTCAAATGACGATGCACAGAGAAAGTCGTGTGAATGTTACTTATCCTGTAGTATTTTACGTAGAGGTAGACGCGGTTATTGAACTGTCTTATTTTTAAGAAGCGTTGCAATGCTCTACGCGTATCATACTCGGGCTTTCTCATGTTTAACGGTTAATGACAGCTTTCAACATATCCGCAAATTAAGCAAGAGTCAGTCGCGTTAAAAGGCAACAACCATTTTAATAGAATGAAGTTTTATTGTGAAATAATACCGTTAGTGCACCAATCACGTAGCAGACAGAGAAAACACGTCGCAAGAAAGTTCTTAATCGCCCACGTGTCTCCATGCACAGCTGTAGAGAGAATAGTACATGATTTTTATGAAGGGACTATGTACCGGCATTTAGAACATAATCTGTTACTTTAGGCCTTGCTGAGGGGAGTGCTGCACTCTGGGACAAGGCCAGACAGTGGTAATGATGGTGCCGTAAATAAATCTGCTACAAACGGCGTATGCATCAGTCACGAGATGTTACTTTAAATATTTTTGTTTGGATTTCGCCAAAGTAGTAAATAATATCGGCGGTGGTGGCCTCATGCACATGACGCGTGTCATACATGAGACTTCATACAGCTCCCCAGAAAATAGAGGAGGGGTGTCGATCTGGCGACCATGCGGCCGTTGAACTGGTCCGTCTCTATCAGTCGATCCATTGGAATATGCGACGTTGAGGTGATTCCGCACATTTACACCAAAGTGTGCTGGAGCTCATGTCGGCCATTTCTGCAGCTGTGTGCTGGTGCACATCACATTGCTGCTACTGTACTGGAAACTACACTAGTAATGTTTAGGATGCGCACCAAGGACTCAATGGAGGAATTTAGCGCATGCGCAGGAATGTTATATTCAGGACGTCCATCCCAGTACACAGATGGCTTAAGGATTGCATATCTTCTGTATTAAGATACCAAGACGAATCTTAACAAATAGTCTCAACCGTTCGTTCTCAAAGCGCGACGTTTTCCAGCGTCCAACCGTGCTTTTCCGGAAGATCATACTTTAACCAGGATTTCTGCATGATAAATGTAACAAATAAGTCCGATTCAATTATTGTTAATGAAGAACCGTTTCACCGAAAAAAATTAATTTGTTTCAAATCTTTGGAGCCATCTAGCTTCTTGACCAATAGATATAAATGGTTTACCATTTCACTGTCGCGCAAACCTGTGTGTACAATGTTGTAATGCATTTCTACCTTAATCCGAATGAATTTAGTCACAATTTAATGCTAATGTGACGTTGCCAAATCTGTTTCCATGACATTTTAACATTAAATTGTGGAAGGGAAGTCATTAAAGTCATTAAATTAATTTAAACCAGTGACAGATCTCGCTATTCGGAACATATTCTGTAATTTACATTTTTGCCTCTGACCATTTCCTACGGAGATATTTTAGTTTTGTCGAAAACAAGCTGGCAACACTGCAGATTGTGTGGGTGTCACTTTCATTGGTCAGTACATAACCGTCGGCCTGGGTGGCTCAGTTGGTTAGACGATGGCCTACTGATCCCAAGGTCGTGGGTTCAAATCCGACCCAGAGCAATGGGTTATAAGTGTGCTCAAAAACGACAGCTCCGTGTCAGTAGAGTTACTTGCATGTAAAAGAACTCCTGCGGGACGAAATTCCGACACACCGACGACGCTGATATAATCCTGGCAATTGACAGCGCCATTAAACAACAAAATAATTTAATTTCAGTATCTAACCACCGCAACGTAAACGAATAACATGCCATGTCCTCATGTTTGCTGTGCGAGTGTATGCCAATCAGAATCCTTAGCTCCCAAAACATTACACTACCCTGCAAGTGACCGACCTGTTTACATCCAGAAACTGGTTCAATTCCCTGACTAACCTCAACGGAAAGTTGTCGAGTTACTTCACATCTGAAGAAGCTGCTCGGAATATTCCTTCAATTCTTTCAAGTGATTATTTCGAAACCCTGTGTGATGTCCAACAATTATAGACTATTATCTTTGCACATTCTTGTGGAATTTCGCATCCGATTTGGAACAAAACCCATTTATCTTTTCGAAATCGGCTGATCAAAGAACAAAATACCATTAGGTTCTTTGGTTGTAATGCTTGTATGAAGCACATAGTAGAAGGAATGTTATAATAATATGTATACTGGACGGAAGGGAACTGATTACATTCCTTCTAATAAAAGCATTACAAGCAAAAAGGTCTAATGATTTAAAGAATACCTATACCTCTTCTACCTGGCATATTTTACAATTCTTTGTGCATCATGTTTGATTATATTAGAAGTCATATACATTTCTAATAGGAGTATAATTGTAAAACTGATATTAAAGCTAAGCAGCGAGGAAACAATAAACAATTATAATAGTAGATCGCATGTTTTTGTTTTCATTTTAGTGTGTGCCCACATTGAAAATACTCCATCTCCCTCTACTTCGGGAGTCGCTGGGTTGTTTGGTTATGCTGTAGTGGTATGTTTGCATCCTTCATGTTCTAATCTACATATGCTGCAGTGAAAGTAGATTATTTTAAGGATTTAGCTGCGGGGTACTTTTAGAGCAAGTCATGCTCTTCAAATTGTAATCCAAAGAATTAAGGCCAGCACTACTGAGCATCTTTAACCTTGAACCAATTTATGTAAGCCGTGTTAGAACATTCTATGCTTGATTGTGAACAAGGTTTGGTTCTAAAGACATCTGTCATTGTTATGGGTGTCTCCTTAAGGGCGTTAATCCATTTGATTTGAAATTAGTGTATCGCCAGAAAACTTCTTTAACGTTATATGACAAACTATAACATAAATACCTATATATTTACGATAAGTGTATTTATCAGGTAAAATGTGCTACTAAATAATATAAATGGGTTGAAGCACGTGCAGGGCGCTGGACTAGCTAATTGGTTTCGTTCGCGACTGTCGTGCTAAGGGTCCGCAGTTCGATTCCCGGCTCTGACTAGCTCATGTGAAGTTGTTCGGAGTTCACGGTAAAAGCTGTAGGTCTTCTCATTCCACCGCCATCCTCATCGTGATTGCGATTGAAGGAAAAGAGGTGGGACATCTCAACCCACAGTGGTCTGACAGGGATCTATTGCGGGCTAGCAGCCCCCAGGGGTAAGGGATAAGGCGAACGGAGACCCCAGGCCTGTCAGAGGTCGGAGCCAACGAAATACAGAGGCGCACAAAAGTTTCTTTGTCCCGTATGGGTTCCAATACCATTACCCGATTGTGATGAAACTTTAGTAAGTTATCAAACCACTTTACAGTAAGCAAGACTTGAGTAGTTTCAACATATTACTGTATCTAGCTACGTATAAAGTGGATGTTGGTATTATGAAGTTGGTAACTGGTTGACTGGTTACCATGAAAATTGGCACATCCAAATCTTTTTTTTTTTTTATTTTTTCATGGGAAGTTTTGTGCCATCCATTGTACTATGCAGCATATTACATTCACGTGGTTCTCTCACCTCGCTTTTCTTTTACATAACACATTCACATGCCCTTCTCGGCCCGCCCTTCAACATACAATTGATACAACTTTTTTATGACTGAAATGGAAATGCAATATATTCCAAAGAAACATAAGGCAAGCTCTAAAGTTGTAGGGATAAATCGGATATTTCAACTAGTCATCAATAAAATTCTTTCCCGTTCATCCGAGCCTTCTTGCAACGTTTCCAAGCAATTGAATCGTTGAACCGAACCGTGTATGTTACGATTTATGACTTTTACAAGACAAAGAGAAACGGTAGGTACATGGTATTTCCTCTCACGTGGTTTACTAATGGACTGGTATCGTACACAGTTATGTTAGACTTAATTACAAGTCATATTAGACAGCATTAACTATTAAGCTTACTTTATTGCTACAGAATGATCTAATTATATGTAGCGTAATTCCGAAAATTACACCTTCAATATGTCATACCATAAAAAGCCAAGATGATAAATAAGAAAGAAAAGAAAAGAACGCATTATTACAAAACTCTCTAGTTCTTAAATTCTAAAATAAGAACAAATTAGAAACTAAAAACTTCACTTATCTTAGTATGTTGATATCCTTTTTCTATTTTACTGACCCAGGGGTTTCAAGCTATATCCAGCTCATTCTCAAAGTCATATATATGACTTTGAGAATGAGCTGGATATAGCTTGAAACCCCTGGGTCAGTAAAATAGAAAAAGGATATCAACATACTAAGATAAGTGAAGTTTTTAGTTTCTAATTTGTTCTTATTTTAGAATCTTGTTGCTTCACTATTAATAGCTTCAATTTTTACTTAATTTATCTCTAGTTCTTTTTTAGCTCTTTTTTATTTAATCTTTTAGGATTCCATACTGTAAAAAGAATAATACAAGAACACTTATTTGAAAAAATAAACTGTTTTAGATACTTAGGTGTAATATGTCAAAAATGAAGATATAAGAATTAAAATTAATAGATTTAATCAGATGTGTGGTGCCATAAAAAGAAACTGAAAAATACAACACGAGAAACAAAATTAAAATGCTATAAATTAATGGCGGTCCCAACAGTTGTAAATGGATCCAAATGTTGGACAATGACGAAACAAGAAGAAAGAGAGATTGAGGGAACGGAGATGCGATTTTTAGATAGAAGAAGAAGAGGAAGAAAAAGAAGAAGAAGAAGAAGAAGTAGAAGTGAAGGAGTGTATAAGGAGTTAAGGATCTTGAATTTAACTGAAAGAATCAGTAATATCGGAATACTTGGAGGGACCATGTAGAAAATATGGATAGTTACCGCATTCCTAGATTAATAATGACCTATAAACCTACAGGAACAAGAAGTATAGGTAGGCCGAGAAGAAGTTGGACAGAGCAGTTTTGATATATGAGACCGGAGCATCCTAAATGACAAACGCTATTGTTGATGATGATAGTGGTGATGATACAAAAATTCAGCAGTTAAACCATGAAAATCATGGTTTAATGGTGGAATTAGACAATGAGGATAGATGTACTCATAGAATCCAACATATTGGCTATTATTTAGGGGATCGTCCTAAGCAAACCCTTTGTATTTTTTGGGATTGGGTGGAAGTTTTTAACGGCTGGTGATAGTTCCTCTGGCATATCCTCAGATTGTCAGATAGTTTGATAAACCTTGAATAACGGGGTCGGTACGAGCTTCCTAGCTGTGCAAATGACATATATCATAACATATTTGACATCGCCTCTGGAGAGCATTCTTGAACTCAAACATTTCCACAAGCTGCACAAGACTACATAAACCACTATTCCCCGACAAACGTGATCTTCAAATATTTTAATATAGGCCGTTATTCGGCCCCATGGGTTACTGGCCCGAAGGGGTTGAATTGCTATGTAGCATTTCATTTGTACCTGATGCCAATACTCGATGCTCTCTGCAAAAGCAGGTTGCCTACAGGCATGATATGGGGAGAGAGGCACTTCACTTGCAGCTCAACATCAAATATTGAGTTCCTATTTATGGACGCTGTTTAACTGCGTCCCATAGATGCTAGAATTCGCTAAAACCTTGGCGAGACCTGTACCATATAAGAATGGGATATCAGACGAATCATAGATTCGCACTTATTGTTATAATGGAATAAAACGTCCTTTAGTTGCACCTATTTGCAGAGATAGAGTTTCTCTCCTGTTTGAAGCAGGCAATAACGGATTCTGAGTATGATACAAATGCGACAGGCTGTTTGGGTGTCCAATAGACGGTAACACTTAGAACAGACTATAATTAATAAAGTCAGGTGTATGTTGGAATATCGACAAACGGAACCGGTTGGAGTTATGAACCAACGTTTTAACACAATTTCGCTGCTATAACATTGCTAAGTTCAAAGTTCTTATCCGCTTTATTTTATGAGTCACTAGTAGGAACTTGTGGTAGGAAATCCGTTCACAGTTTGTGTTAAAAATGATGTTTTTGTTGGAAGTGACACGTGAAAGAAGACCAGGAATATCTCAAGTGATGATGCGCTGGTACTTCGTCATAATCACAATGACCAGTGCCTGTTATCATGTTTACTTCATTAAGTAGGTCAGTGTATAGCCCGAAATATGCTGAAGTCTGTCCTTCCTTTAGCTTGTATTTGTTTTCAAAAGATGACCCGTCTACTTTGAAGCCCTCATAGCAACCATTGCTGAAGCGTTTTTGTAGCTTTTGCAAACATCTTGTTCATTTGTGAAAGAAAAGTAAAACAATATGACTTGCAGCTGAACATTGAATTCCCTGTTTCCAAGTTTACAGGGGTAACTCTTTTATTGGCTAAATTGGAAGTAATATATACTTATATATTTTTCTATGATTTGCTGTGCTGAATTTTTTACTCTAGCTGATTAGCACCGTGTGTATTTGCATATCGTAGGGGCAACATTTGCCCTGTTTGTGTCTGCAGATGGGAAGAGGAAACAAAAACAGCATACACTCAAGGAAATCCTCCAATAAAGATTCACCAAAAACTTAAAAACTTGTTACGCGCACTCTTGTCGGGGAAGTCTCTCCCTTTTCTCTCTCCATATGGGGGGACACCATTCTAATTGTTAGTTTTAAAATAAATTTAAAGTTTTTACTTTCAAAATGCGTGATGATTACCTTTTACATCTATGATTATTGAATCATAAAAATCAAACACATTTTTCATTATACTCTGGCAAATTTAATTGTTTAATATAATGATGTACATTTAAAGACAGTTCTTTAAAATGCTTACGGTTAGACTTTATATGAACTTTGGATATCAGCGTTGGTATTGTATTAATTTTCAAAGATAGTATTAAAATTTTTAAGAAAATGTATGATAAGGATTTAATAGTCCAGTACTTATTTTTAAAAGCAAGGAATATTAAAGAAAGGTGTATAAGTTTTCGTGCTTTAGGTTTATTCCAAAGTGCTTTTCGCGTTTTAATGATAACATTTGTAACGTTCGGAACAAACCTCAAATTCCCAAGTAATTACTAATTAATATTAATAACATTAAAAAGAACATGGAAGTGAAATGTTGCAGCACTGTTACTTCAAGATCAAATCACATATAATTATCGTAGGTTAAAACTACATAAACTGTAAGCTTCATCGACGGTCTATTCGTACCTTAAAGACGACATGGCGGGTTGAAACTCTTCCACAGACAAACGCCCGAATTATAAGTTCAGATGAGTCCCTTGATATCAGAGGAAACATCCGTAACATCATAAGCACGTGGAATATTAACAATTTCCCACACCCTCTGAAAATAGGAAGTAACGACGCAGGGAAAGTTGTATGTGTAATCTTTGCCAAGAAGCTAGTGTCATGTCATGACCGGAAACTGGACGGTCTCGTGCAATTCTGAACACGTAATTCAGAGATAATGGAAACTGTGTTACGCTTTAAATGTTGCATGCACTGAAAGGCCATTACTGGACTTCATCTGTTTATCTATGTCCAGTAAGTTTAAACGGATTTATTTAATAACATCTATCTAAACTAATAATAGAATTTACAACCAAGAATTTCTGTTGGTTATTTTATCTTACGTAAATGGATAATGCAAGATATTCTGAAATGTCATGTTACTTCCACATTGTACTTTATTTTTATGTATATTTTACAAAGTGCCCTCCTATCTGCTTCATGTTGATAAATGTTTGTAGAAATACTTTCATGACCCATTTCGTTTTGGACATATGACACAAATATTGTAAGTTCAAACCAATATCAAGAAATACCTCTAAAATTACTAATGTCACAAATATTTTTATTTGCCTTAACTTGTGTGTTTTAGCAAATTCTTCATTTTCTCCCTTTAATTTTTAACTCGTATGGTTTCACTGTTGTGCAGAGTTAAATTGGATCGAAATGAACAAGACTTCACAGACTATTTGCACATAATTCAAGACATGTTTTTATTCTTCATGCAAATATCTGACATTCATGGCGCTTTAAATAAAATCGTTAGATGGCTTTTTGTAACAAGGGCTATGTAAAGGATAGTATGTGTGCGTGAAATTTCGTGAAAATCTTCGTGTTAAAGGCTTGGAAACTGTTGAAATTAAATACAAAGTTTGGTATTTGCCCAACTATTCATTTGTTAGTGTTTGTCCACACACACACACACACACACACACACACACACACACACACACACACACACACACACACACACACATACACGCGCGCGCGCACACATCACATACACACATATTTTTTTGATTTTTTGTTTCTTTTTGTTCAGGTGAACAATTTCCGGTGAAATATCGATAGGTATCTAATTTATGGGTGGAATGCATTACTTTCTCTACATTCTATAGGTAATGTTCGAGGAAGTAAAAATGAATTAGTTCCCGCTTAGATTAATGCTAATATTCTACTTTCTCCAAATGGCAGCTGCAAGGAATCACACAGTTTAAAAGAAAATCTAAATATTTCTTTTGTTTTTAAATCTGTTTGAAAATTGTGCTTAAATAGGGTGTATCTGTTTATCACGATTCACACGGTCTGTATCGGATGAATATTTAAGCACATACCGGGTGGAAGGGAAGTCATTATATTAATATAAACCAGTGGTATCTGGAATACATTTTGTATCTTACGTTTTTGTCTCTATTTCCTACGGAGTTACTTTAGTTTTGTCGAAAACAAACTGGCAACACTGCAGATTGTGTGGGTGATCTCTTTCCCTAGGTCAGTACATAAACAAACACCGTAACGGTGCGTCTAGAAAGCAAAGTCATACCCTGCTTTATCCTTCCGTGTTCACTGTGCGAGTATAGGCCAATCATAAGCGCTAGCTCCTAAAGCATTACACGAAAGCGAAGGTGCCCGACCTGTTTACATCCACAAACTAGGTCAATTCCCTGACCAACCTCAACGCAACGTTGTCGACTTAATTCACGTCTGAAATAGCTGCTTGGAGTATTCCTTCACGTCTTTTAAGTTATTAATTATTTCGTAACCTTGTGTGATGTCGCATAATTACTACCGAAGCTATGTCAGACTCTACGCATCTTACAAGTAAAAACTGTTATCTTCGTACATTCTTGTAGAATTACACATCCAGTTTGGATAAAAAACTATTTCTTCAAAATCGGCTGGTCAAAGAACAAAATACCATTAGACTGTTTTGTTTGTAATGCTTCTATGCATTAGGAGGAATGTAATGACTTCCCTTATACCCTGTATATGCCTTATTGCTTACCAGTTCAACTTGATACTGTAATGTAAACCATTGCCATTTGTCATTTGGAGACCATAATAAAGATTACGTTGTCTTCTTGGGGTGCTTTACAATGGGTGAGCATAAATAGTTTTTCTCAAACTTCAAAGTGTTATAAATGTTGTAATCTATGGTATAGGAAAAAACAAAGTATTATTGGGCAGATAGCGGGATTCGGTTTCGAAGTTACTTTTATCATCTGTGCTTCTTTCGTTCTGAAAAGCTTTCAGCCAAGGTCGTTTAAATTTTTCATGCCCTTGCTAGAGGTAATATTTGGTTGCACAAAAACCCATTCTTTAATGTAACCCGGCAACCGAAAGTCGGGTATAATGAGACATCGATAGCGAAAATCAAGTTAATGGAATCTCTTGCTGAGTCTTGTATACTGAAATAATGCTAAGGATTAGGAATAGAATATGAGAATTAATTTAAAGCGATAGATGTTCTGGTTTTTACAGCATTGGCCCAGAAGTATCCTAACCTTTAGTACCAAGCGTATGTTCACGAATTTATTCCAATAGACACGTCGGAATCAAATTATTTAATGTAATTTTGTGGATAAACTGCTCATTTTAGCAATACATGACAAATACACAAATAACATCTACCTCTCTGTGCTACGAGTAGTAGCGGAAGTAAATATTAAGGGAAAGGTGACACACGGGCAGTCAAATTTTATTTTTACTTTCTCTACAACGTAGATCAAGTAGGGGAAGTACTGTGTTCCATCCAAAAATTGGATGTTGAGATTTCACCGGAAATATATGTTTTGAGGCCTCCTGAATAAAAAAACAGCGTTTTTAGGAAAAAGTCCGAGCGCACACACGCGTGTGTATGTGTGTTTGGGAACAGCATAACTCGAAAACGAAAAGTGAGTTAAAAACCAAAGTTGGCGTTTAAGTTTAATATTTTTCAAAGATTTTGAAGAAAATTCCTCCAACCTAAACAACTCTTTACATGGAAAACTTTTTGAAAATATTGATTTTCTCAAACATGGCTCTAACGATTTGGTTAAAATGCCATATGTTTAAGATATTTTTATAGCAAATGAAATGTATATTTTAAATTTCCTGGCTACAGTCTATGTAGCCCTGTTTACTCTGGATGACTTTTGCATTACTGCTAAACTGTAAAAGGTAGACTGTACAAAAAATGTAGATCTCGTTAAAACACACAAATTGTGCCCAAATTTTTTTGAGTGAACCATTTCGGAGATATTCCTTGTTATTTGTGCGAGTTTTGCAATACTTAAACTTTTCTCAAATGGAAGGTCGTTATTCACTTTTTTCTCCTGGACATGAAAGGAGGACGGAATTACAACCTTCATATAACGACCAGCTTTAAAAGATTTGACTATCGCTCAAAGCCTACTGTATTCCCCTTGCACCTACAAGAAAATTAGCAATGAGGTAATTTCTGCAAATGTTTATGTCGACTAACATGAAGAATATAGAGGAATATGAGTTTGTAAGAATAGTTAGTACAAAAGTAGAGACGGTCATGTGAGTGTAACACGTCAGGTTTCTTATTTATGGCACCATGACGAAAACGTAGATGAAGTAATGTTTCAACTTAACGTCATGAAGTGGCCGTTAAAGTCTGGCCACTAATGTCTATTACACCTATCAAAGGTGCAATTAACCGTGTTTTAGTACCTATGCCTGTTATGCTTTAAAACTTAAAGTGACTTGAAACTGTCTTATGTGTATTCAAGCAATAGCTACTGTTAACGACGAAAGTTAGAATAACGACGATTTTCTCCATAACTTTGTAAGATAAATGTTCATCACTGAGGTCTCCAAAATGGGGTCAAATCAGTGTGTCAGTGACGTCAACACTTTTGATTCATTCACCGGGGGATTTCCCTGTTGATTTAACTTCGCACACGGATACAATCAAATCACTTCCTGTACTCATGGACAATTCGCTGCTTGTTCTAAATTTGCAGGTGATAGACTCGTTTCTCTGGTAGAGTTCTACACAGAGTGGAGTCCAGTACTTCTGATATACAAGTTTCGGCACAGTACAGGGATAAATACGTTTCAATTTGCGCACAGGGAAATATCACCCCAGAATCTGTCATATTCGTTTAGTCACCCATTCATTACTTCCTCGGCGTAACCAGGAAATATTTTAAACAGTTGCTGAATCCTGTTGAATTAGATTTAAACAGTGACTCACTCTTTTGCGCACAGGATGTTTTATTTAATAATAGCTGTTAAGTCGTACATAGTCCATTACCATTGATGCTAACGTCCAACGGTGAAATGGGATTGTGACACCATGCACATTGTCATGGGACAGCCCTTATCCATAACGTGATGCTCGTCAGTCCAATTTTATCTCAATTTCCAGTAACACTAAATTGACGTCAACCGACAAGTAGCTGCTACTGTGTTTTGTCATCGCCCTCCCACAGATGTTCCGTATCCTAAATGTTCTTTTGCAATTCACGTAAACGTGTGACAATATTTATCTGGTTTCCTACGTGTATGGCACAACAGAATGTGTTTCATGTGTCACAGAATACACGAACTGGACTAAGGCCTACTGTAAAATATTCATACCGCAATCCTGTAGACGTGAAATACAGAAACAACTGAATTTCAGAAAAGGTTCTAAATATGTTTTTACTCCTCTTCTAAACTTTATATCCTTCACTGCAAACTCAATCCTCATTCGCTTTTAACAGCGTTCGGCGCTCTCTGCTGTTCACAACCTGCCTCTACGTTCTTTGTTTTCGTCTTATAACACAAGAACAAAAACGAATATCACACAATGATTACTTTCTTGGTTGTTGTAGTGAAGTAGTGCATTAAAATCAGGAAGGCGGTGACGCAACATCAAGTTACACAGGAATAAAGTAACTGTGGAAAGAAGCCGATGTGTTGCACTCACATGACTTTCTCTACTCTTGTACCTACTATTCTTACAAACTTATTCCTCTACCTTCTTCATATTGGTCGAGATAAACATTTGCAGAAATTGTCTTATTGCTGATTTTCTTGTAGTTGCAAGGGAAGTATGGGAATACAGTAGGCTTTGAGCGATAGTTAAAGCTTTGAAATTCCTTTCTTTGCACAGCCAAGAGATAAAATAGTGAATAACGATCTTCCAAATGAGAAACGTTTAAATACTGCAAAACTCACACAAATAACAAGGAATATCTCCGAAATGATCTACATCCCTTGTATAGTACGATTTAGCCTATCGCTTACGGTTTATCAAGAGTAAACAGGATTACATAGACTAAAGCCAGAAAATTCAAAATAGATGTACATTTCATTTGTCATAAAAATAATTGTATGGCATTTTAATTAAAATTGTTAGAGCCATTTTTGAGGAAATCAAAATTTTGAAAAATTCTCCACGTAAAGGGTAGTGAAGGGTGGAGGAATTTCATTCAAAATTTTCCTGCCGTACCCTCGAATGATATTAAAGTTAAATAGCAACTTTGGTTTTTAACCCACTTTTCGTTTTTGAGTTATGCTGTTCACAGACACACACGCGCGCGCGCGCTTACATTTTTCTAAAGCTGCTTTTTTTATTTAAGGGGCCTAAAACATATTTCCGCTGAAATCTCGACATCTTCCCCTACTTACTATTAGAGGTCTCTGCGGGCTCGAGCCAAGCCCTCGGGCATAGACCCGGTCCGACACGCGGGCCGGGTTCGGGCCTAATTTAAAAAATGATTGTCGGGCCCGGTCAGACTCGGGCTTGGTTGAGGCCGGGCCGGGTTGGGTCGAACCTAAGAATGTCGAGCGTGGAAGCGAAGATGTGACTTGTAAAGGTAATGTGATGTTTACATATTATCAGAACAGGCTGCACGTATACAAGATGTTAGAGGTATGAGTACCCAGACTTCAACGGCGAGCCCTAATGACCAAGTTGTCGACGGGCCCTTACACACGACACACTTTAACGGCGATTTCTTAAGCTGAAACGGAAGTTCCGCTACCATTTTCCTCTATAGTGCATAAAAAATAAAGTTGGTCGAATGTTTGATTGCCAATATGTCACCTTTCCTTTATCTTTTACTTCTGCAATTAGTACTGAGAGCTAGATCTTCAAAAATGATTTATTTGTATATTTTTCATTTATTGCTAAAATGAGTAATTTGTCACAAAATGATATTAAAGGATTTATTTCAGTGGTCTATTGGAATAAATTCGTGAACATACCTTGACAATTGCGCATATAATTATATAATATAATTAATTATAACATATTACTATTAAGTATAACAAACAGTAGGTATAGAAGAAAATGGGTCATTTGCAATCTGTTACAACTTAAAATATTACATTCCACATATACACAAAATAACGAATTTAGACAAGCTCTTATTCTTCAAATAAGGAGTGAGTAGGTACGCAAAAGATAAAAGCCTATACGACTTGTTATTATTTCGCCTCTCAGGCAATCGTAAGTAGAATATTTATTGCGTGTATGTCTGCTTGAATAAATTCAATGTCCTTGTCAGAGTTGACAAAATTCACGGCGGTTTTCTGACCATAAAGGGAAACTACACTTCAGAGAAGTGCTTAATTCAGCAGATTGGCGAACCTCACCCACTTGTCTGAACATCTGGTAGTACTGCTTCCTGCATAAATCGTTAATTGTTTTGTTGCCAAACAGCAGGGTTACCACACGCTCTCGTTCCCATAAGGCAGTATTGTTTGCAAACGCCATGTTGTAACTGCCCTAGACCCACTCGCACTACTCCTACGCATGCTGTCTCTCAGTAAACAAACAAAATTCTGCTAGTTCCTTGTGGTCGAAACGCGATTCTGCAGACATGACGTCAGCTCGCTCTCAATTTCGTGACTGCAAACGCAAAAATAGTAATATGTAAATATCGTGTTACAAATGTTGCTGACTTCTCGAGAAGGTGCTAAAAGACACGTGAGTTGAAATGTAATAGCCTTCCCGCAACCAGAAGCTAACGTTCCCGATTTGTTCTTTTCAGTCGCATTTCACAACTGCACGCTTGTATTTGGAACTACTGACGTCGGACAGGGAACATTTTTACATCGATGTCTCAGATTGTCTCATAAAAGTCAACTGTACGTCAGGTATTTCTTGTACACAGTTGCATAACCACAAGGCCTTTTAGCAAGACTTAAAACTGAGTTCACTTGCTTGGTGTATATTTAATGAAACAATGTAATGGTGTTAAAAAGGTATAACAGTATAATAATACTACTAATCTGTATAAATAAAAACGTGTTGCTAAGCACTAAACTCGAGAACGGCTGGACCAATTCGGCTATTTTTTTTTAAAGTAATCATTGAAGTCCCAGGAAGATTCTTATAAAGAGAACAAAGGGAAAAATTGCACGGAAAAACAAAAACATTTTCCTTTCTCCCATTCAAACTGTTTCTAGTTGTGAATTCTAGGGTTAGCGATGTGAGATAGATTAATTCAAGAACCGATTTTTGAGGTCGTAAAGATCGATTTCGCAATGAATCGATTAAGTGAATCGATCTCGGGTACCCTAAAATCGACTTTTGTTTCATTATTTACTGTTTCGCTTTATTCAAATAAAAAAGAGCACCAAGCCATAATATAAAGAAAAAAACATTTGAAGTTGAATTAGTAACTTTAGATATAATTATGAACGCTAGTTTAAAATTAGTATAAACTACTTGAATGCATCCGTAGATTTGACAGTGTCTGTTTCTACAATATACAGTTTAACTTTGATAGTTTTTCAGTAGATTCTCAATTAGTGCGTGTTATTTTCTTGGTTGTTTTTCAATCCTCGCTTCTGAATCAACAACCAAGTTCCTCCATTTATCTTTGGTTATTTTGTGTGTGTGTTTCCATGTATACTCAGTTCAAGACTGAGTTCAATGAGGCAATAAATTAAGTAATCGCCTAAAATACGTTTATATTTAATATTTTGTTTAAATCACACATTTGTAACCGTACATATTATAACAAACCTATCTGACTAAAGATGTCATCACAACGTGTATTATCGTGCTGCTCAAATGGTTAAAATGCGCTTTATCTTAGTTAATAGAAGCCTCAGTCTGGGAGGATGGTCCTGCCGGAATTTGAACCGCAAACCTCGCATTTACAACTCTATATCTTAACGACCTCGGCCACCCATGTGGGTAATTTAGATGAAGCATGAAATGGGAGCCTCTTTAGTAACCACTCCCAGAAGTTTACGAAAATTAGAGTTAGTCGGGTAAAAAATCAGCAATTTAAATATTGTCTAAATTAGTAAATCAACGGTGGCAAATCAATTTATGATGGTTAACCATAATAAAACATAACATTAAGGGGGAAAAGGAAACAACGGTTTTATATTGTTTTTCCTATTTTTACCCAGCTTTACATGTGAGCTGCTGTTTGTTTGTTTGTAGTGTTTAACGCCCGCTTTTACTACTACGGCACCGCAGGCGGTGACACTGATGATACATGGAATGAAGATGGAGCACCGGTGGAATGAGATGGCGGGGGAAACCGGAGTACCCGGAGAAAACCCGCCCTGACGCCGCTTCGTCCACCACGAATACCACATGCGGGTCCCTGGGATCGAACCCGGGCCGCCTAGGTGGTAGGCGAGCGCGCTAACCGCTCGGCCACGGCGCCGCCTTGTGAGCTGCTATAATTTATTTTGTAATTAGAAATTTATATTAACAACTTTAGATCTTATATAGACTTCTAATATTTTTTAAAAACTGCGTATTCTTAATATGAATAGGTATGCCTATAGGAACATATGTGATCTATAGAATCTTTGTTCTGTATTCATTTATTTAGCAGAAGGCAAATTAATAGACGTACCTGCTCATGAAGTTTTCAACGATAATCCTTCTTTCAGTGTTCGGTATTATAGTGGGTTTTACAAGTAGATGTTTTACTGTAAACTTTAAAAAGTTGTACCTGACAATTAATGGAGAGAAAATGCTCGTTTTACGTTCTTTGTTGCCTTCATCCCAGCTAAAATGTCGATACATAAGCTTTTTTTTCCCCTCGTGGTTTGAATATTTCTATGCATCCATTACACAGCTATGATGTCTTTAGTATATTTATATTATAAGTTTCTAGAAAACGAGAAGCCCAATAGAAATTATAATGACACAATTGTACAAAACGCTGGCTGACCCTTAACCAAAATGGCACCATGCATTGCCAGGAACGTTCGGCTATTCCAAAAGCATTCGACAGCATAGAAATGTGAGAAATAATGCTGAGAGAATTGTAGCAAGTCTTCTTATGAAGGAAAACATGCTTTGTTTTACAGTTTGCACACAAAATTCCTCTTATCAGTGAGAAACATCAGTACATTTATAGCGCAGATTACAGCAGCTTTGTAGTGGAAGTCGCAAAAACAATAACAACGGAAAATAGGTACGTACTATAAGAGAAGATGTTTATAAAACCGCATTGTCCATGTGACGTGAACGTGTTTTTCATCCAAACTGTAGTCCGGGGCTACATGAATTTAGTCACAATTTAATGTTGAAATGTCATGCAAAATTTAATTTCTAAGAGAGATTTGGCAACTTCACCTTAAAATTAATTAAAGTAGAAATGCATTACAGCATTGTTCATACAATGTTTGCACCACAGTTACTGAAACAATAAACCATTTATATCCAATTTTTTTTTTTTTTTTTTTTTTTTTTTTTTTTGCGAAACGGTTCGTTATTACAATAATTGTATTGGACATATTTGTTACACTCATCATGTAGAATCCCTGGTTAACGTGTGGCCGAAGCAGTACCTTTCACCCTGTATAAGAATGAATAAAATTGTACAATATTGCTATTCTAGGACGCTGTGGCCATCATTTCACTAGGTTGTTGTTGCCCTTGTCTTTGTTACACGTGGGACTGCAAGCGACTCAATCCGCTCCCTTATGTTTGTTTACGAGACAGACCCCGTCACTACTGTGGCTAACCCCCGGGCCTTACTGACAACGTGAAACGTGAAAAACGCTTAGCTGCAGACTTCTCTCCCTGGCCGAACATCTAGGAAGCTGCGGAATCGATTAAATGAGTGAATAACAAGTTGTACAAGGGTAGTTTACATGAAGTGCCGTCGCCGTCGCCGTCGCCGTCACGTCGACACACCGCCGGCGTGGAGACTCCTCGTGCAAGACCTCAGCAGTCGGTGATACGGTGGGAAACGTGTGGAGGGGAGGGGAAAGTGAGTATCGCGGGCGTATCAAGGACGTTTAAAAGGAGGAGCTCGCGACATTACGAGGTTTAGTCTGGAACGACGTGGAAACGAATGTGCCTCTGGTGGAAGATGGTGGAGCACGAGTTCGCCGTTGTAGCCCTACCGGTCCCGACAACCCCCTGTGGCGTCTGGATGCCAGTGGTCCTTCAGGCACTTCGTTACCCGTGAGTAAACAACCATCCAAGGACAAATTTATTAGTGCTGTATAGCATTTCAGTCTCCAAATAGTTATTGCGGATCTCTGTTTATTTACGTATTTATTTTTTGGTAGAGAACGGCTTCGCCCTATGTCTTTACCTGCTTTAACACACGGGAAAAAAATAATTGCTGCATTCTACAAAATATTCTTACAGAAAGTACATTCTTCTAATCATTTCTTGTTAATCGAGGTAAACGTTGGCAGAAATGGATTCCATAGGACGTCAATTAGGAACCAACTGACTTGCAGCAAGAAATAGATTACAGCTTCGATATTCCATGCAACAAATTGGGTTTTGACTAAGTGGCTCAATAAAACTAAAATCCTGATGTGCTACATTCACATGACTTTCTCTACGTATTATCATTTATTTTTGTATAACTCATGGCACTATTATTATTAAGTACCTGTTAGTTTTTTACCTATCTATTTCAGGTTAAGATAAATCTTTGCAGAAACTGTTTCATTTCAATTTTCGTTGGAGGTACAAGAGGAGTACAGGAGACGGTATAGTCAAGTATTTTAAAGGTTGTCTCTGTGTGCTTTCCTTGAAATTCCACGTTCTTTCAATGACATCGCGAGAAACAAGTGAATAGTGATAGGACGTTAAAAAAATTAGTGTCCAAAATTCAGACCAATGTACGAAATAAAGTCTGTCTTTCATGGTTTACCCTTTATGTAAGATATACAAATTTCCTTTCGAACAAAGTTAACACAGGGTTTTCCCTGGAAATTCACATTACACATTTTGTTTTTCATGTAAATGTATTACATGGTATTTTAATCAAAACCATTAAAATTAAATTTGTTAAAATAAAAATAAATGAAAAATGTCCATGTATAGAAGTTTTGGGTGGCGAAATTTTATTGAAAATCTACATGTATTTTTGGGTGGAATGCATTACTTTCGCTATCTATTAAATGAGTGTTAGAGAAAGTAAAATGTCATATATAGGTAATCAGTGAAACGGTCACACCATTTAATCTACCGATTATCAAACGTGCTCATTTATTCTAGAAATTGTTCTTTTGTTTTGTTTGTGTCTTCTTCTTCATTTTAAATATTTGTAGGGATTGCTTTCAAATAGGTAAAACCACGAAATATACAGGATGTTTAAAAAAAGTGTCCGATTTTGCCAGAAGACTTGGAATTGATTGATTGGCCAAAAGTAGAATAAAAGTTCCTCTAAACATATTTCTGAAACAAATACTTGTTGAGATATGAGCCATTTTCGAGCTTTGAAAGCCCCACACCTGTGGGTGGGATCAAACCCAGGACCATTTTGTGGCCGGGAACCAGGACTACCACGCTCTTTCACATAAATAACAGGCATTTAGTGAAGCGAATAGCACCAACTTCAGAATTCTCCTGAAAGATTAAAGGAAACACTTGATTAGCTTAATCGTGGCTCTTTTCCTTGTTCTGCTGTGTTCAGAATGTATATTTTGATGGTTTTGTTTGTTTGTTTGTGTGTGTGTGTGTGTGTGTGTGTGTGTGTGTGTGTGTGTGCGCGTGTGCGTGTGCGCGTGCGCGTGCGCGTGCGCGTGCGCGCGCGCTCTGACATTACTATAATGTAATTGATTAAACTCGCTCGCCGTTTGCTTAGGACGAAGGGCGGATAAGCATGCATAACTAGCATCACAATTAGGATAATTACTGAGTCAATTGATGGAACATCGTGATTTATTAGAAACTATCCTAATTTGTGCGTAGGTATCTAGCACGGCTGGAATACCTAAACACGGTTGAGGTAACTGCACGACCATCGCAAGCATTGAATACGTCACCTTTGGATATAGTCTCTTTATAAGTTGAATTGTACATGGAAATAGTTGACGTTATGACGTATGTTAGCTGTAACCAATAGAAAGCATGGCGAATATGGTGATAATCTATAAAATAATAGAAAGTAAACAGAAACCATAGTGTAATGTGAGCAAGTGATGTATCCGTGTTTTGTTTAGCGAATTTGATAGTAATAAAAGTATATTTCTGTTAACAAGTAGTACTGATGAATATGAAACAAATGTTTAGGTCCTCCCTAACGTGCAATCTGTGTTAACTTGCCTATTTTAACGGAAGATGAATAAGAGTCACATTAGTCTCGCGAACTGCTAATGCAAACAAGGAAGCTCGCGGTCGGTTCTATTCGCAGGGATTCCGGATGTTGGGGAAGTCGGCCGCTATGTTGTTCACATACTGCATATTATGTCACTACAAATCTACATGGGTTTGTTTGTACACTCACTTCCATTTATGCTGTCCCCGCAGCTTCGGGAGGCATTCTACTGGTCTTCATACATGGAGTATATAAGCAAGGAGGAGGTGCGTGTATTTGTTTACCTTTTCGCGCATTCCATGTCGTCCTGTTTTGGGTGCACAGTATTAGATTATTCACGTATGAATGTTCCTATAACTTCGAGCAATGTCTTCAAATGGCAAATTGCTTCGCACGTACCGACAGTTCTTCATCCATCACGTAAGCTATATTTAAGGGACACTGGAACACATTTTCTAACTTTTTGAATTTTACATCTGTTTGCTTGAACATTGGCACACTTAATGTGAATAAATAGAGAAATGAGTGTGCAAAAGCTTAATGTTCTAGCTCAGGTTTTCATATAATAGAATTAAATACTTTCAATTAGCGAAAAAAGATTTACATTTTCAGAGAAGTATACCAGTGACATTTTTTATACTTAAGTAAAGTGAAAATAAATTATTTGAAGTTGATATTATTACTTGCAGAGAAACACATTTTTGTTTTTATGAAGTTGTTGGTGTTAAAATTCTATTTCTTTTCAACATAAATTATTGTTTGTGATCTAATGAGTAAATTAATTATCAAATGCATATTTGAATCTTTAGAGAGGTAACACATTTGAAATTATGTATGTAAATTTACATACAAATCTGAGCAAAATTGAAATGTAAGAAACCGAAAATTATGTCATTTTTACCTAAACACTGAATTTTTAAGGTCCCTAACATACAATAAACACAAAACGCTCTACACACATCCCTCTGTACTCTATCCAGACCGTATATCCCTCCGCCATAACCTGGCCGGCGTATCAACTGCGACTAATACAAACAAATGCCACATGGAGTCATGCTGGTGTTAGTGACGTAACAGAACCATATTAATAATGCATGTAGCTGATTTACACGTTTCATGTGACATTTTATATTTATACTGCGATAATAGTTTCAAATCGATCAAGCGCAGATTTTAAAGATATTGAAAGTGCATTACCCAAGGCTGATATCGATCAAAACTATGCGATTTTTCCTTAACATCAGATCTGAAACGTCTAAGGATCTACGTATTTACAGAGGTATTCGTTGCATCGTCAGTTACGTTTGTGGCTCACTGGGATCTTCCAGTGTTTCGAAACATTTCATCTTAAGCTTTTCGCCATAAAACAGGAAGTTAAGACATTTTCCTCGTTTTCCTTTTATTGATCTTTGCCAACAGATAACGTTTATTCACTTCTTATGCACCGTTTACTAGAGAAAAAAATATCTGTAAGCACAATTCTAAGGAAATAAATAACTTTTAATAAAGCATCACATATTTCAATTCCTATTTAAAGACTGCTTTATCAACCCTCTTTTTGGTACAGAAAAGAGAGAGGGGTATCGAGTTTTTCAGAATGTTCAAGAAACTACCTCCGAGAATGTCTTTCTTCCTTTTCTTCGGCTTCTTTTCTTGTGCTCCCATATCCAAGAGCATGAATACTAAATCCCTGTTAAGATAACTCCTTTGTATTTTATTTTCTTCTTTCATTGCCACTGCTGCTTGAGGCGGATGTGAAACTTATAAAAGTAGAGACCATTCAGAAGTTTTCCCCTAATGCTGAAGCTTGCCGTTCCCTACCTACCTGACAAACCAGGGGCTGTACTTCACTTAACTTGGACTGCCCTTGAACTTTGGCGTTGTTAAGTGGAAGACTTGACTGCAAACTTATGCTGGCTCTTGGAAAGATTTTGTCCTCGCTGACGTAATGTCTGTCTCTTACCATTTTTTATATAGATCGGTCTTTGGGCGGACTGTGCTGCGACCCATCGTCGTGTAATAGGATTAAAGCTAACTGCTGAGAAAACAGAAGCTGGACATTTAAATACTTGTTAAGTTTAATAAGAAAAATGTGCGAAGTTACCGTGGTAACATGCGAGGCTCCCATTCGGGAGGTCCAGGTTAGATTCCCTTAGCTCACCCACTTTGACCTTGAGGTTTTCGTGGTTTTCCTGATCGGTAAGAGGCAAAAGTTAGGGTGGTTTTTAATCTACCCGATTTCCTTTCTACCATTTCCCTTTCATTCCGTTTTTTTTTTTTTCATCTTTCTAGGTTCTGTGTCTTATGGCGGTGCCGGACAGATGGAGCGGACCCTTGCCGCTGCTGCCGCCGCCATAACTACAAAATAGTTTTGTTTAAAACGACATTATACAGCCGGGTCCGGGCCGGGTGGCACACTGTAACCTCTTCTCGGACTGGACTGGGGCTGGTTGAGGCCGGGCAGGGCAGAATGTCCGCCCGTGCAGACCTCTACAGGAAACTAGAAAGCTGCTTGGTCTGGGTCTTCGAGGCTGGAACAGTTAGGGACTTTCGCGCGTCTCTTTGGCTTGTCTGCTTGTGGCCTGTAACCTCCTGTGGCTCCATCATTTCATCCCTTCCTCCTGGGAGATGGTAGCCACTATATAATATGTTGGTCGAAGTGCTCGAGGTGTCCCTCTCTGTGGTATAAGCTATAACCTACCTCTAGAAGCTTAAGTAGTCGTACGAATTCTACAGAAAAACTGTTAACGATGTAAGAATGAAGCGCAGTATTTAATTATTATTCTGATTATAAGAATCGACTGGTCTATGTAAATCCAGTAGCACAAATTAACACAAGTTACAATTATTAGAAAGGAGGAGGATTTGAAGAGTTGGGATAGAACTGGCTATCTACTGGACACACTCGTCACGTTGCCATTGTTTTCCTTGGCTTCCAAAGCTTGGGAGAAAAAAGGGAAAGGAAGCTAAAACTCCGAGTAAACACAATGCGGACTGTTTAAAACCTCCAGTCGCGTCTACAGGGGAGAAAATAGTACGCCCAGTAATAACAAAACGTAACCTTGATCTTGCCTTTTATCAAAACATGTTGAAAAGTCTGTTCATCTTTCTGGACGCAAGGTTCACAACGGCTAGAAAATTCTTAAAGACTATGTGGAACTCTATCTGTACTTTCATTGATTTAATTATCAAGCTCTACAAGAGTGTGTGGTTTGTTTATATACATTTTTTTATTTTAAATCCCTCTCACCACAGATAAAAATCTCGTTCGTTGCTCAACTGTATGCATCATTGCAAACAATGGATAACTGGTGTTTTCAATGAGACAATGACAATTGAGGGGTTGGTTGGCTGGCTGGCCGACCAGTACCGCGTGCGTGGCGATTGCTATCCTAGTAAGGGAGCGGTTGGTTCTGCCCAGCAAACGGTGGCGTAAGACTCGCTAGAACACTGGTAGGCTTGAAATGGTCCGCACTGAGCTTGATCTTGATGATACGAAGTTAGAACAAAATGAACTGTCTGACATTCTTTGCATCTGAACCTGCCTTCGACTCCCCTCCTTAGCTTAGCTTCACCTCTAAAATAGATTTCGGAACAGTCGTACATATCCGTCAAGAACACCTACAGCGGATGTATCGATTTATGATGCCTACATGAATAATGCATTTGAAATTCTAGTCAATGGTGATGTTTGAAAATAACGAGATGTATCACCAAATCCCACTTCTGACACCAGTGTGACAAAAATGACCAAGTCCTACAACTGTTTCCTTCACATTATTTCTCTTCTAAAACTGAATCACAAAAACACGTTTCTGTTTATCGTTAACACAACCTTCAATTCGTCGTGACCTCACATCTCACAGCTGTTGTGTCTAATCGTAACCTCGACAGGTACTTCAGTCTTTCAGTTCTATTCTCTCTCTCTGTCTCACAAACTCCTCGACAATCACACTCACTAAAACTGTTCCAACACTTCAAGACCAACTCCGAAGCAACGATGAAATGCCACAACTGTCTCTCACCACACACACACACACACACACACACACACACACACACACACACACACACACACACACACACACACACACACACACACACACACACACACACAGACACACACAGACACACACACACACACAGACAGACAGACGCACTGCTGTATCGTTCAACACTCACGATTCCATAACGAAAAACTGGCCACTCTCGCCGTCTCTACTACCTTATGCAGACGCGAATGACGTCGCACGGATTTTTCTCGAAATTCAGTTTTTCTCGAACCTCTAATAAATACGCCGACAGTGACAGCTTCTGGAACAATCTGGAAACGCTTGTTCTTCCGCTGCATTGCCTTCGGGCCACGTAATTTACAAGCAGTGAGGTAGCTCGCTGTAGAAATTATTCAAGCCAGCCGTGCCATGAAACAGCCGCCAGAGTTCTCTAGTCGGAAGCTAGAAACAAACATCATTGGTGAGTTAGGAACAAATGAATTCCCAGTGTGCAATATCGACCTCCAGTTTTATGGGTAAGCTGATCAATAGAAGGTGGAGGCATTCTCATTGCTGGGCCGATGGGAATCAAAATATTGAATGCTGCCTTCTCGTTGCTGTTGCCGTTGTCGAGTGGTTGTGAACAGTCTTAAGACCTCTTAGAAAACACGCTCAGAACGCAAGGTTAGTAATCCCTTGCTAGTGCAAGAGCGTTTGTTTCCTAAGAGGTCTAAGCCATATGTTGAAATTTTAGCCGTAATCTTTCTTACGAAACGCTAGAGTTGTTGATGTCAAACACATTCTCGTCAGAGAAACACAGAGTTAATGTAGATAGTAGATCTACTTATGATATCATCTAGGGCTGCCATGTGCTACTATCTCCCCCTTCCCCTCCAGACAACAGAACACCCCTTAGATGTTTTCTCGTGGGAGGCGTACAGTAGTAGATAATCACCTCCATTTTGTAGAGGTAGGTGCGTGCCTCAGGACCTGAGCTCGAATCTAACAGGGGCCAATTGTCTCAAGTTCCCTTAATTTGAAAAGGAAAATATCGGATATCTCAACTCTACTTAACAGAGAAGTTATTGCTCATCTGATATGCAATACTTACAAAAGTAAACAAATAGATATATTTAGCGCTGTTTTGTTACCTGCAGATAACGGTCATCAAGATTACATAAGTACCTAATGTAAGAGCACATGCATTTTATAGGGAAGTGTTGCTATGAGGGAGACTAGGTGAAGCTAAAAATAGTTGATGCAGTTCCATTAATCAAGGTGTCAGGGAGCAGCGTACCGACGACCTTCCAGAGACGACCTTCTGCTCTGGCATGGTGCCCCAGGCGGGCAGGTCTTGGCGCCTGATCGAGGAAGTTGATCTTCAACGCACCTAACTCTCGTTTCCCGGAAGACTCGGGTCATATATTTTCGAACCCCCTCCGGATTTGTAGTACGTGCGCGTGCGCTCGATTGTTAAAATGTGGCTCACATTACCTTCTCAGGAAAGAAACTGTTGTGTTGTTACCACTAACCCATCCTAGCTATGTTAGCTGTTGGATTAAACTGGATATTGTGCCCCTAGGCATCTGGTCTTCTGCTCATTTTCTGTAGCCTAGTCCGCCAGCATGTGATTAACCATAATTTCAATATTCTTCCTTAAACACAGCAATAACACAAGGAGGCTGTCCCTGTAGCTCAGTCGGTAGAGCACTGGCTGCTGTGCGAGCGGTCCCAGCTCAATTCCCGGCTGGGAAGTGGGAATTTTTCTGTAGCCAAGATTTTCCCTATCCTTCCCCGATTCTGGAAGTATGAGTGAGAGCGTGTGCGTGTGTGGGTGCGTACGCGTGTGCATGTGTGGGTGCGTGTGTGTTCCAATGTGCAAAGACCTGAAACCTACTGTATACGATTTAACATCATTGCCAACATGCCAATATCTTCCAGTGATTACCATTGATGTTAACCCTCTGTTGCATGAATTATTTTGCTACTTAAGCTGCTCTTCCCCTAATTCCTAAATGAATCTTATATCCTTGTCACAGACACCTTAAGCATTCAAATAGGCATGATATTTAAGGCGAGATGAAATGGACTAGCCATCAACTAAACGCCGAATGTGAATTCGAATCTGAGTGACTGGAGTAAAATGCGACTATGATATATGATGGGGAGGGCCCACGTAAAATAATCGGTGTGGTGGCACGTGTGGATGACGGCGGGTTTATATTTGACTGCAGTGGATAAATTTTGCCTTATACAAAAAATTATAAATAAAAGCAATTCAGTAAATTAATATTATTTTCGATACAAAATGGTTAGAAATATTTTTTTTAAATGAAAATGGCTGGTATAAAATAAAGGCTTAAAAATATTATTAAAATATTCGAAAATGCAGCAAACCATTTGCTTACTAAAGGGAACACCTAGGGGGTTAAACGCGAGGTATACATGGGGCAATAAAAATGTAAAGAATACTAGCGGATATAATTTGAAATGTACTATTAATATTTTAAAGAACATTCGCTTAATATTTTGTATTAGGTGCGTAAAAGGGTTACGAGCCTTCACAGGCATCCTGTAGAGGAGGCACAGCAAAACTGCCTTTCTTGCAAATTATGCAAATTATTGAGAAAACGATTGCTTTTCAGTAGCAGTTACGGCAGTTCCAGATAATTGTTCCAAAATAACATTCAAATACGTCCACTTGTATTTATTATCTACGCATAACCATAGTCAGCTTTTACTTGACAAACTTCTATTCTTTAGTATTAAATCGTGATTCTTCGTTCCGTTCCCAGGAATATTCGAAGACGATACCACCCTCTTTTGTTATCTCCCTCCTTTCATGCACGGGTGAGTTAGTAACGTACTTTTAACAACAATAATAGTGTTAATAAAACTGCTCACCAAAATCACGTTAAAGAAATTTATTAGCGTCATGGTATTGACCGTCTTGTGTCAGTTCCCATTATGTTAATCAGGGGTCGACAAATCTGCACCGGCTGATATGACGTAATACCAGGGACAAAGCAAAGTCCTGCTTCACCCTCCGCGTTCAAAGGTATACAAGCAGCGGTGTAAGCCGCATCGATATGGTTGAAACCAGAAAACGCAAACGTTCTCACATATTTGTGTAGGTACAAGTTAAAAAAGAGTTCTAACACAAAGGGTTTTATGATCTCAAAGCAATGAACCATCATTTTCAACTTTTCGCAAATTCTTTCACGTAGACGATTACGAATTGAGTTTGTGAATTTGCAGACAAACAAATTTTAAAATCGCAATTACAAAATAAGGCAGATTTAGATTTATTTAGACAACTGGGTATGGCAACATTTCGGTCTTCAGTAATATGCTGCTTATATTAGTGCTATGTTTAGCCCAACATTTAAATGTGTGAGCAATTTTTTGTCTGTAATGAAGTTTATAAAATGTAAAAGCAAATAGCGATTCACGGATAAAAACCTACATACTCTGTTGACATTAGGATGTACCTGTGAATTAACATTAAATATATGTGAAGCTGTAGATAAAGTGAAGAATAAGATGAAAATATAACGTTAAGGTCTTATCAGTCTGCATATAAAATCAAACATGCGTTAAGGAAGTTCTTAGTCCGCCACTGCGGCTTCCAAATCTTGTTCGAATTGTGCATTGCGTATGTGCATACCGGGTTGCGTTCTGTGACGTCACCATTCCTGTAATCGCGATGACCAATTTGCCGACTCCTGATGTTAATGGTTATGTGTTCCAAAATGGCATCCCGAGTAATTGTTTTTCGCATATGTATTGCAAGAGCTGGGTACGATGATTAAGTATAATTGGCCGGAAGCTTTCTAATGGGCGTTGCCTTCTTTAGGAAGCGACTCTCGCATCAATACATATTTGCAACTGTATCGTAATGAAATGCAATCCATACAAAGTGCTACTTTTGGAACTAGTTATAAAATACTCGAACGATCATGTAAATGCAAACTTAGAGGACTTACTTTAACTGATCTGTGTTATTTATTTTTCCTTAACTTTAATATTGAAAGGTGCTATAGTTCGGAGGGAAACGTATGAGGGAGTCCAAATTTAATTGCAAATCACCTATTCACCATATGCGCTATTGTACGAGTAGAATATTTGGAGTAAACTGTTTTATGTGCCCAACATTTAAAGTTCCTAAATAAAAAATAAAATAAATTATTTTTCACAATAAAGGAAGGACTTTAGTGAATTAAATATATAGAGCTTTCTCCTTCCTTTTCTTGTACTGTGTTAACCATTATTTTACGTAATTAACTGTAAACCTATAGTTAGGTGTAACTAAGGTTTATGGTTTAAAATATTGTATTCTTATACACCTTTTAACTCTTGTTACAGTAGATACTTGTAACTTGATATTTATTTTGACTGTTTAACGAAAAAGATAAAAAGAGAGGAATATCCCTTTCAAAATATTACTATAAAGTTTTACTATAAACAATAGAATTTAAGTTATTAATGTTCAGAATGACATTTTAATTTCCTATAGAAGTCGAACAGATAAATATTTACCTACTAGAAAACAGCAAAGAATTGGATGTGCAGGTGTTAAATAAACGATAAAACTGGCAACAAAGTTCTAATTGGTCCAAATTGAAATCATGTCCACTTTAAATTGGCCAGTTAATACATAGTGAAGTAACTTTATGCAATATTTCCTTCTATTCTTAAATTGTTATAAAGCACATGAAAAGCATAGGTAATTGATGTTTTTGGAATGGACTGTACGAAGCATGAGAGTTTCAAAATTCATCTAACTCGAGGCTGGTAACGTGATAAGCACGTTCTTTTGGGTGAAGGGGATAAAAACAAAGCGAAGATAAGGGCACTTGATGTCTATGGGACGCTGTATACCATGTCAACCTACCACTTGCATGCAATTCTGTTAAACTCACAGCAAAATAGCACCAAAGAATCCTCAGATTTTGGGAGAGAGAGGAAAAAGCCAGGGATACGTTTGTAACCGTGAGACGAACGATTTGCAAACCTTGGCGAAGCTCAGCGCTGAGAAGGCAATATCAGACGGCTACTTGCTAGAAGTATTCAGCCATGAATAGACATAGCGTCTTTCTTCCAGCGCTTCTTTGAGAACTAATGAACACTTTATTTACCTTACCGGCACTGAAAGCCGCAGAGATTGAAGTTTCATGCCCATGGGTACACTTTGAGCTGGGTACCTACTACGTTTTAATGATTTGTCACATACCTACTCCTGAAAGTAACCTTTAGTCCGTTTCAAAAAACTGACTGCCTAGTTAAAGGAGAGAACATTCGGATTTTCAATGTTGTTTAATATACCTATTATATAATAACATAAGTATATAATATTTACATGCATAATATAAATAATAGGTATCAGTATTTCATATTAAAATTTAAGTAATAGCTGAAAAGATTAATGCGGTTAAAATATTACATACCAGTTTGAATGCATTTGCTATCATGATTATGAAAACAAATGATTTCTCATGATGAAAATTGATCCCCTGATTGAACATTCTGTATAGCAGGCGTTTATTCAGGCCATAATTTACCCAAACTGACGTACTCTTTTTGGGTATTGTCCCTTTAACTCCATCATTAGTCCAGTAAGCGATGTCATTTTTATTTTGTATTTGTTCTTGTAATAGGAAATAAGTGGATTCATAAATAGCCTACATCATAAAGAACAAACGATATTAAAGGTTTCGTGTACTGGCGTTCTAAAATATTTTTCGTTAGTTTCATAATGTTCTTGCTTAATGTAATTGCACCAAACTTTTAAATACGTTCCCTTATATGAGGTTTACAACATTATTTTGTGTTTATTTACTGGAGCAAATTTTTATTTTTTCTATTAATTTACAGTAAATAGATGAAGTATTGCATCCAAAAACTTCATCAAATGCACTTTTGGTTCTTTAAAAGATCCTTTTTGTCTATCATTAGCACAACTCAAACGATGTGTTGCTTATATTCCAAGATTGGGGTTTAAATTTGTCTTTCAGTGAATCTGTATTAAAATTTTAAAGAAAATCTTCCTATCTCACCCTTTCTTAACGGTTTTCGTTGTTTTATTTTGCAAAAGGTGGCTAATTCTGTCTTTAAGCGAAGACTTTTTCTGGCACTGCAGAGTCAGCCAGTATTGATGCAGTTCCACCAAAAATAGCACAATCCATATCTGGCCTACTCCATCACAGCGCCTGGAATCACGTCTCAGCACGGAAGCTCAACTGTAAACTCCATTGCATGAACTTCCCAAATTGTCCATTTGCCCATTGCTATAGTTTAAACAACACTTACCTGCTACTATTAGGTAGTATCTGCGACTTGTCCAAGGTGTAGAGCCTATTAGATTTTGCCCAAGAGTTACTGGAAAAATGCACATTTTGAAGTCTCCTGTAGGTAAAAAATATCAAAATCGAGCCCGTGTGTGTGTTGTGTGTGTAGCGTGGTTGCGTACGTGCGTGGGATAGTGGGGTGGACAGAGAGGGAGAAAGAAAGAGATTTGATTTTTTGTTTTTTTAGTTAGACAGTAATATTTACATCGACCCAGGGTACGCCATGCTATTACAAACGCATTGTTTTCTTCCGTTGTCTCTCCCAAGTGGAATCCACCTTTTATCACGTCACGACGCCCTGTAAGTGATCGATTGGAAGAAAGGGAAGGGGGTTTTCTTAGATAATGGAAACTGTTTCAGCAGCGGAGGATTAAAACAACGGAAAATATTTCTCTTCTAAGAAGAAGATGCAGAAATCAACATTTATATTCGCTTCACTCTTAACGATTGCGTCTGGTAGGAGTTCTGTACCTCGGAATAAAACCTCATAAACGGAATATTTGATTGATTTGATACGTGAAATGTAACTATAAAGGTGTCATAAAACCAATCTTTGGAATCTTAACGACGTGGTATTGAAGGTGTATTACATCAACCCGGTTGTAACCGAACGTTCTTCCTGGAGAAAGTGCTTTAGATATTCAGATGAATGCGACGTTGCACTTAGACTATCGCACAGAAATCTGAAACTTAATGCATATTTATTCATTCAAATTTACATTTTCAGCGATAGCATTGCTGTGAGGCTCATTAAAAGATGCTAGAGGAACAGGAACTAATTTACATTTCTGTTGGTCACTTTCGGATAGTCAAGAGTCCCTTGAAATAAACCCATTTGGATCAGAGCCTCATTATATAGAAGTGTGAAAATTATTAGGTTCCATTACATATCTTCGATGAAAATTATTCAAAGTTCTGAATTCAAAAATATTTTTAAAATGTCTTATCTCATATCAGCATCTTATAAAAATAGCTTTTGGGCTATTTTTAAAATGTTTAATATTTATTTTCCTCTAAGAAAAATCATTGCAATTGTAATTTTTCTTGGTGAAACATAATTTTCCTCTACAAAAAGTTGACTCTAGTATTGTTCTACTTTTTCATATAGACAGTTATGTAATTGTGACTGGTGGAAAATTCTCCATAACCATTTATCACACTACAGCTTCAGTGTCTTGGGACAACAACCTCTGACAGTAAATAGCCAAAACTTTGCTTTGTGTCTAGTAATTTGCACACCGCTGTAATTATCCAAACATTAAGTTTGCAGTGGTGAAAAACCATGTAGCATCACATAAGTTATCTTAGTGTCATAAGTTTAGTGATATGAGCATTTTAAATGATGATGCAATAATTGTCTACTATAGTTCGCTTTGGTTCTCTTCCTGTCTATTTAGATTTATCTATTTTTCTCATATTCTAAACTTACGATGGAGCATTTGTTCCCACTTTGTAAAAGCCTAGGAAATAACTTAATGTATAGAAGAATAATGCAAAAAGAACAAATATGAGCATTACTTTTTCGTGATATGGAGATTTCAAAGTTTTTCATTTAATTGATTTTAACTTTTTTGGAAGTTGTACCAATTGTTTGACATTTTCATGTGTGATTATTACAAAATAATTCCGCATGCATAAGTAGAACAATTTTAATAGAAAACCTGATAGTGCGACCAACATTTAAATTGATGAAGAAATACATTTTTGAAGAAGACGAGGTTCACTAAAAACGTTGGTAATTCCTGACTGACATTTTCTTTTCTCCATCAGATTGAAATGATATCATTTTTTTCTACTTCATGCATGTAAAATAATTTTGTAGACATCACTCAAAAACCAGTCGAAGAAATTGTTTCGATTTATAAAAATTATAACATGAATCTTGAAAAGCGATTCATAACAACGTTTCTTCTGTCTGCATTTTAAAATTAAAATTTTGTAATCTGGCTGTTAGAATAAAATTTTTAAAGCTATCTTTAAATCACACATCAGTTCACTTTGGTTTAAGGCAATTCGCAACCACCGGCAACGGCAACGATAACCAGAACGAGAAAGTTGAAATACAAATGGGTGTGTTCACAACCGACGAAAAACTTCCCGGGTCCCGAAAACGAGAAAGAGGACTTGGCTAAGTTTTAATATTCTGTTCCTGTTGCCCCGGTACAGCATGCCAGATTCATATTTTGCGTATTAGGCTTTCCCTGTAGAAATCATTCAAGGCGACCGTGCGATGAAACAGCCGCTAGAGCTCTCTCTAGTCACAAGCTAGAAAACAAAATATTATTGGTGGGTTAAAAACTAATGAATTCCCAATGCGCAATATCGACCCTCATTTTTTATCGATAGGCTGATGATAGTGCAACTTATCGTTCTCGTTGCCGCGCTATTATGAACCAAAATATTGTGTGCTGCGTGGATTCTCGTTGCCGGGTGACTGTGAACCAGGCTTTAGGCAATTCTGCCTGTTCCGTCATCGCATTCCAACAATGATTGTTACTCCCATTTTCTTCTAGAACGCCCCACGTGTATCTGCTTATTGCTGTAATAATATATAATAAAGTGAAATTCAAGATCCATTACGATAGCGATGTCGACATCAAATTTACATAAAAGTGCTATTAAATTAATTTAATGGAATTGGCTACATTGGTATAATGCGCATATTGCAAGCCTGACACACTCTGGTGATTATATTCCGTTCGAGTCTTTTACGACGTTTGTTTTCCGCTTCGGATTTATTTGTTGCTGTGATTCGCCGTGAAGAATTCCACATTCATGATGCAATATCAGTTCTAACTAACCTTAAATTTCATTTCTTTAATCATTTTATGGCTTGAACTTAAATGTGATTCCAAAAGGAAGGTTTCTACAACACTTCACTGGTGAACATAAAACTATTTAAATGTGGAATCGTTGAGTGGCAATCCTAAAGCTTCTCTGGTTAGTAGTTTAATGTTTTTATCTCTTACTATAATAGTGATCTGTAGTTCATGGTCACTAAGTAACAAAAGCTATACCTTAATCTAACAAAACACGCTATCAAAACATAAAATAAAGGCCTAAGAAAACGTAAAATACACTTTAATTTACATCTTACATTTCTTGATAATAATATGAATTAAAACAACAGCTTTCTCCCCTAATTGATAGTTATTGTAATATAAGAACATTTACAATTTGTTATACTTAATTGAGGCACATTTTCTCTATTTTCAGAAGTACTGTTATTTACAACAGTAATTGAAACTTCTCCCTAAGTATTAGATCAGCAATTTCGTATAAATATATAAATAAAATTTCCTTGACTTTTCTGGAAGTATATTAATAATTGAATCTGGCACTGCTTTTAATCTTCTTTGCTCGGTAAACTTCATTAAATATAGTAAATATACAACATAATCTAAAATACTCTTAACGTAGATCAAATATTGTAGACAAAACATTAGAAAACTAGAATTAGTAACTTGCGGCTCTAAATACCTGCGTATTTCACTTAGTACGGAAACTAATATGGTGTCTTAATTGCTAATTATTTAACAAGTAGGTACTAAATTATATTGGAATGCATTTTAAAATATGTGGACGCAGGAAACTGTTGCATTACAGAGCATCATTCGTCGATATGAGGATACACAAAAACTATTCTTAATTTGAACCTCACCTTCCCATTGTGTTTTAGAATTAGTTTATTCATAAATACTTAAGTATTTATATTTTCCTTGAAAGGCATGATTCATTTTCTGCTCAGTCCAGAGATTGTCTCTGAATAGAACAGTTCATAAATGTGATATTACTTTTTAAAACTGTAACACTTGTTATGAAGTATGTGACGAACACCAACATTTGACAAACAGTCAGCTTGTGCATTCAGCTGATATCATAAACCTTAATGTTGAAGTGTACAATATAGGGGAGACAGTTTATCGGCAGTTCCCAAGCATTACATTAAAGTGCCGTCGACATTAAACCACAAAGCACTACTGCCAACTTACATATGGGGAAAAATGTTACAGTTGGTTTTTGGGGTATTCCAATAAGCTGTATCCTCTATACCACGCTGCGCGCTCATGAGCAATGTTGCCAACTCATATTGCAGGTCTGCAAGGACCGACATTGCGGTCGGTCCTGTCCTGTCCTGCGTTCCTCACAGTTAATAGTTTGTCAACATATTTTTTTTTCTATAGTAATGCTGCTTTAGACAAAGGATTGCCTAATATCAAACGCCAGTGTGCACTTTAAAAAGAAAGTAATGGGCAGCTTCAAATTTATTAGTTTAAGTATACTCAGATATCGAGTCAAAGACGACATTTGTTACTTTGCTATTGAGAATTCTCTTATAGTAATGCACTCCAAAGAAATTTACTGCAGTTTGGCAGGAGGAACCACGTAAGTTCTTTTATTACATTTAGAGACAATATAGGCCGGACATAGATGATGATGATGAGGAGGAGGAAATTCTTAAACGCAAGTGGTTTTGAAGATATGGAAATCATAAATTCAATATTACCGAAAGAAAGGTATACAGGAAAATTACACATAAAGCCTGCTGCATTAGCAACTATACCATACGCTCCAGTGACGTCATGTCCCTTTGAAAGAACTTTTTTTCCATACAAAAAGGAGTTACTAATAATAGAAAATCGTATAAGCCAGTAAATTTGGATTCATATGTATTGCAGTGTCAAAAATTGACCTAGAAAGAAACAGTTAATTCTTTTCTTCGTGTATTTTTGATGGATGTCCTTGATAATGTAAACTTTTGTGAAAATAGTCATAAATAAATCTCACAAAACCAAGAAAACCCTAAAATTATTGCGGTCGGTACTGATCCATGAAGCAAAGCCTAAAAAGAAACCTATTTTAATTACACAAGATATCTAATCTAAACATCCGGGTCCTACTGCTGAACTTAGGCAGTTTCTACTCTAGCCCTTATTACCTTTCTTTAACATCCCAGAGATCGGCCGTAGGGATCCTGGGCAACTTTTGTAGTGTCTCCACGGTTTAAAACAAATTAAAATTTAGTATTAAAAGTAAATAAAATATTGGGGAATATCATAAGATTGTCAAAATGGATGCTATATGCATAATTTTCCTCTAACAATAAATAAATGTTAGTAAACAGGAGTCAACTTTTTCCGCTTAGCTTGTTTCAATAAGACAAACTACCTCTTCCAGTTAACGCATAGGTATAGAAGATGAAGGCTGTTGAGTGGTAATAGTTATCAGTGCAAGGTGCGCTCAGTGAACACAAATTCCCTAGCCCTGCTTTAGCCATTCCGAATGTTAACGTGTGTAAGCAGGTTCAAAAGTTAGCCCATTACTTTCTTCATTTAGTTTACATCGTGAATACAGAAATATGTGCTGTGAAATGTGTGCATTTTAATTGGTGTGCTACTTTGTTGTTCTTGTGATGAGAAATTGTCCAAATGATGTACGTAGTAAATTGGCAACACTGCTCCTCAGAGTCACGTGTCTGTTTGAGTGCAGGTTGGGCACCCAGACGAAGAGCTGGCACTCACCTCTCCATGCACCACCAAGTATTGGTATCGGTGATCCTGACGTTTTCTTGATGCTTTCTATATAAAGTGTTGTATAAGATCAGATTTGAGATGACTGGTGGACTATGTGGCCGTATCCTGTGGATCCCGACGAGGACCTTCCGGCGTCTACTCAGGATTCCCAGGTGAGGCAATGAACCTAACCAGCTCTGAGTTTGATTTGATGGTACTCTCTAGAATCTGTACAAGTTAGGTTGGCTCCACTAACAAAGAACTTGCTGCTATTGTCTGTTCACCACCTCATGGTCTTGGGAGACTGAAGGAGAGAAGAGAGATATTCCTCGTAGTGAAACCCGAGTTTTGTAACCTTCGTAAATAACGTTGCCAATTCCGTCCAATGTTATTCCCGCTGTGTTTGCTCGCTAACATGCTAAAATCTATTCAATTCATTAAACATTGGACGAGTCTCTAGCGTTATCTCGGAAATAAAAAAAAAGGAGTGTAAAAGTAGATAAATCTCGCCTAGGAGTAGTGTGAAATCATCTGATATTGTGGCTGCAGAGCAAAGAGTTTCAGTGACAGTTCTATGTGTAAACATGATTCAAACAAACAAACCTAACGAGGTTTGTAAAGCGGACGTATTTTGGGTTTCATTGGACCTCACTTTCATGTGCTTGGCTCCATACACATGTGACCTCAGTCCCATAGAACTAGGTACAGGAATTGCACGATATAACGCTCCAGGGTATATCCTTGTGACCGAAACAGGCTGGCAGGGTTTGGAAAACATGTAGAATCAGTAGAAATTGATTAGTGGGAGAAAGACGGAGTAGTTGAGTTCCTCTACTTTGATTGACTTCCTAGCTTTGGTGTAGCGTGAGTACACATTCCTCCAAGGTTGGCACTACTATCGCAGGCGTGAACAGAAGGACGAGATATCGCAGTTTACCTGGAATTGTTTACTGACTTGCTGCATTCCTGCCAGGACCATGAGCTGGTGAACAAACTCTACGTGCAATTTTCTACGAGGCCGTTCTGGTTCATGTAAGTAGGCTTAATGTATATTGCAAGACTAAAATTCGAGTGTCATTCTAAGATATGCAGCAGCGATGTCCAACCTTGTCTCTTTGGAGACGCTTACGTTATTGCCCACTACAATCCCACCTCCTTCTTCAGTGCCTGTGACGTGTAGAACTCACAACCAGGCAGTCAGCATCCAGTGGTGGACACAAACACGCGATTCCATGGCAGTTTCTAGGTCATACCTTGAATTTTCTGGGAATGTCCTCAGAAGAACAACTTCATTCAAATGATTTTTGCATAAATGGTAAACAGTAAGAGACAGACGAAAGCTTGCTAAATAAAACATTGTAGATCTGGTTAAAACACATAATTTAAGTCAAATACTTCGTTTTTCTTTTGAGTGAACTATTTCCAAGATATTCTTTATTATATGTTTGAATTTTCCAATACTTATACTTTTCTCAAATAGGAATATGTTATTCGTTTCTTTATTCCTTGGCCTTGCAAAGAGGATGGCATTTCAAAGGCATCGCATAGCAACCATATCTTAAAACATTTCACTATCGCTTAAAACCTACAGTATCACCATATCCCCCTTGCACCTACAAGACAACTAGCAATAAGATAATTTCTGAAAATGCTTATGTCGATTGAAATGTAGTAGATGGAGAAATAAGCATTTGCACGAATGAAGTGTAAAAGAGTGAATGTGCATATACGTATTTACGAGCACAGTTTCTCCAAATTGATCTATATTAAAAGTCTATATCGCAATATGTTACGCGACGATCACTTGGTGTATCTTCTAAGGCTATGCACTTTGACTTTGTCGCCAAATATTGATAGACATGAAAAATGTAGCTCTCGTTAAAACAATTTATGCCAAATGTATTTTTTGTGTGTATGGAGTAAACCATTTTATCTGAGCTTTCTAATACTTCTCTCAAATAGGAAGTCGTTATTCATTTTTTATCTTTTGATTTCAAAGCCATTATACACGGAAGGTCTTGGAATAGCAAGTTAGTGACAGCCTGTTTGTTATTCTCAGTATTTATGTTTATTATTACACCAAATCTTGTTTGATGTCATTTACCACTGACTTTAGTGTTTCATTTCAGTTTTTGCATTTGATATCTCTGGTACACCTTTTTCCCTCTTTTACATTTCGTCGAAAGCAATGGTGAACAAAGTAATTGAACAGCTGTGCGTGTTACGACTCCCAGATACATTTGAGTGTACAAGAGTAGAGAAGGTCATGTGAGTGCAACGCAGATTTTTGTTTACCTCTTAGCCATGCAAAGGAAATGGACTTTCAGAGCTATCACATAGCGACCAGCTCTTAAAAGATTTGACAATCGTCTAAAGTCTACTGTTATCTTATGCAAACTGCACATTAATTTTGTACAATGAACCACTGCAGTTAATATCGTATAGGTTTTCTGTTAGAAATAAGTAAAACTAAGATTTCTGGAAAGAATCCAGAATATTGTCTTCGTCGGCTTCAGAATGTGCAGAGGTCAGTAGAACTTGTTCATTACGTGACTTACAGCACGTTCAGATCTTGGCTGAACCTATGTAACCAAGAAATTCAGAGAAGTCTTCAAGAGCCCCGTTACAAAAAGCATCGGTAATTACAAGACTGATCTGTCGATATGGGAAAGGTTAAAAACAAGGCTTTTGTGTGTGTGAAAGCGATTGGCTGTAACAAAGTAGATTTTCTAGATTCTTTTCAGCTGCAAGTACGCCTTAGAAAGTACAAACTTGAAAATATTTACCTATTTTCTATGTTTTAAAACAGACATACAATGGCGTTTTAGAAAAACGTCAGTGTTGTTGCAGCATCTTCAAAAGATGCGACACGAAGATTTTCTAAGAAAATTCCCACATACCTAAACATTTTTCGTTATTTTTGACTTTCTCAGAAATGGATTCTAATTAATCATCAAACACAGGGATTCTTAAGCAGTTAGTTTCAAGTAATCTATATTCAAGGCATTGTTGTACAGATAGTTTAAAACCCTGTGGCCGTGGGTCATTGACGGCCAGAGAACCACATTCTAGTGAGTACTATTTGCAAATGCCAAGATTTAACCTGCGCAGAAGCTTAATTTCTTTTCGTCCTGATTTTAAACCTGCTTATCATAATGTAAATGTTATTTCAAGTGCTCAAAAGCACTGTGTTTGCCACCACTTTATGCAATTTGCCCTTAACATATCAAAATAACAAACAGTCCTATATATAAAGACATACTTCTACAGCTGGTGACACTGACTGCTACATTGATCCAAGACTGCACGTGGAGGTTGAATGCCTAATATTTCCCCCCTCCTAATCTAGCACATGACCCGGATTTTGATGACCTAAAGAATGACCTTAAAATGATTTTATGGCCATAAAATGTATTAGAATAACCTAAAAGAACAAGGAATGACTTTAAGAACCCTCAATTGTTCACCTCCTTCGACATTTCCTGTACATTTTATCACCGAGTACTGAATCACATTACGTTACATATACCTTTTGCAAGTTTTCACGTTTACAAGATTTTTTTTCCGTAGCCCCCTTTAACTCCTATGGTCATATGGGGCGTTGACTGAAACATTTGATGGTGTTACTACTCTCTGAACTTTTAGGTTAGGTATTTTCACAGGCACATTTACTCTCACAGTCACACTTTCAGACTTGATGAAGGCTAGCGAATAATCCTAATTATAGAAACATTTTCTTTCCCGGCTGGGAAGCGAACCCGGGGCCTGCAGGTGAGAAGCTACCTCGCCAAGCTCTCGACAACGCGGCAATCGTATGTTTACAAGGCAGCCTATTGTTAACTATAATGGATTTACACACAGAGAAGCTTCCAGAAGATACTTGCTTATGGCAACAAATATTGCGGGTTTCCAGCTCTTGTTTCCCGTCCACTGTTCTTATTCAATACATTTTCATTTTAGCAAAGACAAGTCTGTCCACTTCACTTCCCACGTGACTTAGATTATTTGCACCTCATTTTACAAAATCTACTTCATTTTCAAAATTTCCGGAAATAGTAGTTTTTACTTTTGGCTTCCGCTGCGTGAAGTTTATATTGTGACAGTAGGCTGGTGTGACCCTCAAAAGCTAGGCTCACCCCTCATTCCTTTAGGGACAAGTCTTACACTAGAGGTAAACCGTTAGTTAGACGTATTAATGTGCGGTTGACGAAAATAAATAAAGCCGCGTACCAGTAATTTCCAATAATTTTTAGATTTTGAGGCTCTGAAACTTGATTGTATTAATGTAAGAATATGCAGGTAATTTCGCGAAAAAAGACCAAACCTGGATTTATTCTAAAAAAATTATTTAAATGGCTTATAACGTATAAAAATGCCACATAGATAAGTCTAAAATGCAGAAAAAAATGACCCTTAAAGATCGTTTAATTTCACTCGAAATAATACGAGCCACATCGCCCTAGCATCAGAAAAAATACGCCAAGTCATCGAAATCCGGACCTTTGTCATAACAAAGAAAACAACAGAAAGGACATCCGTTGACGACATTCAATATGTAACAAGGTATCGGTTTGCGTTCGTTCCGGTATGCCCACTTCCTCCAGTACAGCTGTGATCTATAGCAAAACAGAGGAAGTGTTTTCAAAACAAAACAATTATTACGCTGATGTTGCGCAGAACAAGTGAACTCGACCTTCGCGTTGCTCACATACCCTCCTTTCACAATGAGTTGTTTACCTCCTTAAACAAGTGAATGTGGTATAACGGAGCAGCTACTGTTTTGCGTCATGATGAATTTAAAAAAGTGGTTTATTTATGATTAGTGCAAAGGTTGGAGCAAATAATGAGTACATAGTATTCATGTCGCGACTGTCTGCTGTTTGGAAATTAACCTTGATTAATGTACCGATTCTCTCAGACTTTATTGAAGTAAGCTTGTTTACCGTATTTGTAGTCTAAGCACAGCTTTGATTGGCATTTATGTGACATAAAAAACACTGATGATAATGATATTCATGTAGTGTGAAAATATGTTTGATTCTGTAACCTAGGTTTCAAATTCTTGCTCGGCGGTGTTGGTTTTGTTTAGCAGAATTGTATTTTAAAGCTGTTATTTTGCATAACTTTCCTGGCCTTTTGAAGGTTATAAAATATTATTTTATTTAATGATGCCCAGTGTGTCCAAAACTTCTTGTATGTGTACCGGTGGAAGGTACAGGTTCGGACATACGTTAACCAAGGATTCTATATGATGAGTGTAAGAAATACGTCCAACACACTTATTGTCAATAAAGAACCTTTTTGCCGAAAAAAAAAAAAGAAAGAAAAAACCAGATTGTGTCAAATATTTCGAGCCACCTAGCTTCTTGTCGATTGGATATAAATGCTTTATTATTTCGTTAACTGTCGTGCAAACATTGTGTTAACAAAGCTGTAATGCCTTATTATCTTAATTCAAATAAATTTAGTCGCAATTTAATATTAAAATGTCATGCAAAGTTTAATTTCTAAGAGACAGTTGGCAACGTCGTGTTGACATTAAATTGTGACTAACATTAAGGCAGAAATGCATTAAGCGTTATTCACATAATCTTCGCGCGACAGTTAGTGAAGTAATAAACCATTTATATCCATTCCTCAAGAAGCTGAATGACTCCAAATATTTGACGCAAATTATTATTTTTTATTGGTGAAAATCCCGAGGAAATTGCAATCAGCCACAAAGATTGAATCGAAGTTTTGGAAGCTGGCAATCTTCTTCAGTTCCCGAAGAGCACATGGAAGACTCGATAAAAAGAGTAAAGTATTAAAATCGATATTGGGAGAAGTATCTGCCTCCATGTGAACCTCTGCGCTATCTAACAGCACTGTATCAGTATATGCAATTCGTGATTCTTCACCGAAAATGTTAAACAAATGTTATAGTTTAATTTATAAGAACTGTCATTTTCGTTCCATAAAAGGAAATAAATGTTTCATTGTTGTGAAGAGGTTCTGATAAAACGATTTTAACGTATAATGAATTGCTTTGTGAAAAATGCTGGTAAAGTGTATGATTAACATAAAAATAACATTGGCTTATGCTTTTTTGTTTTATGATCAAGTATTTTGTTTAAAATCGTCTCAAGGCGATGCTTACTGCGATGTGGATTTTTATTATACCGCTAAATGCCTCCATGACTAAGTCGTAGGGTTATTTTTCGGCGTGTCAACATTCCGGCAAGAAACTTTTACGGTGGTTTAGTAAAATAATTTTGCAAATACTACACAAGTGGAGTTATTAAAAAAATCAGTAATTTCTCTCTATTAATTTGGTAGAGAGACATTTGTACTTTCTCTACTGCGTATAGCAAGTAGGGGAAGTGTATTCAACCCAAAAATTCGATGTCGAGATTTCGCGTGCGTGCGTGCGTGCGTGCGTGTGTGTGTGTGTGTGTGTGCATGCGCGTGTGTGTCGATTTACCTGCCTGTTTGTGAACAGCATAACTCAAAAATGAAAAGTCGGTTCAAAACCAATGTTGATATTTAAGTTTAATATCTTTGAAGCAATGGACACGAAGACTTTGAAGATAATTTCTCCACCCTAAACTACTCTTTCCATGGAAAATTTTGATTTTCTCAACGATTTTGATTAAAATGCCATATGTTTAAAATATTTTTATAGCAAATGAAATGTAAATTTTTAATTTTTTGGCTATAACCCATAAATTCCTGTTTACTTTTGATTACTTTTGCATAACTATTAAAGTGTAAGAGATAGATCAAATCTTAGTATACAAAAATGTAGATCTCGTTAAAACACACAGTTTATCAAATGATCTTTTTTGTGAAGTGAACCATTTCGGAGATATCCCTTGCTATTTGCCAGAGTTTTGGAGTATTTATAGACTACTCTCAAATAGAAGGTCGTTGTTAATTTTTTAAATTCTTGGTTATGCAAAGAGAACGGAATTTCAGTTATCATACAGCGACCATTCTTAAAACATTTGACTATCGCTTAAAGCCTGTTGTATTCCTTTGAACCTACAAGAAAATTGGTAATAACATATGTTTATCTGGGTTAACAGAAGTAGATGGAGGAATAGGTGTAAGAATAGTTAGTGCAAGAGTAGAGAAAGTTATGTGAGTGCAACACATCAGGCTTTTTTAAAGTGGAGTATGTGCCGACTTTTCATAAAGCTGAAAATAGCAAGCAAGTCCGATGATTAAATCTTAAGATAACACGTTCGGACTTGCGTATTGCCAGTATGTCTTGTGTGTGTATAAACTTTGTTTTAACATCGTTGTCCTAAGATGAATAGACAAGCCTCTCTAGGACCTGGACAAAGCAAGCCTGTTTGGACAAACGTCCCCAAGTGGGATTTAGAGAGTTGCTGCTGCTGCTGCATAGGAAGGAATGCACACCAAGGTTCCACTTTCTTCCTCTTTAGTGCAAGCTGGATCTGTCGCATTCCAAGATTACGTCAGCTATCGCTTGACGTCACAATTTGCTGACCGAATTTCCTATCTCCAAATACTGTTTACTTCCAAATCCCACATATTTTATTTCCTAAAGTTCCACTATTCAAAGCAAATTGCCAAAGGATCTTAACATGGGGAGAAAAAACGCTGAAATATTTCATCTTGAATGTTCTAGGATAATTCCCATCAAATAAATTCTCCGTTGGCGAGATAATGAACCCTAACGGTTTGTATATAAAATACAACTCGCATTATTGTATTTAATCTTGGTTTGGCGTACAGTTAAGTTTGGTATTATGTAACCTAGTGTTACTCAAAAAAGTCTTTAAATCATTCATCTCCCCCACATCCTGTTAATACTTCAGTGTCCGAATTAAAGTGACAACAAAATTGAACAGAATATTGTGTAATATCCAAGGTGACTACTGTCATTTATCTAGACAAGGGCATAGTACGTAATTCAATGCACATGAAGAAAAGTCAATCAAACGCCTTGAAATTCATGGTTGTTATTATTAAGAGGCAGATTAGCGTGAGCAGTTTCTGAGAGGTTGCCTACCTTGTACTATAGACCTCATGTTGAAGGAGAGAGGGTGAGTCCATATGTAAACAGCAGGCGCGTGCCAGCACTGCTACATGTTGTATCAAAAGAATGCGAATACTTTGCTGTACATGACGACTGTTAACATTTTGATTGCGTTATAGAATGCTATCTTTTACGTAAATTTAAAATGAATATAACATAATCTATTCATTGCAGTGGCAATAATGTATGTGCGGCAAACCCTTTAAGTAACCTCATAGGAAGAAGAATTAGGAGATCTCATAGGTTACACGTTCTGGGTAGTATGCGATTGTCAAAGAAACTCAATTAGCTTCATGGATTGATTTGATCAGGCATGTCTAATTGTTCAACAAACACCATTATACTCTGTCGATACTTGGCAGTGTCCAAGGTCTGTTAAGAAAATATTCACTCTTTTCTCTGTGTGGACATTGCACACCAAACGCCGGTTTGAAGTGGGTGCAGAGGTACTTAATGAATGATGTGTGCATTGTGGACCATCTAACTAATAGCTGAGTTCTGCGAGTCCAAATAGCGGTATAAATGATTCATCTGTGAACCAAGTAATAGGCAATGCGCAAGACTTTCGCATAATGAACACCTGAAACCACTCTTTTATCCTTAAAATTGATGGAAACTATAATATGATTTGATGATCACTTTTCCCAGCTCTGTGACGCTTTGAATAAGTGCACCCTTTCCCTGCGCCAAGCGTCTTAATGAACGGAGTGACTACTCTAGTCCTGCCCGGATGTCCGCAACAACCGTGGGCAGTCTAGATGAACGATGTTCGACTTTTTCACTGCCCAGTCTATTCAGATTTGTTTACCAGTCAAGTGTTGTGTTTCTCTCGGGTGAATTGTGAACGCATGCTTTTCGAGTAGCTGTGAATTCGTTATCTAGTATTTCTTCACAGGGGAGATCCGTCGCCGTATTTTATCACTCTGGCAGCAATCATGGGATGCGTTGAATGGCACTCCATTGGGGATGATCAAGGACACCGTGCAACCCTGGATGACATCTTCCAGGGATTCCACGCAGGGAGAAGTCATTCTCGCCCATTTGAGGTCACACATGCAACAGCATGACCACCTTTTGTGCGGTGACCCGTCGCCTGTCTGTTCCACCTGCGGTGTTCAACTTTCTGTGGCCCATGTCCTCTTTGATTGTCCGCAATACGCTCGTGAGTGTTAGTTCTTTGGCCTGGGATTCTCTCTGAAGTCAATCTTAGGCGACGACCCGGTAATTGCATATACAGTGCTGAGGTTTGTCGCTGGTATTGGCTTCGGTAAGCAAGTTTAACTTGTATTTCATTTTTTGGTTTTGTTTTGGACTTTTCGGATGTCTTGTCTCGTTTTAAGGTTTACCTTTTTAGACCAGGTTTTACTTTTTAGCTGTTTTAACTTCTTACCTTTTAGATGAATTTTTACGTTTCAACTGTTTTAACTTTTATCTGTTTGTAACTTTCCCGTTTTAACGTTTTAACTCGTGGTGGGTTCCCTGTTTTTATCCTTTTATCTTTGCACTGAAGTTCACTCCCACAGTCGAAAATCAGCTTGGGATCTCTGGGTTTAACCCTTGAACACTAATGCCCTTTTACCTATATAAATACTAATGATACGTAAAATTTACATATATATCTTTAAATGGAATCTATTTATTACCTATTACGTACAATTAAAACATTATTGGTATTAAGCCTTTAATACAAGACTGCGTATTGTAGAAAGCAGTCGTCAAGCAATGCACAACAATGCTACATGTTTACTTTGTTTTGTGATAATCAGGAGCACACTGTATTAAAATTGTGATATAAAATTAATTAGTAATGGAAATCACAGTTTGTGATGAAATTAGACACGGCAGCATTATGGATAATCAACACACTTTTTCTGTTGTTTGCCGCATATTGGCCTGTTACAAGCTGCCTAGTAAACTGCACTCGTGCGTTTCTGGAGTAGTGGAGTAAGGACATTACTTCCTTGGGGCATATTACAGAGGAGGTCTTCTTCATCAAATTCCTCCATTCTGCAATCCTCCTGAGTCGAACTCATTGAACATTTGAAGTATTCTTTCTTTTCTTTGTTTTTGGTTGGAATCATCTCCATTACTCGAAAATGCGGTAAGACTTAGCCCGCTCTTGCTCAATGTTTACAAATATTTTGAGCCACACTCATATAGTGAACATTTAAACCGAAATATTTACTGCGTTTCCATGCGGAATTGAACTCGTTTGAGTCCATTCCCATTTCTGCGTTCCCATGTTGAATTCAATTCGGAAATGAATCACCTTGGATATCCAAGGCCCAAGCACAAATAATTCAATGGTCACTTGGTTCATGGTGGCAAACCTGTAAAAATAAGTTTTCTGCGTATTTTAACAAGTTTTTTTTAGGTTAGTGAATGTTTTTGAAAAGAATATATTGTGAGATTATAGAAACAATAATAGTGACTTTGTTGCTTTCTTTTACTACACCACTTTCACCAAGAAAACAAATGACGAGAATACAATAGAAGTTAGCATTTTTAGCGTATTCAAATCGATAGGCGTTTCCATTCAACGCAACTTCGATCCGAACCCACCAAATAAGCGGATCGGATTCAGATTTTCTACAAACACTAGACATACGTAAAATTGGCGTAGTTTACTTGCTTTAGACTCCTTTTTTGTCAGTCCAACAATTAGCCACGTGCGTTCCTGCTGGATTCCAGTTCAGTGCTTGAAGCACTAACTGCGACCCAGACATAAAGTGCCAACGGTTATGGAATTATCACTCGTCACGTGCCACTATACATAAATATTACGTATAGTTAGTGTTGTACCAGCGACAGAAGAGGAATTCTATACTGCATAGGTAGGTAGGTATTTGTTATGTTGAAATGATTCGTGATAGAACATACAGTGATCATAGTTTCATTGATTTAAAATCCAAATTGTGTATATGACATTTCTATAATAATATTGTAATTATCATTGGAGGACAGCATAGTTCCTCTGCTCTTCTTTACATTCTACTTGTTCTTTCCTTCTCAGAATATTCTGTTCTTACCATGTATTTTATTTTTGTTTTCACCCTTGTTTTTAAACACGTTTCTTTCGCTAAATTTTTCTATTTGGTGACGTCAAACTTGAAACATTGGTTTTGTATTTGTCTAACTCTTGAAAGTGTTATGTCTTCGCTCAGTAGATAAACTTTGCACTTTCCAATATCTAAGATTCAAAGTCTGTTTATTTTCCTTATGACGATCGTACCGCTTTACTGGTTAACTGTAAAGTAACGGAAAACTGACATCTTCCCCGACTTTCAAACTGAAAGACCATTTTTTGTCAAACCAGTTGACGCTCCAAAGCTATTGATTTTCCAGAGCGACATTTTATTCAGATGATCTGGCGTGTTTGGATTTTTTCACCCTTCTCCATTGTGACGACACTTTCATAGCGGGAACCAAGGGAAAAAATAATATAAGTAGTTGTCCTATATTAAATTGTTCTCTTGGTTCCATACGCTACTCATTGGGGTCGCCGTTATATTTTATCAGCCTTTGTGTAGAGTTAGGGAAACAATCTGTAGATTAATAAAAACATGCACAAAGGACATCATGGGCAGTAATAGGAGCCACTTGTGGTCGGCATACTGCCTTCTCCGGCCGTTAGATGTGATTTGCAAGATTTGAGCTCCAGGAGTCCAGGAGTGAGTACGAGTCGCCTGGGTTAACCCAGGCGGATGGTAAGGTGGCCACGGTACCTATCCGTTTAATTACGGATTTACCCCTGAGGTGGTATAGGTTGTCAGGGTTTTACAAGCTTTGGTGTTTTTGTATGTCTGATGGTGCAGGTTGGGTTCCTATATTGTCACTGGCGGCGGGATCTGTCAGATCTTGGATGTCTAGCCATCCAAGCGACCATTGCCCTACTGATTACTTCGTCGGCCGCTTGTGGAACCGTCGAGCAATGCAGTCAGGGCTCTCATCCCGTTTTCATACCGGGAATCGCTCCTGGGCGACTCCACACCGCAGGCGGTAACGCTACCTCGGCGTTTCTGGACAGCCATAAAATCGCTCAATAAAATCTAATCATGCACATAAAATCAAACAATATGGGTATCCTTAAAATATCTTATGGGGTGCTAATAAAATATTTAAATAAAGCAACCCACCAGTTTTAATTTCCAGTAACGGTGTTCAGTCAGAATTTTTTGCTAGACATTAAGTTATGTAGTTTATTTTTCTCTTGATGTTATTTCCTAGTGCTGTTTTATAATATGGTGTAGGTATAGTAAGGCTTTGGAAAGGAGTCTATTATGGTTGATCACATAACTTGTACGTTTGTGATGCGGGTTTCGAACGTGTGACCTGTCTGTTACAAACCACTAAACCGCAGAGCTGTCCAAGCGCGAAAACTCTCACATTAAGAAGCGTTTACTTTTTGTCTGAAAGCTAACGCTCTGTTCCAGGATAGAATGTTCTGGATCGTGAGGAACCGCTCGTGTGACTCGTGGCGGAAAATTCCGGCTACAATTACCATTTTGTTGTTGTCTACACGTGAACTTGGTCTGTGAACTTGCACTGTGTTTTTGTTGTGCAGACTTGAATGTAAATGTTCGGACCAGTGAAATTACTATATAACTTACCTCTGTTCAGTTTGGTTGTTGTGTGCTGTACTACATGATAGGCGAAACAGAAAATTCTAGTGTTTTATTAGGTACCCTGGGTTTCATACCTGCCGTCCCTACTGCTTCACGGGGCATTTTACCAACCTTCTCAGTCGACGCGTCCAAGCAGGGAGGAGGGTAATATGGAGCGTTCTGCTTTTGCTGTTCGACAAACAGTGGTGTATATTAGGAACCCTAGGACTAAATTTGTAGGCGAAAATTACATTTTAGGTATTTTAATTATATCATAGACACCTGTAAAATATTTTGGCCAAACATTTTTGCGAACCCACCAGGTTTAAAAGTGCTTAAGCGACGGTGAGCTGCATTTTAACCACATTTTTGTGCACCATACTCACTCTCTCCCTATAAAACCTTTATTGTTGCGTTTGTTGAATGCCATCAGCATGCCATCCGATATCGCGGTTATCTGATCAGTCTGGCTGACGAATTTTGGTTCTTCCTTCATTCCAACAGCAAATATCAGATTGGGTAAATAGGTAGTACTCGATTGCCATGATGCAAAGTTGCATCATAATACAGGATGACGAATAGGTATACAATTAAGACCATCTGTCCACATCAAATAGGCTCTAGAGCCACATAACTGCCTGCAACTGCATGTTCCCTAACACTCACTTTTCGATTAAATCAACAGATAACACAGAGTCACTGGGCAAATAAGACCATGTGTTGGGTAAACCACATGTTTCACAAGAATGCCGCCCACCCCACCGCCGAAGAAAAAGGAAGGGGGAAAACCAACAGACATTAAAGGCACATCATTGTTAAACACAGGGATCTACACATGAAAATAATGTGAACATCATCTAAACCACTATATCTATAATCATAATTTTTGTACCATATATTGTACAGTAATTGGGATAGAATATATGTGTAAACTAACTATGGAAGTCCAAAGCAAGGCATATGACATACATATAAATTAATATAAAGAAACAATTTTGGTATGCTGATGCTCAATTAGAGAGAATCCTCTGTTGTACTGAGCAAACTTGTGGCAAACTCAGAAAACAGTATTCCTGACAAAGTGAATGAATAAGTTTTCAAAATTCTAATTTTATAATGAAAGTACATGTTTATATATAATTTTAAACAACTAGTTAAATTTGTATAATGCATAGCATTATACTTTCTAAATTGAATGTAATATTATAGCAAAGCTACTCTACTTAAACTTTGTACAATGTTTTAGCAGCTCACAAAATTTGAGCTTCCTAGATGCAATAGTTTTGTGGAAAATCTTACCTATATGTAGAAAATTATGTTACGGGAAAGTGCAAAAAATAAAAAAGATATAGCCTTGGCAGTTGCAGCATATTATTTAAATGCGATTTTGGAAACTATAAAATGTACAACAACCCAAATATTGCAGAAAAGAATAAGGATTTCAATAGTGAAAAGAAATGGGGGGGGGGGGGGATACCCTCAAACTACAATGTGCCCGTAAATGAAAAAAGAATTGCAAGAAGAATTGCATGTTGTAGTATTGTTATATTATTCTCAGTAAAACATGGACATAATAGTGTGGGGTGAAATACAATAGCTGAAAAGGAAATAGGTAGTACTCGTGGTGGTGGTGTGATTAGCTGCAAGACCAACATGTCCCCCAAATAAGAGCCTCCTTGACGTACCGCCAGACACTATTGTCCTTGTTGCGGAACGACCCCTGCCATCCTGTACAATAGGGGAAACTGAGCTTACCTTGGCCCCAGCAGCACGCGCATTCAACGTTTTGTTGTCTCACTAGAGGTGACAAATGCAAATTTTGTGACACTTTGCTCCTAGTGTCATCTCACAAAATGTGGCACGAGGACATCTTGTACCCCCTCGAATCGTCGATCGATAGATGCATACGCATACCCTATCCTATACACACATCCTAGTATAGTTTACTAGACAACAAATATGATATGACTTTCCCTAGTCACTAACCCTCATTTTTATGTACAAATTATTCTTATAAAGGCTTATTTTTCTATCTACTTCACGTTAATCCTGATAAATGTTTGTAGAAATAGTTTCATATATTTCGTTGTCGATGCAAAGAAAATACTGGAGTTTGAAGCGGTAGTCAAATCTTTAAAAACTGAGTCACCTGGTGGAATTTAAATTCAAAATTATTTCCATGATACCCCGAGAAAATAGAATTATTGCTCTTCGAAAAATGGCAATGTATTTCTCATTTGTTGCTGGCACGAGTCATTTAGTTACAAATGATATCAAATAATTGGATTCCAGCGTGTCTATTGGAATAAATTCGTGACCATGTGCTTGGCAACATTATCGTGTGTATTAAGCGGAAGGTCAAGAATGTTGACAGTAAAAACTAATTTGCCTGAATGTTGCTCGGAAAGCTTGAAAGAAAACCACCCCTCCCCTCGTTACTTGCAGTAACTGATAAACACAGGGAGTGTATTGCTTACGGACCAAATTGATTATTGGAGTTGACAAATATATCGAAATATGATCATCGTGGCAATCATTTTAAATTTCGTATGCGCATCTATTTCGGAAGAGATGCTTGACATAAATATTGTAACTATTGCGTATTTCTTGTATCAGCCGTTCCGTCCTCTACATTACGAATATTGTACAGCACACAACAGGTGGGAGCAGAGGAAGGGGGAAGTAGATGACGTGGCTTTGATATGCAGTGCAGCACTGTAAATATCTACAGTGACATGTTTAAGTAATGGTGTGTGAATTTATTTTGCTAAACTAGCAAGATCTTCAGAAATATCACAGTTAGCTGTTTTAATTGCGAAGAAAATTGTTCTTCAGAAGTGCGAAACCTTTAATTTGATTTCGCTCTTTTTAGTTTGGGGAAAGAAAAAACTTCACATAACTCTGTTGACTTCAATATTGGTAGCAAATGATCTGAGGCGTGCATACTCTGAAATTGATAGACTTTTAAAAATTTCTATGTCAATTAGGTCTCGGCACTATTATTGACTCCATTGTTATTATTGTTATTATAATTATAGTTGAAATAATTATTATTCGCATTACATTTAATTATAAAAAGTACTAACTTGTGAATTCTGAATCATCTTTTGTGACACATTACATGATGACGTTTTACAATGCTGTACTAACACTGTATGCTCGTTTTCTTGGGTTCTTCACTGGTTCAGAGACTGACATATTCTTCGTTGTAGTTATGCACAGTCCGCACCTGATTGCAGTGTTCAGTTGTTTGACTGGCACGTGCTGAGGCACTGGCTGGCACTGCTTTTTGTTCACACCGAATAAAACATAATTGACTGTCTTATGTTTAGTCATTGGGATTTATTTAATAGCTGTCGCAGAGAGACGTGAAAGCTGGGTGGATCTGGTGCTGTTTAGATAAATAGGAAAAAAACCGCGTTTTAAGAGAGTGACACAATTTTTCTGTTTCCAAGAACACGTGTAACGCTGATAATAGGATAATAATATAATTCATTATGCTCTGATAGGTCACGTAATCTCAACCTTGCTGTACAATTGCACACGCTCAATCCAGATGCACATGACCCCGTTCCATCGAACTAAGTATCGTGCCGATAATATTGCAGATTCTCCTCTGCCGTAATAGAAATTATAAGTTATCTCGCAAACATGCTCTTATGAGTTGCTTTATTACGGTCTGTACTTTTATCTACCGCTTACCCAGATAGAAAGTAAAGTAGTTACTATTTCTATTCGATTCATAAATGCCATACCGAAATGTACCGGTAGCACTCCCCGTCTCACAAGTCCGGGATGTGCTCACGAGCGCCAGTCCACAGGCCGGGGTTAACACTTGGCTCAATAATTTGTATTCGAGTTCTTGGATGATTTTAGACCTTTAGGATTTATTTTATAGTATTTTAACCCCATATTTTACCTTTTAGTGCTTTAACTGTTTGATATTTTAACTTAATCTTTTAGATTTTTAGATTTTAGAAGTATTAGGTTTGTATTTATGTTTTAAGGTTTGACTTAGGGCCGAAATGACGTACTTGTCGACGGGCCCTTAAACTACTCACTCCACTCCACCCACTCCATTCCACTCACTCACTTCACTCAGTTCAGTTCAGTCAATTCACTTCGGTCAGTTCAATGCAGTCCACTTTAGTCGGTTCAGTCAATTCAGTTGTCAGTTTTGTGAGTAAGAACTTAATCTGAGTCGTTATATAGAGGCGTGGCTGAACTTGGGTTCAGAAGTGCATAGTTGTATTACTGGAATAGTCGTCCAGGTTTATAGTTTCAAAAGAAACCATGCACTTTAAAGCGAATGACAGTTTTAACGGCATCATCCGCTTGCACTAAAACACAACATGGCTTCTCCCTTTTCTTTTCCGGTGTTATTACGGTTACCGTTTATTTCATTTCCGTTCTCGCGTTGCAAACATTGTTTACAGGTACACCAGTTGCTTTTTGATATCAACTTGCTTGCATCTTTTACAGCCAGGTTGTCATACTGTTGAAAGAAAAGGTTACAGATTTAATACAACTGCCTTTTCACCGCTTTTTAGAGGCTTGCCGCTTTTATGTTACTCTATATTGGGGATCTGAACAGTCATAATGAGTGCACGCGCGCATACTATCATACACACAGATATGGATTATTAATATAGAATCGAAAATTATCACTTTTAATGTATAGGTCCGTTAGGTTAGATACATATAATATTGAGCTGATAAACAAGATACATTGTTACGCAGGAACAATCACAAGAAACAGTAACATTTAGGAAATGTAAGGTTAAGCTGTAGATTAAATCGGTTCGATAGAGGTGGAGGAAAGAAAAATAAATCGAGATAATTCGACTTAAAACTTCAGTGTATCAACTTTCATGAGAATCGAGTATCAAACATCTTTATAAGAACTCAAGGAGTCAAAGTTCGCACTTTGTTTTTGTGTTTGTTTTGCTTGTTGTTCTTTTTTCTCATCATAGGTCAGTTAACTTCTTCGAGAGAATTACATTGTAAGCAAAATTGTATCAGTATTATTAAGTCGGCGGAAAGGGCATGGTCAGTGTGGTTTAGACGAACTCTTCAAACCTTTAAGATACGTGTTTATTCTTTCCCTCTTGATCGTAACAGTAAATTTATTTCGGAGTGCCTACCATATGAGGCCATTCTTTGTAAACTTTGCTGCGTATTGGTTTATATCTCGAATATTCGTCACGTTTATGTTTAAAACAGACTTTTATAATAACGCCATGCTTATTAAAACTCAATTTGCTGTTTTATACTTCCTGAATTTTATTGTTAGCTCCCTTCTTTCTTTTTAGTTATGTTGCAATGAATATGCTTGTTTTAAATACGTCGGTTTATTGGAATAGCGTGAGGATATGTTTTGCACGTTAACATAAAGACCTACCGTTTAAGGGCAATCAAAATGCCCTAGCTCTCCAATGTTAATAGATGACCGATTACTTAGAGTACTATTTAAGATAATTAGCTGAATTTTAAGACATGTTCAGTGGTGTTTTTAGAGTTGACTGATGAAACAAAAACACATTTTCTTCGTCAGAAACAAAGCTATAATTTTTTAATGCAATTCCTGGGATTTTATTGAAATATAAGGGGTTTAAAATTTAAAAAGCTAAATAATATGTCTGATACATAAAACCCTTTTCATTAAAATAAAGCTTATCCAGTTCAAATGTGTGATGAAAATTTCAGCACATTATAGCAATAACTTTTTGCGATAATAGAGAATATGTGTAGAAAATTATTATTCTTCGGAAATTACAGTTAAACAAGAATAGAAAGCTTAAAACCTATATGCAGATTTATTTTCAATAACAAGTTTAATGTATTTACGATTCACGTAGCCCTGTGAAGCTACGGAAGATCTGAAATATTCCTATGAAGGCAAAGCTTGAATTTGGAGGAAAAAAATCACAAAGTTCGCCATTTCGACTTCCTTTGACATAGAATTACTTCGCAGACGTCAGAATTTATACTGACCTGACATTCCTAAAAGCTGGTATTTTATTGGAAATTTCGTGAAGGAAAACTAAGAATGTACAGTTATTCACACATAAGGACGGGGGGGGGGACTCAAATAATCGCAGTCATCCTTATATGCAACACTTTATAGTTACCATTCGCTAAGTTTATCTCTTCCAGGCTTTAGGCCGTGGTCTAAAAAAAGACACCAAAGATACCGACGTTTCGCCAAGTACTGCACTTGGCATCTTCAGAATAAGATGATCCGTTGTCTGCGCTGGTCAGAGTTCGAATGCTTTAACTTTATAGTTACACTTTTCCGAACTAGACAGTCCCTCTTTACCTTCTAGAACAGGGCTGGACAACTTGTGCTCAGAGAGCACAGATTGCTCACGACTTTGACTGATAACTATGTTTAGCAGGTAAAAACAGGAAGGTCGCTCAAGGTATCGCGCTAGTCGCCCAGGCCTGTTCTAGAATAAGTATTATTTGTAAAAGTCACATTTACTGCCGTTTTAATATGTATGTGGAAATAGTCTTTCAATTATATTGTTTAAGATTCTGTCATATAATTGTATTTAATTGCGTGAACGAACGATAATTTCAAACATGGTATCAGAGTAAAAACAAGTTACTTCAACGTATCCAACGAAAGTGGAGAGTGTATTCTAAGAGAATATCATAAGCATATATACGAACACTTAATGTTGCACTTATGTTTAAGAAATAAAGAACCAGAAATAACAGGATTGATGGGAACTAGTCCAGTGTAGGGAGTGATGAAAAAGAGAAAATTAGGCATTTCTTTATGTAATCATATACACGAAAAGTCGAGTGTCCTTATTTCAGGACTATTAGCCTCAAACCCATTCGGCGGAGCTCTACTGAACACTGAAAAAGGATATAAAATCATAAAATGGAGGGAAGAAGGAAAAGGTTGTAAAACATGCTACTGGACCGGTAGGGGCAAAGAGCAAGTGTTATGTACTTAGAGAAATATAAAGACATGTATTCGGTATTTATAGATCTGGTAAAATCATTTGAGGGAGCGAAATGAAAATAACCAATAACGTTGCTGAAGAATATTTATATCGACTGGAAAGAGAGGAAAATCCTAAGTAATGTCTATGTGAGGCAGCTAATCAAAGTCAATGTTTGGGAAATGTATAGTCATTTATATTCCACATTTTATGTATAATCATAACATGTATAATATATTTATTGAACTTTTAGTTTTGTTATTATTATTATTATTATTATTATTATTATTATTATTATTATTATTATTATTATTATTATTATTATTATTATTATTATTATTATTATTATTATTATTATTATTATTATTATTATTATTATTATTATAATAATAATTATAATATTATTATATTATTATTATCATCATTATTATTATTATTATCATTCTGTTCAATGTATTCTGGATCTGTGTGGTCAACCTTACTGGAGAACAGATGATTTTAGTATCAGTTAATTATTAAAACGTTTCTTTGGTCTCTTATTAATGCCTTTATAAATTCCTTTTATTATTAATTCCTTCACGAAGATTAATCAAGATAAACATATATAATTCGCCTTCTATTAATACTGCATAATAATACAGCATAATAAATAAACTTAAGACAAGAAATTCTAATATATATTCTATACGTGTGTATTATATAGGAGTAAAGTAAAATAGGGGAGATAAGTGTACCACAGGGATGACCTTATCCAACCCTTCAATATCCACTTGGATAATTTGGGTTTTCAGAACAAGGGAGGAGTATTAGGAGAAACAAAGAAGATGGAAAAGAAGAGTTGGTGTAGTCATAGCTGTCGGAAGAGGAAAATAGAAAAAGAGTGGAATGAAGATAAACGGCAATAAAACAAGCAAACATGATTATCGGAAGAAAAACAATGGAGGCATACGTGCGAATTCGAGATGAAGCAGTGGATACTTTGTTTATATCATAAGTGGCAATATGAGTTACCGTCATAAAGCACAGAATAGCAAAAGAAGCCTTTAATAGAAAAAGGAACATATTGAGTAAGAGGATGATGATATACTTATGTAGTACCGCACTAAAGTTGTGCGGGAACTTTGAGACTAATTCAGAAAACCACTGGAAGCATTTAAAATATTTATTTGGAGACGAGTAAAAAATGTGAAATGTATAGACAAAAAAGTAAGAAGTCTGTTTTAGAACGTGAACGAAGGAAGAGTAAACTTAAAATTGCTCAAAAGAGGAAAAATAAATTACTGATTAGGATGCTGAAAAGAGAGAAGAATTGAGTTCTTTTAAGAGGAACCAGTTTAAGCGAAGAAATTGCTTGATTTATGCTCTTTAGTAATATTGCTAAATTTAGTATTTGACTATAATTCTAACATTCCATCTGCCGCTATCTCCAAACAACATAGTAGCTTTAAGGCATGTGTATACCATTCATTCACGTTAATTACTGCTATCGATAATCATCCCTGAATAGGGCCTTTTGAGACACAGAAATATATACACATATTTTACCAATTATGTCTACATTGCCTCCTTTGTGTTTTTAAAAACTTGCAAGGTCTGCAGCTTCAGTCAGATATACTAAGCAAAAAGTTAATGTGTTGAAAAATGCCCAATCTTTTGTTGGAAGTAACTTAGGAATGGTGTAACGATTTGTTTTACACCGCGGGTTTCATTTCACTCAAGCTCGTTTCATATTCACAGGGAGCAAGCAATAGGGCAATGCACAATTTCCATTGGCGGTACAGGTAAGGTTTCAACAGGTGATGCACGTTTTGTGCCGCGTTTATTTCCTTCCTTTTGGTACGCAGCAGCTCCGGTAGGGGTGGGGATAGCGCCGTATATGCCACTCGCCCCCCGCTGAAGATCACATTTGCACAGCAAGGTCCGTCGCGAGAGGAGCGCACCAAAGTTCCATTATTACTGGAGCTGCCCTACTTTTGTTTATTGCCATTCATTATCGCGCATTGTTAGTTTGCTGATGTAGTGACGTGTGGTGCGAGTGTCTTCGCGTGAGAGATCGGCTTTTGTTTATTTTCCGTTTGTTTGATTATTGAGAATAATTTGACTGGCGTTTTCGAGAGGGATGTTTGTAGCTCTGAGAAATGGTGAGGGTGGTGGTGAAGGAGGTATCCCGGAGATGAGAAGTTCTTCTAATTTGCTTCTGCGGCGATTTCTTATCCAGAGGTGAGTTGGTCCCGTTTTAATCTACTGGGAGCAGGACCGGATAGCTTTACTGTCCCAAGTTCTCTCAGCTCTGCTGCTTGCCTATTGTACATATTAAAAAGGGAACATGAAAACAGGGAAAAAATAGACATTGAAAATAAAGGAAATTTTCTTAAAATTACATAGACATCTATTCTTTGCAACGTAGTTTGTAAACTTTGCCACAAATGAAATTCAGACTTAAATCTGAAGTAGATTTTTCTAAAAAGAAGTTACAAGTATACATAGTGTATCTGTTGAACTAAAGACCCATTTGGGCTCTCACTAATTATATATCACAGCTTATTTATGAGCCTTCGAAACGGCGGAATCCACAATATTCCACAACTTATATGAATGGTATACACCATACATTAACTCACTCACCGAATCTTAAGTTTTGTGCGCAAGGTTGAGGATTCCAGAAAACTCTGCCTGCAAAGAAAGACATTTTTACATGTTAGAAACTTCATTCCACCCAAAATGTTATTGTCGAGATTTCAAATACAGTTCTGAGGTCCACGAATCCAAATAAGTAATGTTATACAAAAGGTCGTCGCCCTGATGGACAAACTTATCTGTGGACAGCAAACTGGAAGAAAAAAAGGCAATTTCAGCATTTTACAGGGGAGCAGTAGAAAATGTTACGGAACATATCCCGAGTCCAAACTACGTTTACATGTAAACATCTTTGTTATTTTTGATTCTCTGAAGGACGGGGTGGAAAGAAGGGAAGGTATTACATTTGCTCTAATATATGATTCATAAAAGCATCACAAACAAAGAAGTATAATGGCATTTTGTTCTCTGATCAGTCGATTTCGAAAAAAAAAAAAATGGTTTTTGTTCCAAATTGGATGCGTAATTCTACGAGAATGTACGAAGATAATAGTTTGTTACTTGTAAGATGCATAGAGTAACGTACTTGTGACAGTTTCGGTAGTAATTACGGTGCAAAACATAAGGCTACGAAATAATTAATCACTTAAAAGAATACTCCGAGCAGCTTTCTTAGACGTGAAGTAACTCGGCAACGTTGCGTTGAGGGATCCGAACTGACTTCTGGATGTAAACACGTCGGTCGCTTGTAAATACGACGCAGGGTGTTGTAATGTTTTGGGAGATAACGAGTGCAGGTGGTTCTGATTGGCCTACACTTGCACAGTAAAAACCGAAGGTCACGGTTTGGTATTTGTTTACGTTCATGAGACGCGCCGCTGCGGTGTTTGTTTATGTACTGACCTAGTCAAAGTGACACCCGCACAACCTACTGTGTTGCCAGCTTGTCTATTGTTTTCGACAAAGCTAAAATATCTCTGTAGGAAATAGTCAAAGACAAAAATGTAAGATACAAAATGTGTTCCAAATATCGAGATCTATCTCTGGTTCAAATTAATGTAATGACTTCCCTTACACCCTGTGTGTGTGTGTGCGTGCGTGCGTGCGTGTTGAATTTTCTGTGAATAGCGTATAGTTGGTTTATTTCATCGAATTTGATATAATTTTCAACTGCAAGGAAACCTTGAAACGTGCATAAAATATGTAGATATCGTTAAAATATACAATTCATGCCAAACTTTTGCATAGTGTAAAGTTTTCGAAATATTCCATTTTATGGTACTCCATGCTAAGCGGCAGTTAACGGACAGGCTGCAAGTTTACGTATAACTGCAACGCATCAGTTATCTTGAAAAAGTAAAAAAGGAAAATAAATGGTAAAAATTGGTAGAAATAGTGCAGATTATATAAATTATTGTTTAAAATTAAGTCCTGACTTGTTTACTATGAGCCGTTCATGGGCTTTTGTCCCTCTTTGTGTCGGAGAGTACTTGTTTTGAAAATTGGAAAGCAGTAAGAAAGTTGAACGTGAGAAAATGGGGGACGTTGTTTATCATGCGTTTTAAAAATTTGTCCGAAACATGAGTTGCACCCCGAGGGGAAGAAAAACACACAAACGTAGGTACTTTCAGATATGGTACATTTTTGCACCACAAATAAAACAAAAAGCGATATTATTTTTGGAACCAAATCACTAAAATAGTACCTTCTTCAGTATGCAGAGAAATGAATCGCCGGGAGGGGGGGCGGAGGGGGGTCAATTGAAGTCAACATACCCTAGTTATGAGGATAATGAAAAATTCCAGAAAAAAAGTTTTCTTATCGAGGCAGCTGGGGTGCTTTGGGTTGGAAGGGAGAAACTCTAACCTCTTTTCACCACGGGGCCCCCGCGGGGTCGGGCGTCATGACAATGTGTCTGTAGGGGTTTCGTGGTTGACCAGTGGTAACATCTGTTAGTATTTTGTTTTGGGTTGAAACAAATGGTCTGCAGCATCTATTTTTGGTGTAAAACGTTAGCTGTAGTTTATTGTATTATTTATATAGCGATCTTTATCTGTTGCATTAAGCCCACTATGCGTCATTGACATTGTAATTGAAATATTATGTATAATAGGATTGATTTGTATTTAGCTATTTTATGAAAATTGGTGTTCAACTGCATCGTTGCTTTTATGGTTGGCGATTTTCTCTCAAATTATGAGCTGAGAAGTGTATTTGCACACTCAAGTTACTAAATCTTCGTTGTTTGTTGATCTTTCAATACGACCTTCTACCGCTTCGTTTGTTTCACTCATCGTTTTATGTCTGTAAATGTTTAATTTCTAAGAGGCTTGGCAACGTCACGTTAACATTGAAGTGAGACTATATTCATTTGAACTGAAATAAGAAGATTGCAGCATTGCTCACGCAATGTTTGCACGACAGCTAGTGAAATTCAAGAAGATAGATGGCTCCAAATATTTGACACAAATTAGCACTTCTGAGTTGACAGTAATTGTATTGGACATATTTATTACACTCATCAAGTAATTAACGTATGGCCGAAGCAGTACCTTCCACGTGCCTGTTGGAACTTAGCAATCAAACAACATTAATTCATTATTCTGTTGTCAAAAGTTATATTTGTTGCGGATAGCCGGATTAATTTGTACTGAATAAAAGTTGTTCTTTACATGAAAATTAAAACAATAGTCAGGCATTGACTACACATTAAATTCATTAATTTACAAGGGGGACACGACCCCCCTTGCCCCCTCTTTGGAACGCCCATGTGTGATAAATCATTTTCTCGATACGTATTTTCGATACGCTTCGTTAATAAGTGAATATCGCAGCTATTGATTTTGCAAGATGGAGACAGAAATGCTTGTTAGTGAATCTGAAGAGGTATCCTGACGGAGGCGAGGAATATAAGCAAGAAAATGTATGACAAGTTCATGGTTTGCTGAGCAAGAAGAAATGTAACTTCATTCTCAGAAAATGTGCTTCTACTTTGAAGGAATATCAAAAACAATATAATCCCCAACCTTGTGTACCTATTATTCAGTATTGAAGACTACTCTAAATGTAAAACAGTGAAATAAAAGTTAATATTATAGAATACGCTATTTTTCAGTAGCCTTGAGGAGGACGGCGTACAAGCACGAGATTTGTATCGAAATGGACTGCATTTCGACAGATTTCTAACAGTAAATGAACACATTTTAGTGTAGGAGTCGAAAAAATAATTTATGATCACAAATTCATGTTCTTCACAACCAAAAACAGCAAACTACAATAACATTTTGTCTAGTAAAGAATGGAAAATCGAAAGTAAACGTTCCGATTTAAAACTATTGCACGCATGGCAATAGATATTTTCACTGCCGGAAATATTATACGTTTGCAATTGTTTTGCGTGGAGTTTGCCTCCAGCCAATGTGGTGGCAGCACGTGTGAGTCTTGCTGTAACATTATTAAACCAGTTAACAGGGCCGATATTGTGGGGATCCGTGGAGAGCCGTTACCAAGGAGATAGATGAAGCAATGGCGAGATGAAATTAATTATTTATGCTTATGCACATGTATCTGCACAAACCTTGCACCAAAAGCGATCGATGCCTCAGGGCAGGGCAGGGTTCGATTCCAGTTCGTTGAAAACTACTTCATTTAGAGGTTTTCCGAAGCTTTTTCTTGTTAATTCCTTGACTGTCGTCACACTTGAATAGTAGCAACATTTTTAAATTACTTGGCATTTGTGTAATCAGGGATTAAAAATTCCTTGAATTCCCCGACGGTTTACCAATTTTGCAAAAGTCATCCAGAGTAAACAGGACTACCAAAAAATTCAAAATATACATTTCACTTGCCGTAAAAATATCTCAAACATGTGGCGTTTTAATCAGACTCGTTAGCCATTTTCGAAAAAAATCAAAATTTTCGAAAAATTTTCCAGTTGAAGTGTAGCTTAGGGTGGAGGAATTTTCCTGAAAATCTTCATGTCGCATCCTTGAAGCATATTCAACTTAAATACCAACTTTGGTTTTTACTACTTTTCGTTTTTGAGTTATGCGCTTTAGGGACACAGACCACACATACATATACTTAGAGATGTTTTTCTAAAAATTTTATTTTTTTTCATTCCTGGGGCCTCAAAACATATTTTCCCGTGAAATCTCGACATCGAATTTTTGGGTGGAATACAATATTTCTTCTACCTACTATACGTAGTAGAGAAAGTAAAAAGAACCTGTCAGGGAGCACAGTTCTGGAGGGAATTATATCGCAAATCTTCCATTCAGAGTCATGTCTCGATAGGATACGGTTGTTGTTGTAGTGTTTAACGCCCACTTTTACTACTACGGCACCGCAGGCGGTGACACTGATGATACATGGAATGAAGATGGAGCACCGGTGGAATGAGATGGCGGGGGAAACCGGAGCACCCGGAGAAAACCCGCCCTGACGCCGCTTCGTCCACCACGAATACCACATGCGGGTCCCTGGGATCGAACTCGGGCCGCCTAGGTGGTAGGCGAGCGCCGCCAGGATACGGTTCTAGTCAACGGTTTTACATAGACACTATCTTCTTCAAACTACAATTTTATGAAACAATAATGTTCAGGAAATTGAAAGCATCTGTACTAGAGTGTGATTAAATACCTTTTACTTAGGCAATTGCACTAAATATATTAACTAGCTGAAACACCTGACATTGCCCTTGCTTGAAGGTTTACACCTACAACTTTAGTCTTATGTTACACTTACCCATAGCCTTGCGTTTCTTTCTAGGCGTTTAAAAATATATCGCACAAGACACTTCAAGAGTTAATTAAAAGTCTTAGGACACTATGCCGACAAAATACTATGCAAAAAAGTACTGAACAACCACAACTATCACAGTGGGTAATAATTTCTCGTTAATGCAGCCGAGTGACTTCCACGTTGTCGCTCGCATTCGGGCTACCTCGTCGCTATTTATAGAGGAAATCTCATTGGGAAGAAATAATAGCACCTTAAGATACGTTATTATAACATTTCTTTGCAGTAACCAACATATACAAAACTATAAGAAAAGACAAGAAAATCAGAAATAAAGCCCAAATTTGACTGTGTTATTACTCCATGATCGATGCAAGAGAGATAAACGAATGTTATATGAACTAGCTCTTCCTTGTTATTTGTGAGGCCGTGAAAACATAAATAATTATTGTTATGTTTGCAATGTTGGAGCTAGATGTTATTGTGAGCTTTTATAGTTATTACATAAAATTAAATATCTAATTAATATGTGAAATGGAGTAGAATTTCGAATTATAAACTAGGTAGAAATTGTTGCTTTGTGTTAAGGGTTATCTTTATCAACTTTTACTAAATAAAACCCCCTCCCAAAAAAAAAAAAAAAACAAAAACAAAAAAAAAAAAAAAACGCGAATCTCGTTAAAACACACAATTTATGCAAAATACTTCTTTTTTCTTTTGGGTAAACCATTTCCGAAATATTCTTTATTATTTGTTTGAATTTTCCAATGCTTATACTTTTCTCAAATAGGAATAAGTTTTTCATTTTTTTAACGGTTGGTCTTGCAAAGGGAACGGAATTTTAAAGGCATCGCAGAGCAACCAACTCTTAAAACATTTCACTATCACTTAAGGCCTACTGTATTCCCATATTCCCCTTGCACCTACAAGAAAAGTAGCAATAAAATAATTTCTGAAAATGCTTACTATGTCGATTAAAATGAAGTAGACAGAGAAATAAGTATTTGTATGAATAGTGTGTATAAGAGTGAGTATATCTCTACATATATTTGCGAACACAGTTTGTCCAAATTGAACTGTATTAAATGTTTGTATAGCAATAGGTTACGCGACGATCGCTTGGTGTATCTTCTAAGGCTATGCACTTCGACTGTGTCGCCAAATATTGACAGACTTCTTAAACGTAAGCAATACCAAAGAAGTCATTGATGAGCAGATGTTTATGGCGTAAGGTTTGCCAGTTCTTTCGTAAATCGTCCATAGAACCAAACCGCCACTGCAACACAATACACGTCTAGGGGTTAAAGAGTGGCAAAGTCCGCATATAGTGGAAGGAGGTAAGCCCAACCTCCCCTCTTTCGCTGGTGTAGAATCGTATAAGGAACACACAGGCGCGTTCACGCACGCACACACATATCTGACTCATATACGAGTACATTAGGATAGTCACAATGCTGTCGCCCACCCACTGATGTTTAACAAGTCGGTGCCTGCCGGGAAGAATATTGTTTTCCGCTGCCTAGTTAGCGCGTGGGAAGTAACCACAATAGCTGTTTGAGAATCATTGATTAGCTGATCGGAAGGCGCGACTAAAGCGCGTATTACAAGGCTTTGTTACATCTGGTATTTGTTTGATTGCGTTGGGACGTCACTGCGGCCGAAGACCCGGGAACGCTGGTGCCATCTGTCCCGCGCCGTATCTGTGCTCGACACGGAACCAGCCCAGTTAACCGAGACACCGCATCAGTGAAGGAGCGTCCGTATAATATTCTCCCACGTGACGGCGACCTCGTGCTGCCACGTCTCGTCTGCTCGCAGGTAAGCTGCTGTCATGGTTCACATTCATGCGACTTTCTCTGCCAACAACAAATTCACAGCTTTTCTATAAAAACGATTCTTCTATCCCTGTAACGTTATTTATGCTACAGACGAATTCGCTTTTACTGTCACTTTAGTTACTACGTTTTCATGGCAAATTCAAGTCGATTTGAGTTCTTTTTCCGGATTGAATACCGCATGGAAACGCTGGTTCAAACGAAGCTCAACCACTGGATCCAAACCGCTTATTTAGTGGGATCGGATCGAAATTGTGTTGCATGGAAACAACTACCGATTCAAATCGATTTGAATCCGCCAAAGATGCTAACTTCTACTGTACTCGTAACACGCTACACACTTGCCATTTCCTTTTCTTAGCGAAAGTGGTATAATAAATCAAAATCTTGTTAAATTACGTCGAAAACATTTTGTACACCTTCGTCAACATAAACCATACAAAAGGTTGAATTATTATTTGTGCTTGAGCCTTGCATATTCAAATCGATCTCATTTCCGGATTGAATTCACATGGAAACGCGGAAATGGGAATGGACTCAAGTCGGGTTCAGTTACCTATCTATAATGGCGGCGCCGTGGCCGAGCGGTTAGCGCACTCACCTACCACCTAGGTGGCCCGGGTTCGATCCCAGGGACCCGCATGTTTCGTGGTGGACGAAGCGGCGTCAGGACGGGTTTTCTCCGGGTGTTCCGGTTTCCCTCGCCATCCCATTCCACCGGTGCTCCATCTTCATTCCATGTGTCATCAGTGTCACCGCCTGCGGTGCCGTGGTAGTAAAAGCGGGCGTTAAGCACTACAACAACAACAACCTATCTATGGTAGGTAAGAAGAAGTATTGTATTACAGTCGAAAATTCTATATCGAGATTTTACCGCAAATATATGCTATGATGCTCCCTGATTAAATAAAAAAATAGACTATAACCCAAAAATTAAATGCCAAATAAATATGATATTTACATAAATATGGTATCTTCCAAAGATGCATAGCAGAGGTAAAAAACAATCCAATCTAAACTGCTATTTCGATTTTTTTTTAAATGGCATGACTCTCTTCAGGATAAGGGAAAACATCGGAGAAAAACCTTACCCTGATAACTCACCCTAACCGAGATTCAAACTCGAGAACTCTTGAATGTGAAGCAGACACGCTAAACATATTTGTTTGACAGATAAAACGCGTGTGTGTGTGTGTGTGTGTGTGTGTGTGTGTGTGTGTGTGTGTGCGTGCGTGCGTGCGTGCGTGCGTGTGTGTGTGTGTGTGTGTGTGTGTGTGTGTGTGTGTGTGTGTGTGTAAAAATTCAAATAAACTTTTTCTATGGCCTATGCGAGATATTCCTCATTATTGGTTTGAATTGTTCAATACTGTGGTCTTGTGTCGTTGGTGATGTTATTCAGTTGTTTCTGGCGTTGGAATGTCAAGGCCAGCTTTTCTGCATCTGCAGCGAATGGTTTAGATAACAAAACTACTCTGCCAAGGTTTATTTCGATTAATATGAAATGTGTTGAAAAACAGGACTAGCTTCTAGTAGCTATATAAATAAACGATGGTGGACAGAGAAAGTAATGTGAATGTAATGCATTTTTTGGCTTAGGAATGGTTTCAAATAAAGCAAGACGTATGAGTAGGTACTTAGTTACGATATCGGATACAGTATTTAAATATTCATTCATGTTAATAAGCTCTTGTAATAGAAAATAGAAAAAGTAGAAAACAAGAATCGGAAACTTTCAGCCATGTTGGATGGAATGCAATACTTCCTCTTACCTACCTTATGCAGGTGGCAGAGAAAATAAGAAAAATCTACTGTGTTGCACTCACATGACTTTCTCTACTCTTGTTCTAACTATACTTACAAACCCTTATTCCTCTATCTTCATGTTAGCCGAGATAAACATTTGCAAAAATTACCTTATTGCTAATTTTCTTGCAAGTGCAAGGGAATACAGTAGGCATTGAGCGATGGTCAAATCCTTTAAAGCTGGTCACTGTATGAAGGCTCTGAAATTACATTCTTTTTGCACGGCTAAGATGCAAAAAAAGTGTATAACGATCGTCCATTTGAGACAAGTATATAAGTACTGCAAAACTCCCACAAATAACAAGGAATATCTCCGAAATGGTTCACTCCACAAAAATGCATTTAGACATAGGCAAATTGTGTGTTTCAACGAAATCTACATTTTTTGTATACTAGGATTTGGTGGGTTTACCAGTTATGCAAAAGTCATCAAGAGTAAAGAGGACTACATGCACTATAGTTAGAAAAATTCAAAATATGCATTTCATTTGCCATAAAAAAATATCTTAAAGACATGTCATTTTAATCAAAGAGCCATTTTTGAGAAAATCAACATTTTCGAAAAAATTTTCTATGTGAAATGTAGTTTAAGGTGGAGGAATTTTCTTCAAAATCTTCGTGTCGCATCCTTAAAATATATTAAACTTAAATACCAACTTTGGTTTTTAACCGTCTTTTCGTTTTTTGAATTATGCTGTTCACAGGCAAACACACACACACGCACACACACACACACACACACACACACACACACACGTGCGCGCGGACCTTTTCTAAAACTGCTCTTTTTGGACTCAGGGGGCCTTAAGACATATTTCCGGTGAAATCTCGTCGAATTTTTGGGGAATACAATACTTTCCCTACTTACAATAAATAGTAGAGAAAGTAATAAAGCACTTAGAGAAAGAGAGAGAGAGAGAGAGTAAGGGAGAGAGAGAGAAAAAGAGAGAGAAAGAGCCAGAGTACGCTACCATAACTCGAAAAAAAGATGGATGAATGTCACATTTCTGCTGCTATTCATGTTTTCTGAAAATTGGGAAAAATTTATTAAAAATGCCACGAGAGTGCAGTAAAAAATACAAAAACGAAAAGTGAAAAATTAGGAACCTTGCTTTTTCGCTTGTGTCAAATCTCTGTAGACATATTTCGTTATAAATTAAATACGATGTCCTGAAATATCCAACCCTTTTGTACCGCTGCAAATCTGTCGGGCACTATTAAAAGTTAGTGAAACATGTGAAAAGCATGCAGCGTTACGTCAATGGCAGTTTTTTGTACCTTCTTTGTCGCACTCGATGACAGCCAACCGGGAGTTCCCATTTACGAAACTATACATCCCTAATTGTCATTCACAATTTATTACCTACAATTTCACTGTCACGTGCTCAGTAAAAACGCAGCTGAAAGCTTCCACGTTTTGGAATGTATTCATTTAACACAGTTTGCTGAGCTGCAGAATGTAGGAAAAAAATGTGTTATATCATACATCTTCCTCTCTGACTATTATAAATTGCTTTCATTGCTATTTCCAATTTATTCGTATAAAGCTTGTGTTTTTTCACTTTTAATGATACAAAGGTTTGCAAAAACAATTTTAACACACATTTTTTTTTTTTTTTTTTTTGTCTTTTCTAGCATAGAGGAGACGAGGATGACAGTCAAATGTTTAACAAATGACATCGCTTTATGCTGATTTTGATAATGCTACTCTTTTCGTTAGTTGATGAGAAACAGAAAGTCTATTGAGTAACAAAGAAAATTTAACTGAAGAGCGTAAGCGGCTAAAGGTACAAAAACATCAACTAACCGAAGTCGAGCATTTTAACTGTGTAAAATCGAATTTAAATGTAGAGAAATTCACATAAAATTCAAGGTAAATTTGACACGCTAACACGTCCAACATATATTATGTTTTAAATAAAAATCTTTAAATTCGTTTCTCAGAAAATAAACACCACTATTTCAGATAGTTTATGATATAAATAACTACCAATACCTTTATTATGTTGTTAAATGTAAATATAGCATGAAAATAACAAAAAATTACTGTTACAGTATTGTAAAACTTAGACTAAACACATGTGTTGCCAAATGGCAACATTCTGGAGAGTTAAGTGTACATAATTTCGATATCGAATTTTTGGGTGAATTTCATTACTTCCTCCTTCAAACACATAGATGGCAGAGAAGCTAAGAACAATGCATTTAAAGAGTAAGATTCCGGAGCTCCGCAATCACCATATCCTAGATAGTTTTAAAATCAGATTGCTATCACACATTAGGACAACCAAGCGGAATGAAATTCGACCGATTCTACTGTTGAATTTATTCCACGTGTATAGTTAAGAATAGGCTGTTTAGTCCGTTGATTAAAGAGATCTATTTTGAACTACCCACACATCCCTTCTAAATAGGTCGAGCTTACGCCCTTTAATACTTGCGGCTTGGACTGATTAAAGCACATGAAGCGGTCGTTCCCGACACGAGCAATAAAGAACACGATGCCTCGTATTTTCTGGTCTTTGGGAAAGACTTGAGGTCAAACACGCTGTAACCCTCACACCCATTCCTTCAGATCTTTACCCGACGTAGAGGAACCGACCAAATTGCCAGCATTATTCTTAAAATCTTAAAATATTGTAAACTGTCACCGTGTTGTTAAAGGAAAATACATTTATGTTTATTGAAATATTGCAGGCATATTAACATTCTGTCGCAAATTATGTATCTTATAACAATGTCTTGTCGCTATAAGATCTTCGCTTTTAGGTAACGTTAAATACGACTCAATACAAACTAGCGAAAATTTGACAGTTCCTTAAGTATTTATCCTTTCGAAATTTCATAGACTATTCCATTCCTGACTCAATAATAACTTGGGGAGTGGACTTAGCACCGCGACCGAAAGGCGATCTTTTGTGTCTATGTCCTGACGGGGCACCCCCGCGAGGATGGATGAGGCGAATGGATCCTAAGGGCGGCCGGAACATTGTCACGGCAGAGCAGGTGGTGGGATTCTATATTTTCCCAGTTAGAAGCACCCTGTCGTGCTGCTGCGACGACGTTTGCCGACGCTTCCAACCCTGAAAGAAACCTAACCGAAAGAAGGGTGAAGTGAAATGATTAATGCAACGAAATGGAGGGATAAGGAATTCGGAGGATATGGAAATCCTTCCCAGCATCTGCCTGGTGACCCGGGGAAACCTCCCGCCCCCCAAACAAAAAAAAAAAAAAAAAAAAAACATAGGCCAGGAAGTATGGCCACAGGGACCGAACCCGTGATCTCCCGAATGTGGACCACAACCTCACCGCCTGAGCCTCGTATTCCATTCATACGAGACTTAGTTAAAGTCAAGCAATTATGTGCATAACAATTTCAAAGTTCAACCAATGATAGCCTCAATTCGCGAAACATTTAGCAAACTTCATTATCACCTCCTTTGGAATTTAATTATCGCCCCCTCTGCTTGTCTTATGTTGTGATCAAAGTAGAGAATTTAAATGCACTATCATACAAATGCGCAACAGGTTGCGTAATTTGACGCAGCAGAGTCATTAGGTTTAAATGCCAAAAATGTGACTCTCGCTTCGTGAAGCATCTAATGCTGAAGTAGATGAAACAATTCGAAGAGGGAAACCTCAGAACACACAATACAACAGGAAATATGTTTGGAATCAAATGTTGTATTGAACGAAATTATAAATTAACAGCATATACTCCAACATCCGAAAATATTGGAGCATCAATATGAGAAAGAGGTTAATAATCACAACACAGCATTTAAATAACATTTCATAGGCGGCTCGTATATCATCCTTTAGTTCGTGAAATAGTGTTAATAAATGCAACTCCTGATAGGTAGGTAAATTGACTATCACTCGTGGCATTACTTATGATGGCAAAACTTTTTCACTTGGCTGAACTTTCATATGCCTTTTAGCAGTTGTTATCTTTGGTTTTTATTTAAACTTTATTGTGAATCGAGATCGTTGTAGAAATGGCTAATGGTACAAAATGTATTTAAAATAATGTGTATATTTTAAAGAGGTGTATATTTTAAGTCAATTCTTGAGTATGAAGTAAAAACACAACCACTTACATACAAACTTGGTAACCTTAATTATCAGTATAGATTAAAAATAAACGGAATTTCACATACATTTTAGTAATATTAAATTTCGCCTTGGGTCATTGCTGCACTAAGCTAGATCGTTTATCTTTTATCTGGCCTATTTTATAGAGCCAGCAGGTTAGGCTTGGAATGTTATCGCTTCTGCTTGATTATTCCTTAAATTCGTGTAGTTGTTTTTCTTTCTTTCGTTTAACCAGTGATCCATGGAAGGAATCTGAAGGCTGGTTTCTGTGAAATCATGAGCTCTTGAATGCAAATTCGCTGTAGTGAAAGGACATTGTCAAGTGACAGGTTATGTGTGTGTGTTTGTAAATATGCTCATAAAATAGGTTGGGTGTCAGGTTTACTTGCATATTATAACCTTTCTCGTTGCTAAATGTCAACTGTTTTATTACGATGTAACGAACTGCCTAACGATGAACTGGTATGAAGGTGATGACATTTTGTGTTTGCTTGTAACTATCTGTTTGAAATCCTATAGCTTACCAAAACATTATTGTTGAATTCGGAATGGCATTGGATTGGACATACCTACTTCATTTATAATTCACTATTGAGAACTGAGTCATTAAATCACATTTTTTGCTGCCTTTTTGTTTCCGTTAAGCGGAGACTCTGGCGAAAGTTGCCAGCAAATTACATTTTCATTACACTTTTTATTAAGCCTTTTATTTCAACCCATAAAACTAAAGTCTTGCCTTTTACAGGACCGGAAACAATTTGAGCGAAAATTATATTACAAGAAAAAATGTTAGACAACAAATAATCTGTTTTAAGTACTTGGGCTGCAATGTATCACACCTCAAAAGTGAAGATATAAGAAATAAAATTAATAGATTGAGTCAGTTCTGTGGTGCAATGAAAAGAAACCTTAAAAATACAAGACAAGAAGCAAAATTGCAATTTTAAAGTAATGGCGGTCCCGATACTTCTATATGCGTCGAATGCTGGACAACGACGAAACAAGAAGAAAAAAAAACTTGAGGGAGCAGAAATGCGATTTTAAGGACATGTAGCTAGCTATACTTTAATAAATGTGTAGGGAGTTACAGATCTTGAATTTAACATAAAAATTACCAATATCGGAATAATTGGGGGGACCCTGTAGAAACGAGAGATAATAACCGCATTCCCAGATTAATTATGACCTATAACAAGACAAACAGAGACGGACTTGCGGCGTTTGTGACCGCGAAATATGTTTTCTTCCCCCACCACTAACTTGCTTGTGGAAGCGACTTGACACTTTTATGATCCTCGAGCGAAGTTAGCCGCAGAAGGTAGGTATACCGAGGTTTTCCCTTATCCTGAGAAGACGAATGTCGGGTAACTTGAAGCTCTATGCACCTCGGGCTCATTTCAACATCATTTCACACATTTCATTCCTTCATTCGCCGTCCCATATGACACTACGTTGTAGGACTTTAATTTAAAAAAAGTTATGGTGTGCTTTGGTTTCCCACGTGTTACGGAGTACGTGGCTAACGAAAAGGACAGGCTACGGCGCGAAAAGTTACGTAGTAAGGGTAGTCTGATGCATGGCTAACATTGTATACCATCATGATAAAACTATTGTTTGTATGAATTCAATTTTTTGGTTGTTTAGAATTAATGTATTAGGCGATTGTTGTTTTATTTCATTGGGACTAGGAGAATTACGTCATACAGTTCGCGTCGTAGCCTGTATTCTTCGTTAGCCATGACGGAGTGTTTAATAATGTCATGTGGTTACATAAATTGGGTGCCAAGATTGGAGCACATACAGAAAAAGCACGACGAAAGCTAGGGTCCTGGGACGCTACTGCCCGGTAAAGTCGGATTGCACCGTTGGCAAGAGTTTTTTTCCTCGACATTCATTAAACCACATTGGATGAACAGACTGCGTCCTAGTGCGCATTTGAGTAGAAAGGGGGAGAACTATTAGAAGCAATATTCGTATGAGTATTGATTCCCATTCAGATATAATACAGTTTTTATCACCGTATAGCTGGGAGAAATATTTCACTGAATTTTGCATTTTGAGTGAACATTCTTTGCTAACTCGCAGGTAGCTACTAGTTAAATCACAAAACAGCACATGGATCTGTCGATTCATATTGACATTTACTATTGCTTCTTGCAACTAAGAATAATTTGCTCGGATTAATGTTTCCTTTACCCTACGACAGGTTTTAGTCGTTTCGGAATTCACTATATATTATGAGATGCCACACAATCTTTGTTTATACAGCTTGCTTGGATATACGGCAGAAAATGTATCACATTCACATGACTTGCACTATTCATTTTTCTAGAGACTATTCTTGCAAAAACATATATTACTTTCTCTACTACGTATATTAAGTAGGGGAAGTATTGTTTTCGACCCAAAAATTCGATGTCGAGATTTCTCAGGAAAAACATGTTTTTGAGGCCTCCTGAATTAAAAAAAAAAAAGAAAGCATTTTTAGAAGGTGTGTGTGTGTGTGTGTGTGTGTGTGTGTGTGTGTGTGTGTGTGTGTGTGTGTGTGTGTGTGTGTGTGTGTGTGTGTGTGTGTGTGTGTTTAAATAAATGTGTGTTTGAATAAACTTATGTTTATTTCTAATGCTATAAGCATGAATTTCAATACTTTTAATGCGACTATAATACCTTAGTCGTATCGCGATAATCTTGAGTGGACATTGTTTAGTGTGTCCCAAACAGGTTACCTCAATTGTAACCTATATCACAAGGTGAATAAGGTGCTGATGAATAGCGTAGTTGCGTGCTACTTAGTTTATTTCTGTGTTATTGTACGAGGGATTTTGGGTGAAGGTATTTGATATCCAACGTGATATTTGCTTAGGGTAAGGGGGGGGGGGGGCACTAAACAGACACAAAACAGCAAAATTGATTTGAGATGTAATCTTCCGAATGCCAACCAGTTCGGTATTGTTGTTAGTTTCGGCTGCTGAATCACATTGAAGAAATACTCTTTAAGAACTTCATGTGGTCTTTCTGTGTATTAATTACTTTTATTGTGGCTCAAAAGCTGAGTGTTTCAATCAGACCAAATGGTGTTGATCCTGTGTAATACTTCGAATTAATTTCTTAAAAATACAACAACCTGCATTAAGGCTAACACAAAATTTAATGGCGGATGGCTAAACACAACATTCATTAGGAAGCTTGCGACGCCTTGCGGTGTTGTATAGGTAAACACGCTGTAAAATCACGTTGTACAATCGGAGATGTCATTTGCGTTACAGGAAAGAGAATAGTAATGGTCAGTTGTAGCCGCCATTAAATCTTGTATCTGCAGTTGTACGCGTCTTTATTTGCTAGGCCTCATTAATGGTCATTGCGGAATTTTTATTTGCTTTTTAATGATTACGAGAACAAACTGAGTAAGAGTGAACTTGAAAACATGCTCTGAACATGAATTTCTATTAAAGTGCTAAATGTCGTAATCCGACCTTTTCGATGAACCTATTTTTTCTGAAACACTTGACTTTTGTTGTACAAAACATCAGCTCGCTTGTTAATAATTTCGTGAGGGCGTTGTCGCCACGATTATACCCCGGCGCAACAGTGTCCATATCACGAATCACTGATACCTACAACTCGATAAATGTGGCACGTTTTTTGCGGACAAGTGCCCCCTACGTAGCCATTCAACTGCATCTGTTTCCAGATAGTATATCGTGTGGGCAAACGAAATTAGGACTGGAAACCCGCATTTTGATGCCGTGTTAAGGCGGTTTTACACAGATGACTGCAGACTTGGGGAATGGAACCGCAAAACAATCTGCTGAAAAATGTAGCGGGTTACTGCAAACACTCGCACAAGTATTTCAACAGAAACAATGCGACAGATTTTTTTAAGCATGTCCTTTTGATGTTAACAAAATTTGCATGTCATTAAAAGTCTATTATATTTTTAATATAAAACCGTGGAAAATGCGAATATGCATGTGGCGCTCAGAGATTAAATGAGTGTGTTAATTTCCTAGTTATAATGCGATTCAGTAAATTACACAAAATAAGTTGGCACATCTATTTGTTAGCACTGGTAAATTTTGAGCACTAGAATCGACATGTGCAGATGTAGCACGTTTTTGCACACAATTCGCCAGAATACCTTTCCCTCCCGCCCCCTTTGTGGGGTGAATGACCTCTACACCTTAACAGTATACAAGAAGGCCATCGAATTTTACTTTCGCACGCCCTTGGATCATGCAACAAGCACCGCACCGCATTGCGTGGGTAGCGATCTACTTACTAGCCTAGAGCGGAGGAAGGTGAGCAAATTAAGTAACACCAAGAAAAACATTTTGCTTCTCTCTAGGTCCTCCACGTGCCGCCTGAATCGATTTTGTTTGAGAACGTTGAGTTTGCGCAGTGCAAACAGCCAAATCGTATATTTAGCAAGGCAGTTAGGATGCAGCACGTTTTGTTCCGGTTCCGGGGAGGCCTTCAACTTGACCTAGTCACCACGTGACTGTCTCAGGTGCCGTGCTTATGCGACCCAAAGGGAAGAAGAGAGAGTGGGTTTTATCTGCTTTCTGACTGAGAAAGTAAATCTGAGGACGGGGAAGCTTTTCATGTCCACTGCCAACCTCATGGGCTTTAGTGACAGTGACAATTAACTAACGAAGGTGCCAATAAGCTTGGTGTCACTGTATCCAAATGTAATTAACACCAGCATCCTCAGGGCTGCTCAAGTGCGAACCTGGGATAGACATAATGCAGGCAGGGTTCAAGACTAAACAAAGGGAAAGCAATTAAATATGAAATCATAGAAAGTTGTGTATGGTTGATGCATGACTCCGAATAAGAGAAGCAAATAAAAGACTAGATATTTCAATAAATAAACAAGTATATACACGAGTGGAAGGAATAAGAAGTCAATTTCCACTACAGTAGAATCCCTATAACTCGACCTAATGTGGACTGAGAGGTTGTCGAGTTACCGAAGTGTCTAATTTTACGGAATAAGGGGCCTGTTATTCACAACTCATGACATAATGTAGTAAATTACATAGATAAATATATGTTCTCGCAGAATATCGAAACCAGAAAAAGTATAATATATCCTAAAATGTATTACGTATTAAATTTGCCCTTTAGCCAGTCTCTTTAACGCATCTAATGTAATTTCATTTGTCTTTTCTTTCCTTTGGACATTTTCACTGGCACTAATACAACTCAACACAGCACCAACAGTAAGCATGTAATGTGGGAACTAGAAGTGTACGTAACTAAAAGTTTAACTTACCATAAACCTTCAGACCTTCCTATCAAGTGTTTGTGCAATGTATCCACAGTATTATCAGCGAGCTTTTGATATCCTAACAATGGTCTGCGGGAGCTTATGTTCTGACTAGGTGCATACGCGTGAGGGAGAATGCAGGAGTTGGGTGCGTACACTAATTAAAATTTACCTATAATGTTTATACGCGTAGTGGATTATAGAAATTACTACAATCAAGTTTAACATTAAAATAAAAAAACGTCGAGTTATACGGAATGTCGAGTTATCGGGATTCTACTGTTGAAATTTCTGCAAATGTTTTCCTTCCAGGTCAACTCGGTTTATTATTATCCATTTGTAGGAGGGAAACAAAAATGGAATTTTTTGTTGCACTTCCAATTAGGTACTTTTCACTGGCGCTTGCTGTAGTATATTGCGATATAAGGATGGTAAGTGATTTTTACTGGACCGAGGAAAAGTTTGGAAAGATGAGATGCAGTCAAGCGTTTTCAATTTCCGAGGATTAGTAAAAACACTTAACACACGTATATTGCATACAATATTTTGGCAGATAATTAGTAATTTAATATGGTGTATGAATGAAATATGGAATACTAACCTTGAAACATAACGTTCATCTCTCCATAGTGTCTTGTTTGAACTTAATTAGCATATATTAACTATAGCATCGTTCCTGTTGCTCTTTAGATTTTTCAGGAAAGAGAGACATACAGCCATTTTGAATTTTCTTGGATTTCAGAATCAACACCCTCGGTCGAGTTAGCCGCCATGATTACCATGGGTAATTGTTGATTTGAGCACGGCCTACTCCGTTTATCTTGCGGAGAGTGTATTAAGATTCAGTGACTCTGCATAATATCTTCGGTCGTTATTACAGCGAAAGTTGGACTAATCGCAGTGCTTTATTCTTTTAAATTATAATACATACAATTATTGAGCTGGTAAAAATTAAAAAGTAGGTTTGACTATATTTTATATCTGTATTAATCAAAATATTGTTAAGTTTAATGGTATGAAAATGCCAACGGCCTAGGTCTTAAAAGTGCGTAATATAGGAGGGTGGGTTAAGTTGGTATAGATGTGAATACGGGATAATTCATTTACCTGCAATGTGAACATAACGTGAAATCGTACTGTCTCCCAAAAAGCTATTATGGGGAAGAGCGTCTCATAGGCGGTACTACAGTTTTACTTTCTCTAGCACTTTCTTATATTTGAAGAAGTATTTCTTCCACACACACACACACACACACACACACACACACACACACACACACACACACACACACACACAAAAAAAAAATTCTAAGTAAATTCACAACACAGATTTTGAGGTATCGTGAATAAATAAGTGACTGTGAACGGCGTAATTCAAAAGTATACACCATACCACACCATACCACAATTCGATATCGAGATTTCACCAGAAATGCATGTTCCGGGACCCGCTCAACTTAGAAGCATTTTTGTATAAAAGGTCCGCGCGCGTGTTTATGTCGGTGACTGTGAAGAACATAACTCGGGCCTGGGCGACTCGCGGGATACCTTGAAGGATCATGTGTTTAGCTGCTATTCTTTGCTATTACCTATCCAGCCCTGGCATAACTCAAAAACGAAAATTTGGTTAAATACCAAACATGGTATTTAAGTTTAGTACCTTTTCAAAGATGAAATATAAAGATTTTCAAGAAAGTCTCCCGCACCTCAGTCTACCCTTTACATAGAACATTTTTCGAAAATGTTAATTTTATTAAAAAAAAGTAAGAAAAAACGATTTTCATTAAAATACCATATGCTTAAGGTACTTTTACAGCAAATGAAATGTATCTACCTGTATCTTGAATTTTCTGGGAATACCTTCAGAAGTCCTCTGCAATCTAGGTGCACTTTGCATATCTGGTAGACCATAAAAGCTAGAAAACATATACAAAAGATGTGGATCTTGTTGAAACACACAATTAATGTCTAATGCTTCTTTCTAATGCGGAGTGAATCATTTCCGAGACATTCCTTGTTCTTTGTCTGAATTTTGTAACACATTTAATCAAATGGAAGATCATTATTCATTTTTTAAATCTCTTGGCCATGCAAAGGAATCGGAATTTCATAGCGACCAACTGCGGGGTGCAAGTGACCTAGTTGTCGACGGGCCCTTAAATTCCACTCACTCATCCGCGACCAGCCGGCTGTGCTCTTAGAGATTTGACTATAACATTCCTATATTTGCCTTGCACGTGCAAGAAAATCAGCAATAAGTTCTGCAAATGTTTCTCTCGATTAACAAGATATAGAGGAATAAGTGTTTGTAAGAATAGTTTGCACAAGAGTAGAGAAGGTCATGTGAATGCAGCACATATGATTTTTTTTCAGCTGCTGTGCATTATTCATTTATTTGTTACTTTGTAAAGGAAAGAGAGTGGAATTTAAAAACCATCCAAAATGGCTCTCCACTTTTTAAAGATTGGACTATCCTATCGCTTCCTTCTCCTTTAATGCGTTGAGAAGATAAGCAGTTTTTCCTGCATTACAAACAGCACAATATAAATTACACTAGACTAGGGTTTGCCAAACTTTTCATAACGGGGGCCATCTTCAGCGAGCGAAACCACGCAAAGAACAATAAACTCACAAGGACGAGGCGCACTGATAAGATTAGTTATTAAACAGTGCTTTATTGAACTAGTACTATACCTTTAATAACTGTAATTAAATACTTAATAATTGTTTTATTTTATTAATCGTCTCATGCCAATGTAACTCCAGGGAATAAATAACACCTGCTGTATGTTGCACTTTTAGGTTAACAGAAGTTCATACGTTTCCAGCTACTTGTATTACTTCTATAACCTTGCAATGTATTCTTCTAAAATACATTCACTAAACTCAAAATCTTGTTAAAATACGCAGAAAACCAAGTGACCAACATACATGCTTGAATTGTTTGTGCTTGAGCCGTACATATCCAAATCGATATTATTCCGGATTGAATTCAACATGGAAACGCGGATAGTATTGAAAATGTGATTGGACTCAGATAGATTTCAATTCTCTATGGAAGCGTAGCAATGGAGACCATTAATACTGACTTCTGTATGCTGTAATTGCAGACTTTTGTGGCTCTTATTTTATGTCACCTTTTATCTAAACAGCTCTAAATGTTTATCAGTCATAGTACGCCTATATTTTAGATTTGACATATTTAAATTTTGAAAATGCGTGCAAAGTCTTCCAAACGAGGAAGTGAGTCATTCGTCAGACAGTTGTAAAAATCAAACAAAACAACTTCCTTGTGTTTGTCCTTCAATAGGTCATTAAACTGTGAATCAGTTAAAAATGTGAGCTCTTAATGTTTCGTAATCGTTCGAAATTCGTGAATAAATTAATCTAATATAGGCACACTGTTTCTTTCTACCTATTTGTTTTCCCCAAGTCTGTAGGCGCTCCAAACAAAAGCAGCTAGCGGGCCATGGTTTGACAAATCTGTACTAGAACATGAAAATCATTCTACCCCAACTACTCTTTACATGGAAACATTTTCGTCATTTTTCTATTTTCTCAAACGTGGCCGTATGATTAATGATTTTGATTCAAATACCCTATGTCTAAGCTATTGTCATGATAAGATACAATCTGTGGCAAACGGAATTCACTCACTCTATCTCTTTCAGCCAATATGATCCAGATTGCAAACATATACATACATAATTCGTTTCTATGTCATTTTGTAAATTTTATAGTTGTTATTGGCATAACTATTTAGCAGGAGTGGCACACCCTTGCACCGTAGCCTAAAGCAACGAATGAAATGACCATGAATAGTTGGTACAACTATAAATAATATGATATAGACATGCAGTGCAGTGAGACTTTCTTTGGCACTCTTTGTACATTACATATACAATGTTGAATGTTCTGGAAATAGCTTCCGAAGTTCTGATTATTCTGGACCACTTTTGTATAACTAATGAGACAGACAAAATCTTTCTGTGCAATAAACATGTAAATCTTATTGAAGCTTATAATTTATCTTAAACATTTTGTTGCATTATTCATTTGCATTTTCAGGTACTTTATATTTTCCAAGTGCATTGTCATTCTTTTGTTTTTCTTTCTTTTTCTTGTTCACACAAAGGGAACAGAATTTCAAAGCCATCTGCTTTGAAAAGATTTGACTGTCACTTTGGTTTATTCTATTATTCTTGTACCACAAAGAAATGAATAAATGAATTATGAAAGTTTATTTGTACTTATTAACAAGAAGAAGCTTTTGTAAGAATAGTTGTAGGAGAGTGAGTAAAGAGAGTCATGTGAATGCAACCTATCAGACTTTTCAATTTGTTTTCTTTGTAATGTAAATCTTTAGCAGCAGTGCATCTTACTTGATATAGTATTTAATGTTTTATCTATCATTTTAACCCTTTGAATGTTTTAAACTCTAATGGCTTTGGGTAGTGATTCTAAGGTAAACACGTTTTTTAAAAATCAACAAATATCTAATACAAATTGATATTAGAAATTACTGAGAAAAGGGTGAGAACGAGTCTAGATTGTTTGATTCAAACTGGTAAACTAATAAAAATAATTAAAATCATAATTTTAAAGTGATAATGCTTTTATTAATCATTAAAGTCAAGCAATGCTCAGTAGACTTTTAGAAATTGATAAGCAGAAAAGCCTTATAATTAAGATTGTGCTTCCTTTGTTTGGTAAGGACAGTTTATGGAATCAAAACATTTAAGCTTTTTTTGACTGCAGAATCAATGAACATGAATTCTTCCTTTGTTTGGGGTTAATATGTGTTTAATATGAGGTTAATATGTTTATATTTTTCAATTTATGTGTGTACCTGTTTAAAACTAAGGTATACTTTATAATTCCAGAATGGGGAGTTTCACATCTGCGCCCAAGATCCTAAATGAGGACTCGCAGGATGGTGACGTGGAGGCTGTGCTTCCTGAGCGAATGAGCTGTGGTGAACTGCTGGAGCATTGTAAACAAGAACTTGCTGGTCTGCCATCATTGGTAAAGAGATCCTTCAGATGGTGTAATCCTGCTGGCACAGGAGGTCCAACAGATGCTGGCCTTCGAGTAGTTCAGTGGAATGTGCTTTCCAAAGGTAAATTGATTTGGCAAATATTTAGGTTTTTAAACAGCTTCATACTTTAAGCATCGTAAATCGACTGATATTCCGATTAGGAAAAACAATACAAGTAAGCATGCTTGAGGAGATTTAGAGCTTTTAGTGCTTTGAAAGAAGCGTCATCTTCTATTTGCAAACCTAAGTCTCTAAACAATAAAATTAGTAATTACATTGGCCATTTTTTCTTTTTCTTCAATTTCAACATCTTGCCCATGCACAATATCGTTGCACAATATTACATGATTTATACATTCATTCTTTAACATAAATATTACAGTCAACATAATAAATAAAAGAAATATTTATGCATAGTACTTTAACATAAATATTAACTTTACTAATATGTTGTTGTTAGCTAATGCTGGATTTCTGACAATGAAGTCATTAATCCTCTTGCTCTCCAATATTTTTCACTGACGGATGAGGCACTAGAAGTGGCCGGGCATATTTGAAGGTGGTCTCGATCCATTTCCTCTTGCAGATCACATAGAGGACAGAGTGGTGAAGAATATATCCCAATTCTGTTTAAATGTTTTGCCAGACAATCATGTCCTGTAATCAACCTGAAGGTTGCAACTGCTGTTTTTCGAGGATACTCAGGAATCACTGTTTGAATGTTTGGTAGTTCCCATCTTTTATTCTTTGATTTTTCATAGTAATATTTTGCAATAATTTTTTTGAATTCAGAGTTGACTAATCTTTTAGCTGCATAAAATGGTAAATTAACTATAGATTTTTGTACACCGCTGGTACCCTTTTTTGCAAGAAAATCAGCTTTCTCATTACCACTCAGTCCACAGTGAGCCGGTATCCATTGGAAGACTAGGTGTTTTTGAAGTGCTGTTAGATGGCTAAGCATCTTCCAACATTCTATAATAGTTTGGTTTTTTGGTGACAACTTGGAAGTAATTGCTATAATTGCTGCCCTGGAATCTGAGAGAATAACTGCTTGTTGAAAATGTGAAATTCTGTACAAAAGATTTTGTAGGGCCATTCGAATTGCTTCAATTTCTCCATCAAAGTTAGTAGTTCCATAACTTAAAGATTTGTGATAGGAAAAGAGGTGACATGTGACTCCAGCACCTGCTCCATCTTGGTTTGATATCAATGATCCATCAGTATAAATATGGAGCCACTCATGTTCTGGAAATCTAGTATGGATTGTCTCTAATGCCAATAATTTTAGAACACTAGTTGGAGTATCACTTTTTTTAACTTCTTCTGTCAGGTGTAAATAATATGTGATGTCTAATGTATGTGTTGGATTGACTTTAGATATGAAGTTTTCCTTTGAATTAGGAAGGTGTACATCCTTCTTGATGTCTTGAATTTTGGAAAGAAAGCTCTCCTGAGTCTTTAGTGTATGTGTAAAATTTCTCTTGTGCCATGTATTGAATGGGAGTCTGATCAACTTTTCGTGTTGAATAAGAGCCGCTTTTTCTATTTTATATTCAATGAGATATTGGTTGGTTAGTATTTCCATAGCTGCTATTGGTGTGGTTTTGATAGCACCTTTTAATTAATCTCAGACTTTGGTTTTGAAAGATTTGAATTTTTTTTTGTGTTTGCTGTTACAAGAACTTCGCTGCAGTAAGTAAACAATGGTTTTATATATATATTATATGTTGTGTTAAGTGTTGCTCTGGAACATACTTTACTAATATAAATATTTACTTTATAACATTTTTAAGGTTAGTCGAAACCCTATCTCTCCATGTTAATAGATGACCCAACACTATCTCAAATATAATATTTATAACAGTTTAATGTTTGAACTTACTTTTGAAAGACCCCATCTGGTGGCCCATCTGTGCTACCCCAGGTGTGAAGACTCATTAAAAAGTTACCAAATTAAAGATTTAATGAGTTTCCTTTATTGATTTTCTCTGAACTAGCAACACTCTTATTGATATTGGTCGATTGATAGAGATAATTCTTTGTACTTTCTTCTGTTTGTTTATATTTACTTTACAGCTGGCACTATTACCTAGTGTAGATTACAGTGCTGTATGTAGGTATTTTAAAAAGGTATCATAATGGTTGGCACAGACACTCCATTGGCTTAAGGACTACATACTTGAGAAAAAGTTAAGTAATAAAGAGTAAGAAAATAATGATTTTGTATTTTGTTTCAGTATGCGGAGAGGCAACCTCTAGTCCTTATCACATAAGAGTGCTGCAGTGGAACCTTCTCTCACAATGTAAGTTCCAATATAGTTAACAAGAATATCTCGACAGTTGCATATGAGGTTTCTCAAAACTTGAAACACCTGTATTTATACGCAATAGAATGTTGCCAACTGCCACTTTTGTGCTAATGTGATCCAGTGATGTCATTTGATTTGATTTCTAGCCTAAATAGTGGCACAGTGCTTGTATTCTCAGTTGTGTCCACTTATTAATATTCTTTATTGCTTTTAAATTATCTAAAATTATTATTTAGAAAAAGTATGTTTGGGGCAGCAATTCACCTTTGTATTCCTGTCCTCATGCACATGCACCTATTTTCTCTGCACCATTGCATGTTAATTCTGTAAATTCAAGTTTCTAATTTGCACAGCAGTTTAACTGACATGGTGTGTTAATTTGCTTCAGCTTAATTAATGTTTATTTATTATTCATATTTTATAACAGGGATGGAGAAATATACTTTTTTTTTCCTTTAGCCAACAGTTGCAAAAAATTGCTGAAATATGTTACATTATTTTAGTCTTATTAACAAAGTCAGGAAGTTGCGAAACAAACTATAGAGCTATGAATAAATATAAAGTAATCTCACACATTAGCTGTAGAGCCGAGAAATTAAAAGCATTTACAACATTGCAAATCGCTTTTGAGGTATAATATCTCAGTTTAATGGTAACATAATCATGTGTTAATAGCATTGGCATGGAGAGCCAAAGGTCATGCTTCAAGTCTCGGTCTTCCCCAACTTTCCAAATCTACAAATCTTGTTGATGTAGAGCAGTTCATTCGAAAGAATTTCCAATTAATCATGAGTGTCGTAAAGGGGGCAAGGGGGGATGGCGCCCGCTCCCCTTGGAAAATAATAAATGTAATATGCAATCAATTACTATTGGAGTATTGCTTTAATGTCAATGTGAAGAACAGTTTTTGTTTAGCGTAAATTAATATGCTTATCTGCAACAAATGCTATAACTCATCTTTTGCAGTTTTTGGCAACAGAATATTAATATTGTTCAATTGCAAACTTCCAGCATGCAACCCCCCTGAAAAAAAGTCTGCCGATGCTCATGATAAATACAGATCCTACAAATAGACCAAAAGTCAATAGAGAAAAACTTTATTTAAGATTTGCAAAACACTTTTTGTTTTGGGGTTCTGTCACTTGTATAATCAGTTATTTATAGTGTGTTAGATATTATTATTTTTTATATTTGCAGCTTTGGGCCAAATGAATGACAACTTTGTATGCTGTCCTGATGAGGCACTTGAGTGGAGGACAAGGAGGTACCGCATTGTTGAAGAAATAGTCAGTTACTGTCCGGACATCATCTGCCTTCAGGTAACATTTGCTTCATTTTTCTGCAAAAGTGAGCATTATTTAGAATGTCTATTTGATTGAAACTTCATCTGTGATTTGTTTGTGAAGCCAAGTGATAAATATCTTTGTACATATAATAGGTATAAGTTCATTTACAGTGGCAGCACTATTCATTATCCCCTTATGTTATATATTGAAAATATCTGTAGTAGAGGTGGGAAAATTATAACTTGATGAAAAACTGAAGCTATTGTAATGCACAAGGTTTAACTTGGCACTTTCGGCACTATCCTTGTCTAGCACGGGCTGTAGCTTTCTTTCCTTGAAATGGTCTACCTGATACCTGCGGTGGAATGCAGGTAAGCAGGCACCAGTGGGGTTGCAACTCTTACAAGTGAAGTATTGGTTGTCAATGCAGGCGGCTTAGAAAGAGATGGAGAATACCTGTTTCTTTCTCTTTCTAAAAAGTTGGTGCCAAGTTACACCTCGTTCACTATAACAGTGAAGGAATCTAAATCAACTAATATAATACATATTTAGGGACTAGGCTTCACTTATCTTTTGTATACAGTGTAGGTTGTTGAAATTAATCGCAGTCTCAAGCTTTGTAAGGTTTCCCTTACATTTTGAATCTCCACACTGTTGACTGTCAGAAGTTGGGAATAAAAAGTGGGTTATGAGCACTTAGGGAAAGCAAGAGGGACACCGAGTAGAGACGGAAAGAAAGATTACAGTTGGAATAAAGCTTAATTCACTATAAGCTTTTAGTGACTGCTCCAAACATTAAAGACTTCCACAAAAATATTAGATTATAAATAACTTTGTATATTATAATAAAACTAAAAGCTAAACCCTGTGGTGCAACAGCCCATGAACGGCCAAGGATTGCCACCCAGCCGCTGCATCCCCCAACTCTGCCCACTACAGATCATGAGTGGGGTGCAGCACTGAAGGGTGGGACGTGGCCAGCGCCCCGAACCCACCCGGCCAGTTATGCAGCCTTCGTGATCTGGGGCCACTACTTCTCCATCAAATAGCTCCTCAATTGGTCCCCTGGGACCTAACAAGGCTGAGTGCACCCCGTGCCAGACTTCCCAGTTGGGGAAAAATCCCCATACTGGTACCAGAGATCAAACCCGGGTCCTCCACGCCAGAGGCAAGCGCTCTACCAACTGCATTACGGAAGTGGTCACTATTCCAAAATAGTAGTGCAGTACATCTGTGCATTCAATTTTGCGTATGTTGAACTTTGTGATAGATATTTAAGTGAAAGTTGTTGTTGTTGTTGTTGTTGTTTTCTAGTGCCTTGCATCTGGCAATGAAGCCATTAGCATTATTGTGGCTTTCATGTAACTGTTTTCTTAACGGGCACCAGTTTTACAATGTGGCAGTTACATCACCCGACTTAAACCCCCATTTTGCAAGGGGGACCACACCTATCGCTGGTCAACGGGTCCATCGGACCTAGCCGGGAGGACTAAATAGATGATATTTAGATCCACCGACCTTCCCCTCATGTGCCTCTGAGGGACGCTGTTGTGCTGTGATAGGCCAGTACATATGTAAATGACATTTCCTCCATTTTAGATGAAAAAGTTATACCGCTGTGATTCGGTCCCCAGAGCCTCATCTGTTAAAAGCAGGGTGCACCACGGGCAGGATGAGGATGGGAATTGGGTAGGAGAGGCTATAGGAGGCGCATCACTACCCCTTACTACCCCAAATATTGCAAAAAGATAAATACAGAAAAGCTATTGAGTAGCTTGTTACATTATTTTTTAAACATTTGCCAGTCTATGTTATTCATTGTGGCGGTTGGCCTTTTGTGATATAAATATCTTTAAATACTTATTTCAGAGAATATCTTATGTGAGTCAATTGCACTTCTGAAAGCTTTCCCCAAACTTCTGACAGTCTGATGTGAGTAACAACTAATGTGACATACTCATAACATATTCTGTACAGCAGTAAGTAGTTTTTTTGTCTTTGTGGTGGTTGGATGAACATCTGCATAAGTATAGCTTGATTATTTAGACCTGACCCTGTAGAAACACACAGGAGGAGACGGTAGTGTAGAGTGGGGGAGAAAAGCTGGCAGTGTTCTCCTTACCCGCATTGTGAACGCACTCCCTACTCGGCTACTACCAACCCAAAACTCCTCCCAGAAGATGGTGGACTAGTCCAACTACTGTGCATACAATTAAGCATGTTCAGGACAAAAAATCATATTGTATGTTGCTAGACGGGATTTCAAAATTGAAAATGCATTTTCTATTTTTCCATATGTAAATGACATTTGATATTCTTTGCATATCAGAATAAAGTGATGCACAGAAGTACATTGCTATTGTTATAAAATGCTAATTAGGCTTTAATAACGGTGAAGTACAAAATTAGAAATGTAATTTTGTGTAAAACACTCAGCTCCACTCATTCTTGAATGTTATCTATACCATATTTAAAAGCTGCTGTTGACATCATTACCCAACCTCGACAGTCAGATGTTGATCAGAAGACACCTATTGGGGTGCTGAGATACCTTTCTGATGGTTTAATGAACTTAATTTTAGTTTTCTTTCCATACAAAAGAACTCTTTGTTTCTCCCACATTGTTATTTCTGTTTTCCCCTGAACACCTTTTAGCAGTTTAATTTTTTCTTCTACTATATTATGATACTGTGGCATTGCTTCAGGTCTCTTTGGAGAAAGCATTCAAAGTAAAACGCTCCTTGGCGTAATGTCATTTTGCCAAGAACTGAGAAAAAGTAACATACAGAGTTTGTAAGGTTAATTGCGAAAGTTTATGCGAGAAAAGGAGTTTTGAGTATATTTGGGAACTTGTATGAAAGAAAACAAACTAATAGATAGTGAGTAAACTTGGTGACTTTTGCAGGCTAGTTTTTGAGAAAGTTGATACAGACACTTGAATAAGCATATTGTGTTAAATTGGTATATGTAAGGACCTATCTAATTGTACAAGTTAGTGAAATAAATAACTGAGAAGTTAAAAAGTTAAAATACATAAAACTGAAACAGCTTTCTACTTTGTTGCAGGAGGTGGATCACTTTAATTTTCTGAAGAAAGTATTGGGAACCCAGGGATACAGTGGAATGTTCTTTCCTAAGCCAGATTCGCCTTGCCTTTACATCAAAGGCAACAATGGTCCTGATGGCTGTGCCATTTTCTATCGCAAGGAGAAATTTGATCTGTTAAAAACAGAAACTAGAATCCTGGAAGTGTGGAGAGTACAAAGCAATCAGGCAAGTATATTATTAAAGCAACAAAATTAAATAGTTAAATAAATACATTCAGCAACTATCATTATCGCAAGGAATTATGTTTTGTCAGTTTCATCAAGATTCTTCAGGCAAATGTCACATTAACTAAGTAAACTTTTAAATTATAAAGGTGTCTTTAAAGGTTGTGTGTTCAACAAAGACTTATTTAGTTGCAGAAATATTTGTTGACAAAACCTTGTCATTGAATTGGAGTTGATGTTTTAATGGTGCATATTATTATAAATGGAATCCACATAATGGCAACATAGTTATTTACACAGCACCAACATGATTTTGCATGTATTTTGTAGAAGTATTTGAGTCGAACTCTAGACACTTATGGTCACACTGACTTAGTTTTTATCTGGGTGCGTTTCCTCTTCATTTTCAACGGTTTCCCAACTGGCACTTGAAGAGGTTGTGAACCTCAGGAACCCAGATAGCAGCACAGTTACAACCACAGCACATTCTTGCTCTTCAAGTAGCAGTCAAGAAACTGTTGAGAATGAGCAAGAACAAATTGAAACACATTGGGATAAAAAGTAAGTCAGTGAACTATAAGAGGTTGACTCCAATAATTCTACAAATTATTTAAAATATCACTGTTTGTATCACTTCACGTACCTTACGTGGAATGATTTTGTACGTTACCATCACAACAATGTATCCTAATGATGAATGGGTTTACTCAGAATTATCAAACTGAGGAAGATAAAAGCATCATAGTATGTAGAAGAGAAATTCAATTCAATTTATTTTGTCCATAATAACATATACATATTGTCAGATATTGTCAAAATATTTCTTACAAAATATATACATTATTCACAATCGTAGTTCATCCAGCCTGTACATATACCTTTTTATTAGAAAATTCTTTAGTTCCCTTTTAGATGGTCTCCCTTTTGTTGGTTTTGCAATGTCTGGTAGTTTTTTAAACAGTATTTTGCCCATTGTTAAGAGATCTTTGTCTGTTGTGATTTTATTCACATTTATTCTGTGTCCTTGTTTCATACTTATGATAGTTCTTATTGATGCCCAGTTCCTCTTCTCTGAATATAAACATACCATATTTTATCGCATAAGGCCCCCCCCCCTCGCATATTTCCCTCCCCTATGATTTATTATCACTAAAAGTTATTTACCTATTAAACATCGCATAATTCCCTCTCCTGGTCCGTTCTTATTGGAACGGTCTTCAAATGACTTTATAATGGACAACAATCGACGCAGCGGTGCCTGTCATGGACAATAATGGATGCAGTGCTTGCCACAAAAATACTTGTATTGCCACTGTCACAACGTGTCGTAAAATTGAAATGTGGAGTTGCAGACATGTTTCTAAGTCAGTTTGTTAGAAGTCGTCATATTGTTAAGATGAGTTTTTAAAAATACTGGTATTTCTTGTGCCATTAATGGTTCTGACGACATGTTGTGGAATAGTGAACATGAAGATGTGTTATCTGAGCCAGATATAAATGAAAATAGTGATGACAGTGACGAAAGTGAGACGGCAGAATAGTCAGAAAAAAGAAACAATGAAACAATACATTGTAGGCCCAATGAAACTGTGGTATGTATCCAGTTCATTCACAAATTACTGTATACCTATATAATTTTCATATACTACTACATGGTTTCCTTTCCTTTGTGAATTCCTAGAAACACCACTCGCATAATTCCCTCCCCAGTGTTTTCAAGGAAATTTTTTGAGAAAAAAAGGGGGGGAATTACGCGATAAAATACGGTAATTACTTTATAAACATATAAAGATACTACGGTTAATATTTTGTTTTCTATAAAGATATTTCTACACAATTATCTTCTACTTACATTATATACATGCGTCTTATACATGTCTTCTCTAAAGCAAGTAATCTATTCATGTTTGTGAGACAAGTGCTACCCAAACAAGATGCAGTTGTCTGACATTCATTTTCTTAATGGATTTCAGGTGGCTCTAATGATGCTGTTGAGAGTAAAGGAAACTGGTCAGGAACTTTGTGTTGCCACAACTCATCTCAAAGCTCGTAATGGGGCCTTGTTGTCAACTCTACGTAACGAACAAGGGAAAGACCTTCTCGACTTTGTGAGCAGCCATTCTGGAGGACGACCAGTTGTTCTTTGTGGAGACTTCAATGCAGAACCAACAGAGCCTGTATACTCCACTCTCCTCTGCAATCAGACACTCAGATTGGCTAGTGCATATGCCAACCTGTCAGCGACCTTGAGTGGGAAGGATGATACGGTAATAGCCCAGAGCAGACTGAGTGAACCTCCTTACACAACATGGAAGATAAGGGAAGAAGGTGAAGTGTGTCACACCATAGACTACGTGTTCTTCTCTCGCGATCTGTTTAATGTTGAGGCTGTGCTGGATTTCCCCAAAGGAGAAGAAATAGGAGAAGGTCGTGTGCCATCATTTCAGTATCCCTCAGATCATTTCTCCCTTGTGTGCGACTTCCAGTTTAGGGACGCTAAAGTCAACGGAATAGCTGGTTCTTGAACTGTTCCCAATAGTTGATCAATGCTTATTGTCATGTCGTCCTCGTACTCTTGTGGAGAGGAATTACATATCATCAGTATGCTTCACAGACCAGAGCTAACCTTCGTGTTGTGAATAAGGAACCATCATTACATGTTTATGCTCACAGTTTGAAAACATAGCTGCAGTTTCAACAATCTCAAGTCCTAAAAATATGTGATCAGTGTTTGCTGCCTCTCATAGTTTAATAGGCTTTTGTAGAAAAAGAAAGATGTATGATAATGATTTTAATGACGCATGCAGGCAATGCATTGAATTTTAATTAATTTAATTTGAATTGTGATATGATGACTACATAGAAGAGGTTATTCTGCATTAAAAATGTGTACATATATATTTTGTTAATGCTGTTTATTTGAAACTTCTGAAGATGTAAAAGCTTGATGTAATTAAAACCTCCCATGCTAAGAAAGGTTTTCTGTGCAACTTTTTGAATAAATACTTTTTTCCTACATGGTGCATATTTTCCAGTTTCCATTGGTTCCATACTATACCTCTCCAAAGTATTGATATGGAATGAGGTCAAGCAAAGTAAGTTAGTTATTATTTATTTATGCCAACAAACTTACTGTTGGTGAAAGAGGTAGAACTGGAACTTAAAAATTCAATGCCACAACTGGGATTTGAACCACAGACCTTCCGCTTGCCGGGCGGACGCTCTAACCACTGAGCTATTGTGACAAACTGCCAGAATGGCATTAAATTCTCAAGCCAGTTCGTATTTCTCCTGGTAAACCACAAAGGCAGTCTCACATCAGAGACAATTACCCCAATGGTGACTTACTATTGCAAGTACTTTATATCCCAGGATTAAATAACCTTCAGATGGTAATTATTAAGTTCCAGTTCTACCTCTTAAACTTTGCCCACACACGGCTTGTGTGTTTAAAAACACCAACAGTAAGTTTGTTGGCATAAATAAATAATAATTACCATCTGAAGGTTATTTAATCCTGGGATATAAAGTACTTGCAATAGTAAGTCACCATTGGGGTAATTGTCTCTGATGTGAGACTGCCTTTGTGGTTTACCAGGAGAAATACGAACTGGCTTGAGAATTTAATGCCATTCTGGCAGTTTGTCACAATAGCTCAGTGGTTAGAGCATCCGCCCAGCAAGCGGAAGGTCTGTGGTTCAAATCCCAGTTGTGGCATTGAATTTTTAAGTTCCAGTTCTACCTCTTAAAGTAAGTTAGTTTAGTTAAATCATGAGGCGTTCTTATCCCTGTAGAAAAGTAGAAAAAAGCAGTTTCAAGATTTATGACAACATGATCGATGGAACATAAAAGGATCGGCAAAATAACCAATCGGTTATTGTAACTATGCTGTAACTAGGTAAAATAAATAGTTACCCTCATAGGGTGAATTGAATTTTGATTAAGATCCGAAGCTTTGTTGGATATAGTTGCGCGATCATATTGTTGGAGAAGAGAATCCATTGGTATTCCGATATTCAGTAAAGTACATCGTATAGTAGCATACGTGAAAGAATTAAAAAGAAGATATATGCTTTGTGAATAATTACGAGCAAAAGGAAGTGAGAAAGTACTTTGTATAGAAAATGCAAAGTCGCCATATCGATAACTTTGGGCACACGAATGTTATATGTTAAAAAGAAGATAATTTGTTAAAATGTCTAAACAAATGATAATAAAGTTGGATTCACAAAAAAAAAAGTGATTGTCATTAAAAACAATAACATCATGCCAGAATTACAGAAAATAGAACTCTGTTGAATAGATTGATGCACCAGTCTATGTATTTATTAAGGAAATCAGATAATTCTTTGTTTATCTTAATTGTTTACCTGATTTTTTCTCACATTCCACTTGATGTCCATTTCAAATTACAAGTTTTATACCTGAAGATCGCAATTTATTATCTTTCTATGTAGTGTACAAATTATAGTGTATACTGCATTCATACTCCATTTTACCTATCTTTGACCTATTTCATAAGATAATGCTATGAAAGCCTTGTATATTTAAGCTAAATGAAGCTAAACATGGGAATGAAGGAAAAATAATGTTTAAAAAAATAAATACAAGCATAAAAGCACAAAAATGTAGCACAGGCCTACTAGGATCCACGCAACCAACGGTGTTCTACCAGGCGCTCTTAGTGGAAGGTTAATCAAGAACCCCTTATTGTCTGGATCTGGTAGGCCTAGTGATAGTCCAAATCACAATCCCAGCAAATACCACTAGTATTTGGTATAAATTGTGGTAAGATTTTGTCTATCTCTTGTGGGTTACCAGTTATACAAAAGTAATTCAGAATGAAGAGCCTGACAAGCTATTTCCAGGAAATTATTATTTATTTATGCCAACAGGAAATTAAGATATACATTTCATTTCTCATATCTTAGACATATCTTAGACACATGGTGTTGTTCATTTACAGCCCCGTCGTTAACTATAATGGTCACATTGGCAGCCTTTTACCTTTACAACATATTGCCCATCAGTAATCTGGAGAGGATAGGGAATAATCCTGACTAGAAAACAATAGTTGGTTTTAAGATCTCTAAAAGTGAAATAGAAATATAGTGTACTTACTGTGTTGCAGTGATTTAAAATAATGGAATTGAGCCATTTCAAAACTACACATATGCCTCAAATTTAACATTTACAGTATTCAATAACATAAATGTTATAAAATAAAGCTAAATAATATTATTGATTTATGTAATGTTACGATGCTATGTATAAACAACTTAATATCTGCATACTAAGAAAGGTCATGCATTAAAGGAACATGCAATGTTGTAAGAATATTTCCTTCATTCATCAGTATGTTTGCTGCAAGTGGGATATGGAAGAATGTCTACATACGAGAAAATTGTGTATGTTCTTCTGGTATATTACACATTAGTCTTGACACATCTTCTATTTTCTCTTGTTAATTTGAACCTTATTTCGATAAGCACATTTCTCAGGAAGTTTCATGGTTGATGATCCAGATATTTTCACATCAAGGGTGTGACTGATATACACCCCAATGAATGTTGAAGCACAAATTTGTCCTAGATGTGGTGAATTATTATGGTATGCATTAAACAACATAGGTTGTACTTTCACTTTCTTATTGTGAGGTATATCCCTTCTTTGTTTCTTTAGACACACAAGACTTTCTGTAATATGTTTGCCAGCATGTCAAGATTATGAGAGTGCTATCAGTCGATACCAATTTAAGTGTAAATCTTCCTTGTTTTGCCGAGTTGACAATGATCTCTACATATTCCCTGATAGAATAAATTCTCTCTGCCTTACAGATATATCTCTCGATTAAACCAAAATCCCAAAATTGCAAGCATTAAATGAATGTCCTTTAATAGGGAAACAGTGTTATATCTTGTAAAAATGTTTCAACTCCACTAAAGTCGTGCACTTTCTGAGTACAGAATGGTTTTTATGTTGCCCTATACAACCATCGGAATAAAAAGGAAGCATGAGTGTCGGCAGACTTTTTTCCAGGGGGGGGAGGGGGGCACATGTTGGAAATTTGCAATCATGTAACATTAAATCATTATTTTACTGTCAAAATTTATATTATTTGTTGCAGATAACCGTATTAATTTGTGCTAAATAAAAATTGTTCTTTATATCAAAACTAAAATAATATTTTAATAGCCAGTAACTGGCTGCACATTTAAGTTCACCAACTTCCAAGGGGGGGCCGTGGCCCCCTCTTGCCCCAGTTTCATGACGCCCATGAAAGGAAGTTATCTTGCAGTGTCAGGAACATAATATTTTACAGTCTAGCATGAAGGAACACACCTCGTTACCTCCTTTCCACACTATACCTTCATGATATAGGTGCATGCAGCATAGATAAAACACCTGAAACTTTGCTTCCTTTTGTATCTTGATGTTTGTATTTGTCCCTATTGCGTACTGCTTTCTTCTCATTATGAACACATCTCTGTAACATATCCTGCAACAGCTGGTGTTACAGTAACTATACCTACCTAACTATACCTGTTAAGTTCACCAATAGGTGTCAGAAATGTTCAGCATTAAAAGGACTTCATCCCTGGAGCTGAGTCATTTCTAAACTGAATGTTATGAACAAGCTGCCACAGAATTAACCTTACTAGGAGGAATTAGGTCTTTTCTTAACAGAATTATGCATCTAACCCTGAGGCATCAATTTATCTCACAACATTCATTTTGAAAAAAAAAATGTCATTGAGACCTTTCTTAAATAACTGATTCAGTTATTGAAGAGTATGATGTTATGTTAATAAATGAATGTCGATAAATATTAACAATAGAAGCACTATTAACAGTGAAGTGTTCTTCATGTTTGAGTATGCTTTTTTGAGTCACATGTCTCACTTTTGTACACCCACCTTCACTTTAAAACGTTGGACAAAACTGAAACATTTTCAAGATCATTGATCTCGTCCTTAGCTGTTGATGACTGAAGCTACCTTCCTCCTGCTCTACCTCTCTGCTGCTACAGTCCTGGTGCCATCTGGTGTTAGGGGATCAAAGTTTTAACACTTTATTCAATGCTGGGATTTCAAAATTTATTATAGCAAGCAGTTATTCTCTCAGATTCCAGGGCAGCAATTATAGCAATTACTTCCAAGTTGTCACCAAAAAACCAAACAATTATAGAATGTTGGAAAATGCTTAGCCATCTAACAGCACTTCAAAAACACCTAGTCTTCCAATGGATACCAGATCACTGTGGACTGAGTGGTAATGAGAAAGCTGATTTTCTTGCAAAAAAGGGTACCGGCAATGTGCAGAAATCAATAGTTAATCTACCTTTTTATGCAGCTAAAAGATTAGTCTACTCTGAATTCAAAAAAATTGTTGAAAAATATTACTATGAAAAATCAAAAAATAAAAGATGGGAACTACCAAACATTCAAACAGTAATTCCTGAGTATCCTCGAAAAACAGCAGTTGCAACCTTCAGGTTGATTACAGGACATGATTGTCTGGCAAAACATTTAAACAGAATTGGGATATATTCTTCACCACTCTGTCCTCTATGTGATCTGCAAGAGGAAATGGATCGAGACCACCTTCAAATATGCCCGGCCACTTCTAGTGCCCCATCCATCAGTGAAAAATATTGGAGAGCAAGAGGATTAATGACTTCATTGTCAGAAATCCAGCACTAGCTAACAACAACATATTGGCATACTCACTATACATATTCTTTTACAGCCTTCAATGCTGATGTTTTATTTCCCTGGGTCTTCCTTTTACATGTCACATAATCTAAAATTATCTTGCAGTTGGATTTCAAATGAATGTGGCTATAATGATTCATCAGTTTTCTTAAGAACTGTAACCGCAATTGGAATAATCCTCATAAATATTGTTGAATGTTCAGTTATGAATACACTGTAGCACACTGGGTTGTGATATTTCTGGGGATGATGGTGTGTATTCACTTTGATTTGCAGTCTCCTTCATATGCTGGAGAGGACATTCCAGAACTGTTGGAACTCTCATACCCATGTGTAATTTCTTCTCTGCTGTCAGACTCACAATCACTATTTCTCTGCAAGTGTCAGTGTATATTTTTGTTAAATCTCCATAGTATTTTAACATTATAATGTCACATAATATACCACTCCAATTACATACTTGTTATATGGTGTGTAAGTTCGATGTACCTTTCTGTGTATCAGGTTAACAACAGCAACAGATTAGTTGGCTTCAGCCTACTCATGTTTGACGTCAGTACATGCACTCCACTAACTGAACACTGCAAGGTCATGCCCATAGTGTACGTACAGCTATGGTGCAGTGAAGCTAGTGCGCTGACCTTTTGATGGCACTAGCAGCCACATAGATGAATGACATTAATAGCTATTCGAACAGATACAGTATTATATTTTGAATGCATTTAGGTTTTAGCCATTCAAACTGGAGTACTTTCCTTGTTAGAATGATTTTACAATCAAAGATGTAAAAGTGTAATAGTTTCACTTAGAACTTTTGGCATTTCCACTCTTCATAATTATAATAAATATCATAATTATAATAATATTATTAGCCTACCACATAACTGAGGGACCTCATTTAGGGTACAATATTTTACTTCTGTTTGATATCCTCAGGGTCCAGTTTTCATTTGCATATGTATACGAGCATTGTTATTGTAGTACAACATTTTAAAAGTTTTTCTTAAGGCATCTAGTTTCCCACCTAATTCCTTACAACATTATACTTATTGTCAAATTTGCTCAGTCTTTTTGTCCATGGCTACTTTGTTAATTAATATCATTAACTTCCTTTTTGTGTCAGATATTCTCATGTTATAATTGTTTGTAAATCATTTAGTGTGTGAACTGCCATTTGCAGCCCATCTACAGTGTCATGCGGTGATCAAGTGATCAAGTGATCATCTGCATATGATGTAGTTCCAGAATTGTTTTAGATATTCTGAAATTATTGCATAGTTCATATTGACATTTGTTTACACCCCTATCAATGTGTATTAAAGACCTGTTGATAATGGATTACCCAGTTGCACTCCTGGATTGATCACATGCTTATTTGCTGACATCTTTTTGTCTGTTCAAAGCATTTTTCTTCAAATCAATGAAAGACAGAACAAAAGTTATAATAAACATTTTAAAAGTACTGGTAAAGATCTCCTTCAGGTTTGAAGGGTGATCCAGTTTTGTTAAAAAATAAATTGCATGCTCATACAATGTCTTAAAATTATTCTGACAAAATTACAAAATGAGTCCAATTACTTTTTTCTCACTTTATTTTCTTCCAAACTTTTGTACAAAAATTCAGTTCTCTTCTACTGATGTTGGGTGATTTGGGTTTAAGGGCCCGTCGACAACTAGGTCATTAGGGTCTACTGATGCTAACAGAGTCTACAATTATAGTGAATATATGTATTCACTTCCATTTGAATACATATATTTCAATATTACCATTGAAATATATGTATTCAAATGGAAGTGTTCACTACCAATGGGAACCGGAAAGAAGACTTGGCCAGGCTTTAACTTATTTGTTCCCGATACCAGGTGCAGCATGTTAGATTCATATTGTACATGTTAAATGTTTTGCTGTAGAAAATAATCAAGGTGGCTGTGCCATAAAACAGCTGCTAGAGCTCTCTCTAGTTGCAAACTAGAAGAAATATCATTGATCAGTTAGAAACTAATGAATTCCCAATGCGCAATATCCACCTCCATTCTCTAGTATCTTGTCGTTCTCATTCCCGGGCTGTTATGAACCAAAATATTGAGTGCTGCCTTGCTTGCTGATCCTTGAATTATTATGGTTCCCAATATCTGGTGGTTGTGAACCAGGCTTAACCTTTTGTCAGTTAATTCATGTATGTGCTGACAGTGCACAATCCAAGACAGGTTGCCAATCCAAATTGGTTTACCTTGCAAAAAATAAACACATTGGTTCTCATTGTATCACACACAGACAAGCTTTGGCTTGTAAGAGTCTGCCTGAAACACTTGAAACTGTTTTGCAGTGAGACAGAATATATGGTTTGTCCCCAAAATATGTCAAAAACATTATGAATTTGACTCATTTTTTGTTTGTAATTGATTTTGTTTATGTTGCTTCATTGTTCAATTGTTGGAAATATTGTTTGTTTATTAGTATCATAAATGTTGATTATTATGTTTCGATTTAATGTATATCATTTTTAACAGCACCAGCAGTTAGTAATCAAGGCAATGAACAATGTGAAATCTCTACTCAGGGGTCTCCGTCTAGGGGATATGTGAATGGCGACCACAAGGTACCCAAGCTGAGCAGAACATTACTTCCACTTACTGGTGTTTTGCTCCTCACTGTAACTTTTCTATCTGACCTTACCTTGGTCATTTCTTGTTGTCTTCTGACCCCAATGCTATTAGGGTTCCCGAGGGCTAGGGAGTCTTTATTTTTCCAACCTCTCCATTTCTCTATAAAATATTAACCCCTAACATGCTGACCTGTCATGGCATGTAATACGTCCTCTGATTGGTAATCAGAGGATATGGTCAGTGAATTTATTTTGTTAATTCTCCCCGTCAGGTCGGTGAGACCCGTAAACCAATGACAGGTGTGGTCCTCCAGACATTCTGGGGGTTGTGAGAGACCGATGTGACTGCCAAAACATAAAAATATGGTGCTCTCTAAAAATCGGTTACTATACTGCTATTGCTGTATCAATATATTAAATATTGGAGAGCAAGAGGATTAATGACTTCATTGTCAGAAATCCAGCATTAGCTAACAACAACAACAACAACAACAACAATCTTTTGTGATATTACAACTCCCAACTGTTTACTTCTTGTAACCTTGGCAGTTCTTTAGTATCTTTCTCCACTTTCTCTGTCTCTCATACACTAACTCCAACGATACAATCACTTGATGTTGTTAAAACTTGATGAAATGATGACACCCATACAGCTGTCTCACACTCACTGACACACTGACTGACTCACGTCTGCAACTGTAACTCTCTCTCTCTGCTGTTTCCTTGCTTCCTTATACAGCAGGGATGGCATCACACGGACCTTTCTCGACTTACACAAACATGCCAGTGATGATGTAGTCAGATCTTTCTCGAAGGCTCTGGATAGCCTTTGTGTTGCTGCTTAATTGTTGTTAGTCACAGGTTTACTCGCTAGAGTGGTTTGGGGAAGCTTGACCTTACACCTTTATTTGCTCACTGGCATGGTATGTGGTGTAAGGTAGCTTGACCCCAACCATCCTTTGTTGTGCACCATGCCCGGCGCCACAGTATTCCTTAGAATTAGGTGGAAAATTTCATTGGCACAACATGTTACACTAGGTGGCCCATTCAAGCTATCCTCTGCAGTTTTGTTTCCTGCATATATTAGTGTAAGAAGTGTTGCCTTGTCATGCTGTTCAAAGGGGAAATGCACATACAAGTGAATACTTTGCTTGAGCTATACTGCTGTGTACATTTTCCTCTTGGTTTTGCTCTCATAAGGTCATGTGGCCGTCTGTTTGTAGTTTGAGTAAGGTCTTACAGTCAAAGAAGTAACAACTGCAGTATACTCCAGCCACGGTTTATAAAATGGAACAAGAAAATCCAGATGTGTTAAAAGAACAAATACGTCATGCTTTCACATTTGTAGCAATGTTAAGATGAGAGTTGCTTAGGTCAATGCATCCAACGAGGCAGACACACATTTGAACATTTGTATTATGAATATTAGAATAATAAGGATCTGTCAGTTTATAACATAAGTTTCAAGGAACATAAATTGATTATTATATTCATTATTCTTTATTGCAATCAAAGATATAATTGCAATTATTTAATATTTCTAATTGTGAAGCACAAATTGTTACATTATGTGTTGTTTATAAATTAACTGTTAGATGCTGATATGCCTTGAAACAGATAATTATGTAATATGCTTTGGCCCTTGTGTGTATTGAATTGATCAGGGTCAGTCGTTCTTCTACACAAAAACTTTCTCGAGTGTAGGAATTGAACCCAGCACCCCTACTACAGCAAGCAAGTTTTCTAGTGACGAGCTATAGGAGCAGTTATAACTGTAAAGTGTTTGTTTTCAAGTGCTGGTCTTATGTCAAGCAAGGTCTCCTCTCCGTTGACGTGGAGTCCCCTTTACTGTTCTGCTTAGGCAAACCTTTCGGCATCTGTGGAATCCAGGCATAACTAACTTCAACAAAGGATGGCGAGCATGGGCTATCTGGTATATGCTGATTGCTTTGGATGTTTTACAGTTCAATAAAAAGGATAAACTTGGCTTTTACACTTTTAATTAATGGCATCTTTTTTGCAAAATTTCAGAGATCTTTATCACAGCTTTTACAGATTTTAATTAGCATAAGCTTGTGACATATGCAGAATGTTAGTCAAATTATTTTAGTAACACCTTTGCAAGCCAAAAGATGCTACGCCGTGTATGGGAAAAAATTACATGATTTGTAGTTATCATATTACTATAAATGCTATTACCAAAAATCTGCTTTGTTAGAGTTGCTAAAGTTTTCTGCAGAATACAATGAGGGGATTTCATATAACGATAACTTTGCAAATGTAAAGTGTGTAAAAAATTATCCCAAATATGAAAACCCTCAGTGGTATTTGTTTGGAGCATTCCGAAAAATAATTAATAATTAATTAATTTAATACCATTTAATTTAATAGTGATTTAAAAGTAAACAATTTAAAACTTTCGATAACATTCATACATTTTAGATTTATTTTCACAGTTGGCACTACAGTTAATCCAGTAGGCTGTGAGAACAACAACTCCGCTGTGAGCGGAGTAACCTCTTTCATTGTAAAACATCTGAAACTGATTCCATACACACGAGCTGCTCTTTTGCATATTTTTTGACTTCAGCACTTCAATTAAAATATCAATATTCTCACTGAATGTTCACAGTATCTTTTGTCTGCCATTTTTGGATGGCCCGCTAACTGTTTTTACTGCACATGGATACTACAGATGTTCAGAAATGTAAGAAATGAAGATGATAACCAGAGTGATAATACCATGACCAAGAGGTGATAATCTGGCATGAGTGGAATGGTCAATTACAAACCACCAGTTACACAAATAATTTTATTGACATGTCATCAATAAAATATACACTCAAAATAAAAGAATGCTATAAAATTCTTATTAATGCATAACATCTTTTTTAAAAAGTAATAAATAATTCAAATATTCCTCAGTAACCTGAGCAATATTTATGTATAAAATTATTTAAAGGAGAATATATAAAGAGTTTCCCTTGGTTATTACTAACCTAAATATAATTATATAAAATCTTCTTTGTAAAATATAATTAATGTCAGATAATAAGGATTTTCATTATTCTTAGATATATTAAATTATAAGATCATTTACAGGATCTTGGCCAGCTACTGTTGGTAAGTTTGTACTTTATAAATGATGCATCATTTGACAACAGCTTTAGAAGAAATTAAAATCCTAGTTCTCGACAGCTGAAAAGACTAACATACAAATTCCTCCAATAAAGGTAGAAACTCCAAAAAATATTACCAATATGTCTTTTAGAATAACCTGATATGTAAGTGTGGTAGTTGTGAGATGTAAAAAACACGGTAAGATTATTCCCACAATAGAGACAAGTAGTGTACCACACAGGGATATGACTGCTGGGATGTCATCCAACTTCACATAAGCTAGAGCAACTGCAAACAAAAACAAAATGTATGAATAAAACATCAAGTTTCAAAATACATTGACAAAGTTATATTTGGTTGAAATTAATTCATGTTTTCCAATCTGATGATGTTCTGCATGGACAGTAGAGCCAAGTCTGTGGTTGCAGTTAAAAATTCATCATTAATAAACAGCAGGCTATGCGTAGCTTTTGTCTCATTTATTGTGCATTTGAGTGTTTTATTTAACATACAATCCAGTAGATTTCAGCACTAATTAATTATCCATAAAAAATACAGATTTTTTGTGAAAATGTATTTTTCCTAACAAATTCCATAAGGTTCACAATTTCAGAATGCTTCTTATTTAGCAGGATTAGAAGGATATTATGCAAACAGAAATGAAATAAATAATTTGTATCCAAAGTAAAAACAAATTAGAAACTAAAAGCTTCACTTATCTTAGCTTTTAGTTTCTAAAAGGGGTCTCCGTCTAGGGGATATGTGAATGGCGACCACAAGGTACCCAAGCTGAGCAGAACATTACTTCCACTTACTGGTGTTTTGCTCCTCACTGTAACTTTTCTATCTGACCTTACCTTGGTCATCTCTTGTTCTCTTCCGACCCCGATGCTATTAGGGTTCCCGAGGGCTAGGGAGTCTTTATTTTTCCAACCTCTCCATTTCTCTATAAAATCTTAACCCCTAACATGCTGACCTGTCATGTCATGTAATACGTCCTCTGATTGGTAATCAGAGGATATGGTCGGTGAATTTATTTTGATAATTCTCCCGGTCAGGTCGGCGAGACCCGTAAACCAACGACAGGTGTGGTCCTCCAGACATTCTGGGGGTTGTGAGAGAGCGATGTGACCGCCAAAACATAAAAATATGGTGCTCTCTAAAAAATGGTTACTATTACTGCTACTGCTCTCTTCAATATCATTGTGAAAAATATTGGAGAGCAACAGGATTAATGACTTCATTGTCAGAAATCCAGCATCAGCTAACAACAACAACAGTTTCTGATTTGTTTTTACTTTGGATTCTTGTTGCTTCACTGTTAATAGCTTCATTATTTCCTTATTTAAATACTCTGTATTTTATTTAATGACTCTGATCCTGAAGAAGAATCAAATGTGCATTTTAATCTCTAAGTCAGTACAAATGTACGTGTATTTAAGTATATCTTCTATAAATATTGGTATAACCTACATATAAAAAAATTGGTAAACTGGGGAAAAAGTTGTATTACAGTGGATTTCATCTCATTGTGGAGTGGATGGCGATGAAAAACAGATTTTTTTTTTTTGGCAAAGAATGGAACCCAAATTAAACAAAAAAACTATTATAAGATTTCCTTATGAATCAATTAAACACATTATAAAAGACAAATACATAAAAACGATATAAATAAAATAGCAGAAGAAAATAAAAATTCCAAGTGACTACAAATTGTACAAAAACCTAAAATAATTCCAAAATTACCAAGAAAATCAGCTGTTGCCACCTTTCGTCTCATAACTGGACATGATTGTCTAAATAGGATTACATTCCACAGACCTGGTCCACATCATGAGCTTGGAGACATCCTTTGCAAATTTTTTTTTTCTCCTATTTTATATGAGTTGAATAGAGAGAGTTGTAGTTCCTCTTGTTCACCCAGGGAAAGGCAACAAGCGAGTGCATAATCTCGTCCGTGACTCTTTCCATTAGGGCAATACCTGGTTTCCTAAAAAACCACGCCCTGCTTTTACACATAGGACGGAAGTGGGTAACCACTTACGTGCGTCAACCGATAAGGGAAGACAACCGAAAGACCTCGGTGGAGGTGCCGAATGTCATGTCTAGCTTACCAGCTACTATCTAGCTCTGCAGGTTAGAATGCGAGACATTGAGGCCCTGACGTCGCCGCCAACACGTACCCAGTCTCCCATGGGTATCGAGAACAGACCAATCCAAACCGAACGTGAGGGGCTCAAATGTTCGGCCCGGCGTACTTCTGGTAACGTCGGAAATACCGCAGCACCCCCATCATAACAGCTGAAGAAGTCGGAACCTCCCCTAAGGGGAACAGGGAAATACCGCACGCACTGCGACCAGCGTATCCAATGCGGTTAACACCACCGGAGGAGAGGAACCACAGGAGGCTGTAGGCCGCAGAGATACACGGAAGTACTTAAAGTTTCTTGCTCCAAGACCCGTCCCACTACTGGAACTGCCCAGAGAGGGCGATGAACGACCTTTGGAACAAGACAGTGTTCTAGTGTACACGGGAAATACTCCTTCCTTGAAGCAAACATGTCCGACACCACCTCACGACACCTAACCTGGCGTCTATTTTTTGGGATGTACATACGTCGGATCATTTTCATTATCTCCAAAAAGAAAAAGCAGTCAACGGCAAGTATTATGCGAATCTGTAGCAGCGTTTGAGTGATCAAATCAAACAAAAACGGCCGCATTAGCGAAAAAGATATTTTTATTTCATCAAGATAATGCACCAGTTCAGACATTCATTATCGCCATGGTCAAAATCAATGAGTTAAAGTTCGAATTGCTTCCTCATGAACCCTGTTCGCCAGATTTAGCCTCTCTGAATATTTTCTGTTTCCAAACTTGAAGAAATGGTTTGGTAGTAAACGATTTCCCAACAATGAAGAGGTGGGAGTTTGCAGTTGATGGCTATTTTGTAGAGCTCGACTTTCTCACTATAAACAGGCTATTGAGGTTATTAAGCATTGCTGGGAAAAGTGGATCTAGCTACACGGAAACTATGTACTACTTGGCAAAGCGTTGAGGCGTATTGACCTTGGTTGTCGAGCGCTACGATCGCTTCTTATCTTGTTTATTAGAGGAGCGAAATAATAATAATAATAATAATAATAATAATAATAATAATAATAATAATAATAATAATAATAATAATAATAATAATAATAATAATAATAATAATAATAATAATAATAATAATAATAATAATAATAATTAATAATAATAACGATAACGACGACGACGATGATGATAATAACTTGGCGTATAGTCAGTGATAAAACATAGATGATCTGCCGATATATGACTCGTTGCTGTCCTGAAGATATGATTGCATCTGAACAGAGTGTACATACCCTGTCTCGCCGCATGTGTGCGATAAGCTCACATAAACAGCTGGGCAGTTTCACATTCTTTCCGATACGCTTCATGGCTTTGCCAAGTAGTAGAGAAATAAAGATGTTATTTCCAAAGCATTTGAACTATCTTTGTTAGGTCCGGTACTTCTGCGACAGCCCTCGTATTTATATTGAAGAGATCAATGACATCAATGTTCCAAATTAACTAAATCATAATTTATGTGTTCCACAATACTTTCATAAAATTGATTAAACTGAAGTTATTAAGTTGCTTTTATTTGTGTTATGCCCGCGCGAGTATAAAAAGTGCTAAAGGATATTTGCAATTCTGTAAGATTTGTTCCATCTAAGCACTAAATATTCAATAATAAATCAATGCGGTATAAAAAGCTGTACTTAAGGCAAAGATTTGTTGCACTCAAGTGACTTTCTCTACTCTTGTACCAAAAATTCCTACAAACATTTATTCCTCTTTCTATTTCATGCTAATCGAGATACTTCTTCTTTACGTGATTACCCTGCCCTTATGTGGGACTTATGTACAACCCCTAGGACTTACAAGGCAGTGCCTAGGGTCAGATGCCTGTCGGAGAGCACCTATGGACCGGTTAGAGCGAAGACCTGGAAGAAGGTGGTTAGCCAAACATCAGGTATGATAGTGAGGAAGAGGATTATATGAAATGCAGCCGAAGTGGATGGTTGGAAAGGTGATAATGGAGCAATTGGTGGAATGAGCGACGGGGGAAACCGAACAATCCAGAGAAAAACCGCCCACACGGCGCTTCGTCCACTACGAATACCACATGCGGTTCCCTGGCATCGAACCCGGGCCGCCTAGGTGGTAGGCGAACTGCTAACCGCTCGGCCACGGCGCCGAGATACTCATTTCCAGAAATTATCTTATTGCTAATTTTCTTGTAGGTACAAGGGAAATATGGGATTACAGTAGGCTTTGAACGATAGTCAAATCTTTTAAGAGCTCAGCTGGTCGCTATGTAATGACTTTGAAATTTCGTTTTCTTTGCATGGTCAAGAGATAAAAAAATGAATAACTCCTCATTTTAGAAAAGTATAAGTATTGGAAAATTTAGACAAATAACAAGGAATATCTCCGAAATGATTCACTCACAAAAAGAAGATGTATTTGACATAAACTGTGTGCTTTAACGAGTTATACACTTTTTGTGTAGTAAGCTTTTGTATATTTCACACCTTTTACCAGTTATGCAAAGGTCACCCAGAGTAAAGGGGGCTTCCAAGGACATTTACAGAAAGTCAAGATATATGTAGCTACATTTCGTGTGTCGTGAAAACATCCTAAACATGCGGTACCTATTTCAATCAAAATCGTTAGAGCCAGTTTGATACAATCAAAATTTTTGAAAAATATTTCATATAAAGAATAGTCTGGGTGGGGAATTTTGTTGAAAATCTTCGTGTTGTATCCTTGAAAGATGCTGAATTTAAATACCGAATTTGGTTTTTAACAGAATTTTAGTTTTTGAATTATGCTGTTCACATTCGCTCGCTTACACTCTCACCCACCGATTCACTCACCCACTCATTCACTCACCCACTCATTCAACCCATCCACCCACACACCCACTCTGTCACTCACTCACCCACTCATTCAACCACTCACTCATTCACCCACTCACTCACCCACTCATCCATCCATACACTCGCTCACCCACCTACTCATCCACCCACCCAATCTGTCACTCACCCACCCACTCACTCACCCACTCATCCATCCACCCACACACCCAATCTTCACTCACCCACCCACACACCCACACACCCATTCACTCACCCACCCAGTCACTCAGCCACTCATTCACCCAACCAAAGACCCACTCTGTCTCTCACTCACCCACCCACCCACACACCCACTCGTACACTCACTCACGCACTCACTCACCCATTCACCCACCCACCCACTCACCCACTCACTCACCCACTCACTCACCCATTCACCCACCCACTCACCCACTCACTCACCCACTTACTCACCCACTCATCCACCCACCCACTCGTACACTCACTCACGCACTCACTCACCCATTCACCCACCCACCCACTCACTCACCCACTCACTCACCCACTCACTCACCCATTCACCCACCCACTCACTCACCCACTCACTCACCCACTCACTCACCCATTCACCCACCCACTCACTCACCCACTCACTCACTCACTCATTCAACCACCCACTCACTCACTCACCCATCCACACACCCACACACTCACTCACCCACTCACTCAACCACTCACTCACCCATTCACCCACCCACCCACTCACCCACTCACTCACCCACTCATCCACCCACCCACTCGCACACTCACTCACTCACTCACGCACTCACTCACCCATTCACTCACCCACTCACTCACCCATTCACCCAGCCACTCACTCACCCACTCACTCATTCACCCACCCACTCACCCACTCACTCACCCACTCATCCACCCACCCACTCGCACACTCACTCACTCACTCACGCACTCACGCACTCACTCACCCACTCACTCACCCACTCACTCACCCATTCACCCACCCACTCACTCACCCACTCACTCACCCATTCACCCACCCACCCACTCACTCACCCACTCACTCACCCATTCACCCACCCACTCACTCACCCACTCACCCACCCACTCACTCACCCATTCAACCACCCACTCACTCACTCACCCATCCACACACCCACACACTCACTCACCCACTCACTCAACCACTCACTCACCCATTCAACCACCCACTCACTCACTCACCCATCCACACACCCACACACTCACTCACCCACTCACGCACTCACTCACCCATTCACCCACCCACCCACTCGCACACTCACTCACTCACGCACTCACTCACCCATTCACCCACCCACCCACTCACTCACTCACTCACGCACTCACTCACCCATTCACCCACCCACCCACTCACTCACCCACTCACCCACTCACCCACCCACTCACTCACCCACTCACCCACCCACTCACTCACCCATCCACACACCCACACACTCACTCACCCACTCACTCAACCACTCACCCACCCATTCACCCACTCACCCACTCATCCACCCACCCACACACCCACACACCCAATCTGTCACTCACTCACCCACACACTTACTCATTCACTATCTCTCCCACTCACCCACCCAGCCAACACCCAGTCACTCACCCACTCACTCACCCACTCACTCACCCATTCACCCACCCACTCACTCACTCACCCATCCACACACCCACACACTCACTCACCCACTCACTCAACCACTCACTCACCCATTCGCCCACTCACCCACTCATCCACCCACCCACACACCCAATCTGTCACTCACTCACCCACACACTTACTCATTCACTATCTCTCCCACTCACCCACCCAGCCAACACCCAGTCACTCACCCACTCATCCACCCACCCGACACCCACTCACTCACTCACTCACTCACTCACTCACTCACTCACTCACTCACTCCCTAACTCACTCACACTTATGCATATTTGTCTGAGAATGATTTTTTATTTCAAGGGACATCAAAACTGCATTTCAGTGAAATATGGTATTAAATGTTTGGCTGGTACTATGCTCATGGTAGAGAAAGTACAAATGATGTAGAACGATAAATAAAACGCTTTCCTTTTAGACATTCGAAGGTACCCTCGTCCAAGGTGAATCAACAGCTCAAGCTGCCGCGAAAACAATAAACTCGCGTTCCACAACACACGCACCTCAAGGGCGCGAGGGTACCATTCTCCGCTGGGCTGTTTTCTGCCAAATTCAGTGCACTTTAGCTGTTATTTCGTGCTGTCGCAGTAATTGTATGGTGATTAAATTAGTGAAACTGTAAGAAATAATGTGAAAACTGCTAACTGCTTCGTACAACGTATAACCTCTAAAGACCGTAATGAAGGGAATTAAATGTTCGCCAGCTATACGTCTCAAGCATTTCTTAGTGTCACATGGGTAACTTACAACACTACTGAAAATTCAAGTAAGTGTGAACATTTTTTACTTTCCATACTACCTATAGTAAGTGGAGGAAGCATTGTATTCCACCCAAAAATTCGATGTCGAGATTCAACCGGAAATACATGTTTTGAGGCCCCATATAATAAAAAATGCATTTTTAGAAAAAGGTAATTGACTGTGTTTGTGGGCAGCATAGCTCAAAAACGAAAAGTCGGTTAAAAACCAAAGTTGGTATTTAAGTTTAATATATTTTAAGGATGCGACACGAAGATTTTGAAGAAAATTCCTCCAACCTAAACTACCCTTTACATGGAAAATTTTGATTTTCTCGAAAATGGCGCTAACGATTTTTATTAAAATGCCATATGTTTTATATATATATATATTAAGTGAAGTTTTTAGTTTCTAATTTTACTTATCTTAGTAATGTATATATATATACTCACCCACTCACTCACTCACCCACTCACTCACCCATTCACCCACCCACTCACTCACCCACTCACTCACCCATTCACCCACCCACCCACTCACCCACTCACTCACCCACTCATCCACCCACATATATACAGAGGCAGACAAAAGTATTCGGACACCAATATTTCAACTAAATATTTATCTGTATTCCGGCAATAGCAAAAGCTAGACATGTCATTTATATAACACAACTATATCTTATTGAAGAGCACAAACATTAAATACATATTAAATGAACTTGAATCCATGTGATAAGCAATAAAAAACTAAACCTGCTTTTCCTTTGTGACAAAAGTATTCAGACACACAACTATACAAACTTAATGTTTCGTTATAGTATGCCCGTTTCTTTGTATTATGGTCCGTAATATTTTAGGCATGGAGTTACATGCTTCCTGACGTCATCAGAACTTAATTGCTTCCATTCTTCTAGAATTATCTGTTTAAGATGATCTATTTTTGTCAGTAACTGGTTGTTTAACCTATTGTGTAATTCCTCCAGACATTTTCAGGATTTACAGTTATGCAATATTTATTTTAAGATTTATGTCTGATGACTGATGTGGGTGTTCAGAATATGAATGACATCCATCAATCCAAAGCTTGACTACACACGCAATGTGCTTGGGATTATTATCCTGCTGAAAGTGGAAACTCATGCTAAAAGTAGAAACTCCTACATAAACCTAACTTCTCAGCACTCAATTTCACGTTTTGTTTCAGTATGTTTAAATAGACATACTTGTCCTTGATCCCATAAATTATTGCAAGTTTACTCACACCAAATGAAACCATACATATCGAGACCAAAACTTAACGCCCCTGGGTTTGACCATGGCTTGCATGTTCTTAACATCCCACTCTTTATTCTTCTATTGTCATACTTTCACTGAGGTACACATTGAATTTACTTTCATCGGACCACAATGCCCTGCTCCAGAACTCTTCATCTTTTCCTCTGCAAATTGCTTGCACATTTTCTGATTCGCTTTACTGATGTAGTGTTTTATCCTGGGCATTGAAACCAGCACTATTCAGCATTCTGGTGACAGTACGGAATTGGACGGCTTTTCCTACATTTTCTCTTAAAAGGGTTGTGATTTTGGATGCTGAAATTTGTGGATTTTCTGCACCATTTTGACAACTATCTTCCTATCCCTAAGGCTAAGTTTACATGGACATCCTTGTCTTGCAATGCCGATGACTGTTTTCCTTTCTTTGTAGTTTTTACAATGCTGAGCATTGTTTCTTGAGTTCTTTTAACAGCAAGAGTTATTTCTGCGCACTTTTTTCTTTGGTTATAAAGGTTGATGGTTTTTCTTTCCACAATCATAGTTTCCGGTCCTTTGTTGCCCCATTGTGATTTAAATGCGGCAACTGCACATCTTAATATTGTATGTGTATAGGACACTGCGAGTACAGTACTGATCCAACAAGACACTGCATCTAGATATTGTTTACAGTGTTTGTACCATCAAATTGGGGTGCATCTGAATACTTATGTCCAAGCATAATAACAGATGATGGTAAAGAAATTATCATATTTCATCAAAGAAGAACATTTTTGTTGAAATACTAACACTAGTAGTCAAGAGGACTGAAGGGGACAAAATGCAATCACAAGGGAAAAGTATATGGGTGTTTTAAATATAATTATGCTGGTTCAATATTACGTATTACGTGTGTCCGAATACTTTTGTCTGTCTCTGTATATATATATATATATATATATATATATATATATATATATATATATATATATATATATATATATATAAGAGTGAAGTTTTTAGTTTCTAATTTGTTCTTACTTTAGAATCTTGTTGCTTCACTATTAATAGCTTCAATTTTCCTTATGTTTCTTGTTATTTGTGTGAGTTTTGGAATCCTTAAACTTTCGTCAAATGGAACATCATTTTTGTATATCTTAGCCGTGCAAAGAGAACGGAATCTCAAAACTTTAAAAGATTCGAATATCGCTCAAATTACTGTATTCCCATATTCCCCTTGCACCTACAAGGAAATAAGTAATAAGATAATTTTTGCAAATGTTTATCTCAACTAACACGAAGAAGATATAGGAATAAGAGTTTGTAAGAATGCTTACTACAAGAGTAGAGAAAGTCATGTGAGTGCAACACATCAAATATTTTTTAATTAGGTACCGAGCTATAAACATGTACGTATATAGAAACGCGTATTTTTAAACATCCGATTATATGAGAGGTAGAACTGGAACTTAAAAATGCAATGCCACAACTGGGATTTGAACCACAGACCTTCCGCTTACCGGGCGGCTGCTCTACCACTGAGCTATCGTGACAAACTGACAGAATGGCATTAAATTCTCAAACCAGTTTTTATATTTAAAAAAAAAAAACACCAACACTAAGTTTGTTGGCATAAATAATAATTATCCGATTACATTTTTATGGCATGTTCTTCAAATGTGGTACTTGATGTGGTTTATTGTCCCCAGGTAGAGATGTTGCTGGAAATGTTGACCAATTCTGTGTTATGTTTGTCTATCATGTAAGCTGATATGTTTGCTTCTGTTCAGCTGTTTCGCTTGGTATACGGCCAGCAAGGTGAACACACAAAGATGACCATATTCCCTGAAGTTATGAAAGGGGGGGGGGGGGCAAAACATTGCAAGAACCGGATCAGATTTATTGTCATTTACTATTTATGATGTTAAGTAACCTGTGACATCCAATATGTTACACTGGAGAACGGTTGAGAAACATTGTAATATTTGGCTCTTTAATTTTATGCAAAAAGAATAAAAAATGTTACGTGTGTGCAGTAGAACCTCGCTTAACGAACTAAAGGGGATGGATCCTTTCCAGAAGAAGTAGCGAAAAGAAGAAAATAATCGTATTCCAAATTATGTAATGAAGTTTAATAAAAATACCATCACTGTACACTGCATTAAATACATAATGCAGAGTGGAAGGGAAGTCTTTACATTCCTTCCAACAAGTGCTTCATAGAAGCATTACAAACAAAAAAGTCGAATGGCATTTTGTTTTTTGATCAGCCGATTTCGAAAAAATAAATGGTTGACGCGTAGAGTAACTTATTTCTGACGTAGCTTCGGTAGTAATTGTGAGACATCATACTGGGTTTCACTAAGAAGGCGTGAAGGAATACTCCGAGCAGCTCTTTCAGACGTGAAGTAAGTCAACAACGTTGCGTTGAGGTTGTTCAGGGAATTCACCTGGTTTCTGGATATGAACAAGTTGGGCGCTTTCGTTTTCGTGTAGTGTTTCGAGAGATAAGGCTTGTGATTGGCGTACACTCGCACAGTAAACATAGAAGGACAAGGCAGGTTATGTGTTTATGTTCTCAAGACGCAACCTTAGGAATTTTGTTTATGTACTGAGCTACGGACAGTGACAGCCGCACAATCGGCAGTGTTGCCAGCTTAATTTCCATAAAACTAAAATATCTCCGAAGGAAATAGCGAGAGACTAAAACGTAAGATAAAAAATGTGTTCCAAATACCAAGGTCTACCACTGGTTTAAATTATTGTAATGACTTCCCTTCCACCCGGTGTACTGTTCCATAAAAATCAGTTTTTCTGAACGTTCTACTTGAAACGCTTGCAAGCAGCTACACACACACACACACACACACACACACACACACACACACACACGCACGCACGCACGCACGCACGCGCACACGCGCGCACACACCTGTTGGTGTTAATTCACCGCTTTGTGCTACAAAATGGAAGGCAATCTATAAATAAAAAGCTTTGTGTCACTCATAGTACACTCACTTCCATTTATTCCGTATCTGCAGTTTTGGGAGGCTTTCTGCTAGCTTTCACAGGTAGCGCATGTGTAGCAAGGAGCAGTATATTCAGGCTCTCAGACATACACACAAACTCTAGGGAGGTTAGGGAAGAATGCTGGCTAGAAAAGATTGTTATGCCACAGCCGGGAATCAAACCCGGTGCTAACATTTCTTTGTGAGCAGTCATTTATATACTTTTTCTGACAATAAAATGGCAGCTGTGTTGTTAGAGTAAAAGGTATGAAAAATATGTAAGTTTTTACAATCATACGAGTGCCTCTATCCATTATCATTGCTTCTTCTATTACTGATGACGAATATTGGTAGATATGGTTTCATTTCCATATATTTTAGCAGTTACACAAGAGCATATTGGAAATCAATACGACAGTCAACTACTTTACATATATGTGCATGTCTTGACATTACACTCTGTGCATAAGATCGCTACATGAAAATGCATTACTTAAAACATATCTTTACGATCTGTACTACTTATAGTATACAAGTAGGGGAATATAGTATGTAAATAGGGGAAGTGTAGCATTCGACCCAAAAATTATATGTCGAGATTTCATTAGAAATATTTGTGTAGAGGCTCCTGAATCTAACAAAAGCATTTTTAGAAAAAGGTCCTTGTGTGTGTCTGCGTGCGTGTGTGTATGTCTGTCTGTGTGTGTGTGTGTGTGTGTGTGTGTGTGTGTGTGTGTGTGTGTGTGTGTGTGTGTGTGTGTGTGTGTGTGTATCTGCGCATGTGTCTGTGTGTCTGCGCATGTGTCTGTGAATCTGTGAACAGCATAACTGAAAAACGAAAAGTCGGTTGAAGATCAAAACTGGTATTTAAGTTTAATATCTTTTAAGGATGCGACACGAAGATTTTGAAGAAAATTCATCCACCCTAAGCTACCCTTTGCATGGAACATATTTCGACATTGTTGATTTTCTCGAAAATGGCTCAAACGATTTTGATTAAAATGCCATATGTTTAAGATATTTTTATGGCAAATGAAAGGTTTATTTTGAACTTTCTGGCTATAACCATGTAGTCCTGTTTATTTTTGATGACTTCTGCATAAATGGGAAACCGTAAGAGATAGACCAACTCTTACTGTTCCAAAAACTTAGATCTCGTCAAAACACACAAGTTATGTCCGAAAGTATTTTTTGTGGAGTGAAACGTTTTGGAGATATTCCTTATTATTTTTGTGATTTTTGCAATATTTAAACTTTTCTCAATTAAGGTCGTTATTCACTTTTTATCTCTTAGGCGTGCAAAGAGAACGAAATTCCAAAGTCTTCATATAGCGACCAGCTTTGAAAGATTTGACTATCGCTCAAAGCCTCCTGTATTCCCATCTTCCCCGTGTACCCACAATGAGATAATTTCTGCAAATGTTCATCTCAACTATTATGAAGAAGTTAGAGGAATAAGAGTGTGCAGGAATAGTTAGTACAAGAGTAGAGAAGTTCATGTGAACGCAACACATAACATTTTCTATTTGAGGATGCTCTTTAACTGCTATGCTTCTCAGCGTTATGTTTTATATATTGGGCGTGAAAGATTACTTAATTTTGTTCAGAGCCCTGAGGTTATTTTACGTGCCGAAAATCCACGACACGGGACCACCGGCTTTACTTACCTTCCGAAGGGAGCCATGCTAAAGATTTTTACGCCTGAAAAAATCCATGGACCTCCGCCGGGTTTGAAACTACGACCTTGGGAATTTGAGGCTAGCATGTTACTCCTAGACCACGAGGACAGAAGTTAAAACACCGGGATATTCAAACGACCAACAGCGAATATTTCGGAAACTGCTATTGCTGCAATTGTATTATGTTTTTCCTGAAGTACGAGTTGCTTACCTCTTATAGATTCCAATATGTAGGTATAAACTTTAATTCAATACCAATGATTGGTATCCGGGGTGTTCTCAGAATATTCTGGGGATTCCGTACTTTTCTCTTGGTGATAACTCAAACATATAATTCATGATCATTAGTACGTATTTTTTTTAGAAAATAAAAAATAACAAAAGATGAAGTTTCCACATGAAGTTTAGGGGCGGGAGATTTTCTTGAAAATCTTGGATGAATATCACAATTTGGTAGTTATCCGACGGTGGTTTTGAGTTGGGGATTTACGTACTTCCGCTCCCTCCCCACAAACACGAGCCAGTTTATAAAAGTGATTTTTCTTGAAGTCCGTGTACGTATACCTATCCGGTGAAATCTCGATATGGAATTTTTGGATGTAATGCAACGTGTCCCTTATCTACAGTAGGGGAAATAAGATTGCTATGAATATCTGTTACCTGTAAGAAGCACAATAGCAACACGTGATACGTAATGAAATGCATGCTGCCGGATATGGTATGAGCGCTCAACATATTTGTTCAGATGCGAAGTCCACACAATTTCAAACATTTCGTAGCACATCAATGGATGAGAGAAGGAACAGGCCAAAACCAGAAAGAATTTAGCATTATGAGTGAATCTGGAAAGAGACAACAGAGATTATGCCTGTGTAAAATGCCTTACAGGGGTACACATTTGAAATTTAGCAGAAATCTCTCAAAAATTGGCATTTGTAATTCATGACTAGGGTTCGAACCTTTATACAGCTATCACGAAATGAGGCGATCCCAAGTTACCTGCCACATGGGCAGAGTGTGACGTCATTGCGCATGTACAGTGACAGCATGAAAACTGGACTTACTGCCTACAGTGCATACATTTCTCGAGTGCTTTCACTAGTTCCATACACAGAGTAAAATGCCTCCAGCACGAAACTGAAATATTCACGTACTGCTGAACTAGCACAAGAATTTGGGAGTCAATATTTTACTGCACATGGTGATAGCATTGTATGTAATTTATGCAACAACGTTATCTACAACATTGTTGCATCGACTGTTTCCGGCCTCCTCTGCGTTATGATCATGTGACAGACTGACCCCCTCCCACTTCCTATAGTCCAATTTGTTTCCTGTATGAAGTTCCGATCCCTATTCATGACTTCAAAAATACCTAGGGACCATAAATACGTGACTAACGAGAAACACAGGCGACGCCGCGAATCGGAGTTACGTAGTAATACATAGCTAATATTGTATACCATCATGATAAAACTATCTTTTATATGAATTCAATGAGCAATATTTTAGTTGTTTAGAATATGGATGTATTAGGCGATTGTGGGTTTACTTCATTGGTCCATGACTGGACTAGGAGAATTACGTCACTGCAGTCCGCGGCGTAGCCTGTCTATCTCGTTAGCCATGCATAAATACAATGGTTTTTTATACTAAAAATACCTATATTTATACAAGCATGTTAAAATATAGAATAAAATGTTTTGCATTTTGAAATTTAAGATCTTTTTGAGAATTATCTTTGCACGGTATTCACTATTTCAAAATGTTTCACATGATAATTTCAAATGGCAGAATTCAAAAATTATTTTCTTTTGAACTAAGGCTAGGAAAACAAAATTATATGACAGATTTATCCGTTATAATCAAATAAATATAATATGATTACTAAAAACGCTAATTTTTAAAAATTGCATCGTGTGGAGCATTTGTCATAGGGTAGTAAAACCCAGATTTAATATTTCCTAATTCGGAAAGTAAAGGAGATAGCACAATGACATTTTAAACCCTCTAATATTGATATAAAGCAACACTGGAAATAAAGGTTCAGTTAAATTGGCTGAAAACCTTAGACAACCACAAGATTAAAATTTTCAGAGTGAAGCGCTATGATGTCTGAATTAAGTTACATTTTATAGAGCAAACTTAAATCCAGGTGAGTCTTGGGAATCTGTGCCATACATAAAGTAGGAAGTAAGATCTGTGGAAGTGAGACATAACGTATTGTAACGCCGGACTCGGCGTACAACAAAGGACGGGCGGGTTCAAGCTACGTCCCATCACATGCCGGGCCGAGCAGGTAAATGCGTTCAAGGCCAGGCTGCTTCGTGCAACTGTTTGTGTGTACTGACTAACAACAATCGAGGCGGTTACACAAAAGAGGTTTTCTCTGGGGCCTTTGAGAAAGCTGCGTCACTGACGGCGTGTTTGAAGGAGTTTGTGAAAGATCTGTGAGGGGTCAAATCCAATATATAAGGACAGAAAACAGCAGTGAGTTGACAGTTACAGAGATGAGTCGGTCAGTGAGTGCGAGACAGCTATGCATGTGGGTGTCATTGTGAAAGACACGTCGGTCGTCGTGAAGATGATTCTATCATACGTGAATGATTGTAACGTACTAGTTATTGTATGAGAGTCAGAGAGTGAAGAAAGACACTGAAAGAACTGGGCAAGGTTACGAGAAGTAAAAGTTGTGATAGCCCGAAAGACTGTAGACTGTTAACGCCGAGAAGAAAACGCATAATTGTGGAAACATTTAAGAAATTATAGAAAAGTAACCGGACTGTATTTTACCGTTCTGTTACACTGGTGTCAGGGGTGGGCTAGTCAAATTACCGTTTTGTTGCAATATAATAATCTGAGTGCTGTCCTTAAGAGTTTTATGTTATACAAGTTGTAGATTGTGAATCTTTTTACTTCACATTTCTTTTGAAATGATATTTCTCTATTAAGTATAATGAATAGGGAAATTGCACATAAATAACACAAAGTAATTAGAGACTAGCACTTCACTTCAATAAAAGTGAGTTAGACTCAATATATTTCTGAGGATCGTTTCGACACTCCTTTGTGTCATACTCAGGCAAACTGACCTTGTACCCAAGCTACGAAAGTTACAACCTCGCGATGACGCAACGTATGCGTCACTCGCCATGGCATCATGTGATGACATCATTACCCACCTCTTCTCTCAATGCGAATTTAGTAACAAAGTCAGTAGAAGGTATTTAAAAATTCATAACGTGGTCCCTACTTTTCAAGATGAATATTTTTTTTCCCAAACCATAAATTCAATGGGTCCGTTTAATTGCTTTAATAATTTAACCTTGGGATTTATTTCATGATTAAGTGACCAAAAATGATCTGACACCACTTATTCCTCTGTTTATATTTAACGTTTCTAAAATTTTCTTTTAATGACGTTTTCTCTTACCATTGTAAGACAGTCTAGACAGTCAACTTGATAAATGCCAGACTACTTGCAATTTGGAATTTTGCCCTGTTTAAAATAATTCATTTTTATATTATATTTATTTTGAGGAGCCAACATTATGCCATTTTCTTAAAAAAAATTTAAAATTGTTTATTGGCCCAAGGATGATAAGTACACTTTTTAAATTTGCAATAATCTTTTATTTTTATTTTTTATTTCATTTTTATTTTTATTTTTTATTTATTTATTTATTTATTTTTTTTTGAGTAGAAGCTTCATTCACGGCCTTTTGATATTTAAATTTCTCTATCCTGTTATGTATAAATTCTGTATTAAAACCATTAAGTAATCCCGTGTTAATAATGTGTTCACATTCTCAGTTAAATTCTTCCTTATTAGGGGCTATATTTATCAGCCTATAAATTAAACTGTTGAAAATGGCGAATTTATTGCAGGAGTGTTTAAGCTTTTGTTTTTTATATAATTATCAGTATGTGTTAACTTTCTTTGAACGCCTTTGTTTTCAATTTCTAAAGTGAATTTTATGGCTTTATCTTATGAATTCAAGAGCTTTAATGCATCACTGATGAATTTCTCAGGCACAATAGCAAAATGTCATCTACATATTACCTATACCAAGTTTTGAAAATTAAAAGGAATGCATTAGTGATGTGTACTTCGAAAAAAGTCATGAAAAATTGGCAAGAAATAAGGTACTACCCATAGTTAAGCAAGAAGTTGGTTGAAAAAAATTGCCGTTAAACCTAAACAAATTTTGATCTAAATAAAGATTTGTAAGCTTCACAAGATCATGTATTAATTCTTCGTTTAGTTCAATAGAACGTAACAATAATTCCTTCATAAATGTCAAAAGTTTTTCTGTAGAACTGCTACATCAAAGGAAAGGAATTTATCCTTAGCTGACAAAACTATGTTGTGGATCTTTTTAACTAATTCAATGAAAGCTTTTTATGTATAAGCTTTCAAATTGTTCAAAAGTGCAAATTTTTGTATTTAACCATTTTTCTAAGTAGTAAGTGGGTGAATTTACACAATTTATAATGGGTCTCATTTTCTTCCCTGGTTAATGAATTTTTGGATGAGCATACATTCTAGGTAAATCTGGATTACTGACTTTTAAAATGTTTTTCTTTATCGGATATAATATTCACTTCCTTAAGAACTTTATCAAAAGATATATGTCACTTTAAAGGGTCCTTGTTAATTATAATGTATTCATCCCCTTGAAGCAAAATTTCTACTATATTAATATAGTCAGCCTCATCCAAAATAACAATACTATTTCCTTTATCAGCTTTAGTGTAAATGATGTCTTTTTTTTCAATGATATAATGATCTGATTATTATAATTTCCCTTATGCTGATGTTTACTCATGTCCGATTGAGCTGTGGCGCCAGACCTGGAAAAAAATTTGATATCGAGATTTCACCGGAAATATGTATCTTGAGAGTCCGTGAATTAAAGAAGTTAGAGAAAGGTCTCGCGTGAATGTTTGTCTATTTGGGTGTGTGTGCGTGTTTGTGAATAGCACAATTCAAAAAACGAAAAGTCGGTTAAATATTAAACTTGTTTAAGAGGTAGAACCGGAACTTAAAAATTCAATGCCACAACTGGGATTTGAACCACAGACCTTCCACACACACACGGCTTGTGTGTTTAAAAACACCAACAGTAAGTTTGTTGGCATAAATAAATAATATTAAACTTGTTATTTAAGTTTAGCGTTTTTCAGCGATGCGACATAAAGATTTTCAAGAAAATATCCCCATCCTAGACTACCCTTTATATATATATATATATATATATATATATATATATATATATATATATATATATATATCATATCTTTAAGACATTTTCATGCTCAATGAAATGTATATCTCGAATTTTCTGTCCATCCGTACATCCATCCCATCAATCTATCCCGGCCATCCATCCGTCCATCCGTCCGTCCGTCCGTCCGTCCGTCCGTCCGTCCGTCCGTCCGTCCGCCCGCCCGCCCGCCCGCCCGCCCGCCCGTCCGTCCGTCCGTCCGTCCGTCCCGTTATTTAGACATAAAGTGTGTGCTTTAGCAAGATCTACATTTTTGTATGCTAAGATTTTCTCTATCTCTTACGGTTTATGAGTTATTGAAAAGTCATCCAGAGTAAACAAGACCACATGGGCCTAAGCCAGAAAATTCAAAATATACATTTCATTTGTCATACAAATATCTTAAATATATGGTATTTTAATCAAAATCGTTAGAGCCATTTTCAACAAAATAAAAATTTTCCATGTAAAGGGTAGTTTAATATGGAGTTATTTTCTTCAAAATCTTTGTGTTGGATCCTTGAAATTCATTCAACTTAAATACCAACTTTGGTTTTCAACTGTCTTTTCGTTTCTGAGTTGTTCTCCACAGACTGGCGCGCGCACACACACACACACACACACACACACACACACACACACACACACACACACACACACACACACACACATACACACGCACGGACCATTTTCTAAAAATGCTATTTTTTTACTCAGGGGTCTCAAAACATATATTTCCGGTGAAATTTCGACATCGAATTTTTGGGTGGAATACAATACTTTCTCTATTTACATGTAGAGAAAGTAATAAGTGAGTTCATGTTTCTTTTTATCAGATAATATGAGAGATAGCTGAAATTTTCAGTACATGTATACAAGACGTAGTTGAATTTTCTGAACCACAATAATAGTTTATAATATATATCAGTGATATTAAGAAAGCAACAACATTACAATTTGTCCATGTTTTTACTTTTTTGACTTTGCAAATATTTGTTTAATTACTAGTAAACTGACACACATAACAAAACAACTGAAGTTCACAAGATAGATGATCATACTAAGAACAAGCATGCAAAAGTGTGATTCTGTATTGAAAGCACAGAAAAATGTACATTAATGCATATGTTTTAAGAGTAAACGTTATTATTTTTCTGCAGGGTGAACTAATTTTAAGACCCAACCACATAAGCTATCTGTGCAAATAACCACTTGAAATAATTGTCATGATTTATAAAATATTTCGTAAGCATTTCAGGAAAACCATAGGGGACTTTAAAAGCAATGAAAATTTAATTTAGTTCAGTTCACTAAGGTGTAGTTTCTGTATGTTCAGATTACCTGGTCCCCTTAACTTAATACCATTGATTCTCTTTTGGCATATTTTGTTACACACAATATGTCTGCTATGCACTAATTAATGAACTGTTTATTGTTTCCATACAATGAGAGCGGCAGCATTATTTTCTCAATATTAGGGTAGATATGGTACGCATTGCAGGCTTTCGACACAGTACACATTTGCATTCGTTTGTAATTAACTGAGACCCTAATGATCAAGTTGTCGACGGGCCCTTAAACCCTACACACTCACTCACTCACTCACTCACTCACGTAATTTATTGAAACAATAATTGTTTAAAACTTACAGGAGTGGTAACTTTATGCGGTCTATGATCGAGCGTTTGGGTCTCTTGCTCTGTAATGATATTGCACAAAAGAAACCATACACGACGTAAATAATTATTAATATAAACGCTGTTTGGTTCAGTATTCCGGTTGTACCAACTAATGGTTTTGCACTCTTCATGTTGCCTTCCAGCAAAATGACCTAGAGAAAAAGAAAGTAATATAAGAAGTCGCAAACGGATATATAAAAAAGGTATAAATTAGCAAGAATACAAGCAGATGTGTTTACTTTTCCTATTGGTTGACCCAGAGGCCCGAAAAAGAGGAACTCTGTGAGCAGGTGCGTTCAGAGCAAGGGGGAAGTAGATATGCAGTGCAATACTGTAAATATCTATAGTGAAATGAGTAGATTACGTCATGTGAATTTATTTTATTAAACTAGCAAGACCTATGGAAATATCACAGACAGCTATTGCTACTTTCTCTACTTCGTATAATAAGTAGAGGAAGTATTGTATTCCTCCCAAAAATTCGATGTCGAGATTTCACCGGAAAGATATGCTTTGAGACCCCCCCCCCTGGAAAAAAAAAAAAGCATTTGTAGAAAAAGGTGCGCGCACGTGTGTGTGTGTTTGTGTGTGTGTGCGTGCGTGTGTGCGTGTGTATGTGTGTCTGTGGACAGCATAACTTAAAAATGAAAAGTCGGTTAAAAACCAAAGATTGTATTTAAGTTTAATATCTTTTAAGGTTGCGACACGAAGATTTTGAGGAAAATTCCGTCACTCTAAAGTACCCTTTACATGGAAAATCTTTAGAAAATTTTGTTTTTCTCGAAAATGGCGGAACGATTTTGATTGAAATACCATATGTTTAAGATATTTTATGGCAAATTAAATGAATATTTTGGTTTTCTGGCTATAGCTCACATAGCCGTGTTTACTCTTGATGACTTTTGCAAAGCTGGTAAACCGTAAGAGAATAACCAAATCTTACTATACAAAAAATGTAGATCTCGTTAAAACACACAATTTACGTCCAATTTTTTTTTTTTTTTTTTTTTTTTTTTTTTTTTTTTTTGGAGTGAATCATTTCGCAGATATTCCTTGTTTGTGTGAGTTTTTCCGTACTTATACTTTTCTCAAATGGAGGGTCGTAATTCAGTTTTTATATCTTAGCTTTATATCTTATGGTAGCTTAGTGGTTAAACAGCCGCTCGATACGCGGAATATCCGTGGATCAAATCCCGGCTATGGCACATTGAATTTTTTGGTCCTGATTCCACTCTTAAACATTGCCCACATACGGCTTGTGTGTTTAAAAACACCAGCAGTAAATTTGTTGGCATAAATAAAGAGATTTATTATACTTTCTCTGCAGACATCATATACACGAAATAATATTAAGAAATGTGTATGCAACAAAAAGGGGTGATACTTCTGGGCCTGATGTATCGCTTTTCAAGCTGTTCTGAAAAGAAATAGTGATAACTCATTGTTCGACAATTCCCACCTGGGTTGGAGGATCTGCAATTAAGTGAATAGTTGAAAGATTCATTAGAAGATAATTCCCTCGTTTTCTAAGGAAGCTCTGCGTACCCAATACGCAACAGCAGGTTACATGAATTCTTAGCACTTGTGATATTTCTAGGCGATACTCCCCCTCGTGGAGTATCCTTCACAACTCCAGGAGCAATGCATCATGTACGATAGGTGTCGAAGATAATCTACAGCCTTAAAATATCCTTATTCCTCAGTGAGTTTGTAATCAGTGAAGCGGAACTCACAGGTATATGTGCAGTATGTGTATTTCTTGTATCTGTTTGTATTAAGACCACGTTTTGCTCCCACATTGCACCAGAAGCTCCGAAACAAGACTACAAAGTTCTTACAGGGTCTACTGTCTTATGAAATGTTCCATCATGTGATATCTCACGTAACTTTATCTTCACCTGAGAATACTACACTAGCATTTTTTGACAGGAATATGCCCAGTGAAGTGAAGAAAAGAATTTAGAGAAATCTAGTTTATTACAAAAATGCGAAACGAATAGTAGGTATTTAAATCAACAGAGATTTCTAGCTTTAGTTCGAAAGATACCTCAATCTTTATTTGTACAGAATCTTTTAATTTTTTTAAAAGATTTAACATTCCCAGAGATTTCCTATCCTTAGTTCCCCACCACTGGGAATATAATCTTATTTGGAGGGATATGAGGTTGATATATTTTCAAAGTAGTCTATGATTCAGTAGAAAGATGTATTAAGTTAAGTTTACTTTACTGATGTGTTGACAAAAACGGAGAACAAATACAGTATATAATGCAAGTTGTAAGAGATAATTGGAAGCAATTTTCTGGCTGCAAAAGGGGAATACTGACACAATCAATTTAGTTCTGTGTATTAGTTCTGCAACATCTTTATTTCTATAATAGTACATGTATATATGAACTCAACATTTGTATCAATCCATATAATTTAAAATTAAGCACAAAAATATTCAAGTTAAAATTGTCTTATGTTTGATATGACAAGATATTAACAATGTCGCATACTATTTATAAAAATCTGGTGTTACGCTCACATGACTTTCTCTACTTTTGTACTAACCATTCTTACAAACTCTTATTTCTATATCTTCGTGTTAGTTGAGATAAACCTTTATAGAAATTATCTTATTACTTATTTCCTTGTAGGTGCAAGGGGAATATATGAATACAGTAGACTTTGAGCGATAGTCAAATCTTTTGAAGATTTCACATTCCGTTCTTTTTGCACGTTTAAGATATGCAAAAATGAATAACGATCTTCCATTTGACGACAGTTTAAGTATTACAACACTCACATTAATAACAAGGAATATATCGGAAATGGTTCACTCTACAAAAAATTATTTGCACATATGTAAGTTGTGCGTTTTAGCAAGATATACATTTTTTTGTACAGTAGGATTTGGTCTATCTCTTACGGTTTACCAGTTATGCAGAAGTCGTCCAGAAACCAGGACTACATGGGCTATAACCAGAAAATTCAAAATATACGTTTCACTTGTTGTAAAGATATCTTAAACACATGGCATTTTAAGCAAAATCGTTAGAGCCATTTTCGAAAAAATAAAAATGTTTCACCTAAAGGGGAGTTTAGGGTGGCGGAATTTTCTTCAAAATCTTCGTGTCGCATCCTTAAAGGATATTAAAGTTGAATACCAACTTTAGCATTTAGCCGACATTTCATTTTCGAGTTATGCTGTCCACAGACAAACACACACACACACACACACACACACACACACACACACACACACACACACACACACACACACGAACCTTTTTCTAAAAATGTTTTCTTTTTATTCAGAGGGCCTCAAAACATATATTTCCGGTGAAACCTCGACTTCGAATTTTTGAGTGAAATACAATACTTCCTTTGTTTACTATACGCAGTAGGAATGGAAAATACAAGATCAAGTATCACTCGTCTCAAAAAATGTACTGTCTTTCACAAAACTAAATTCCCAATTTCTGTGAGACCTGCGCGAAGGGTCACCTAATTCTCAGGCGTGCTAGCATAGATGAGAATGAAATTAGTCATATGCTTCCCTACCTGTTTAGAGGACATGGCAGCCATTGGCTCACCTCGCAGTTTTGAAAAACAACTATCCTTCTACATTAAACATTGGTAATTCAACTTCAGTGCACGTGCAGAAAATATGTTCTTATTGTGTTTCTAATAAGTTGTGGACTAGTAAGTTTAATCAGTGACGTTTAGCTTCTCTTTAGGTATAACATTGTAACTTTTTCCGCCGTCTTATGAATGCTAGAGTATAATTGTAATTTTACAACTGAATGCTCTATAAGATATTAATTGCAGTTGCTGAAAATAAAGCAGGAAGCACGCCTACCTCAACTGTCAGTCATTCCTCCTAATATTAATGTTATTTTCTTTTAAATATTCACATTCAAAGGCATTTCTATAAATTTCGTGTGCTATTACCAAATTAAGGTATATAAACGTTTAATAGTGTAAGACAGGGTTATAATGGTCATAAAAATGCATTGTTACAAGATCTGGATGCCAGTGAATAATGTACTTAATGAGATATTAAACCGAACACAATGCAGTTATAGATTGCTTGAATGTGAAGCAACCTTTGCACCTAGCAGTGTTGCCATTTGTTTAGTTCCAAGCACTATACCACGTTGCCATGCCCCCATTAACTCAATTTCTAGCAGGTTGCCTTCATCTGATTCTCAATTCCCGATAAAAAAGGCGTAGAGAATTAAACACGTTTGTTAATTTTGTATTTCAGAAAATAAACTTGCGAAGGCGTCATTTCATGCATCCGTGCTTTACCTTATAGTTGGTCCTCGTCATAAGTTCCAACGAAGAGTGTGACTCGTAATTTAAGCAGTATGAGCACGGCGTATGAAAAATAATACTCTACCGTCCTGAAGAACAAAACAGTACTTATCCTTATAGTAACTGATTAAATATTCATAATTCACTCATGTTGCTCACGCAAGCCAGCACTAAAACATTGCATTATGACTAATCTTAAAATCAACCGATTTAGTTATTTATATCTGGTTGTTGATGGGCAACAGTGGGAACGAGACGGCGGGAAGGGGAGCGGGGACAAATACGTTCTTCCAGTACCGTGCTTCCGACTGCTGACCTAGAGTAAGGAATGCATATTTATAATACGTACCGTGCCAAGTATGTAAAACGCCAATAGTGTTACTCCCACGAAGTGAGGGTATTCTCTCATGTCAATAGCATCTCTGACAATATCATAGTTGAAGTCTGGCGTTATATCAAACAGGATGAGTACTATTGCAATAATTGAAACTAGGATTCCGAAGATTGAGATATACACGAGATCCTTCAGTGTGGGCACCAAGTTGAGCAAAAGAAGTGGTATAACCAGACCTGCCTTCATAATTGGTTCACTAATATAATCCTTCCATATATCACTGAAACTCTGTAAACACACCATTAATGTTAAATTACATGATTTATTACTAAGGGATACTAATAAGGAACTTTCCACTCGTTCGAAACAGATATTTTGTTCGGACTGAAAGGTCAGGCATTGATACCTAGAAACGCAAAAGATTTTGATCCAAAGTGATTCTTGGGTAGCTTTCAAGTGTTGAAGTTTCTATTGGCTAGCTCTGTACTTGGTGCGTCAAACCTTCGTCCAGAATGGTCTCTCCGATACCGACCACTGTCCCTATAAATACCCCTGTCACCTCAAAAATTTTCCCAGCGGGAGGTCCAGACATGGGTACAAACCTGGGTGGCGCAGAAGCAAGAGCAACAACTACCCACCATAACACCGCAGGAAATTTACAAGCTCATTAGGAAATTGCCTAATGGGAAAGCTGCCGGTCCAGACAAAGTGACTAATGAGGAACTTAAGCATCTCCCGAGAAAAGCTCTGGTGCAACTAACAAAGATATTTAACGCCTGTTTGCAGCAAGGCTATTTCCCCTCTACTTGGAAACGAGCTAAGGTTATCATGCTCCCAAAGCAAGGGAAAAGCACCAGACAACCGCAAAACTACCGTCCCATTAGTCTTTTGTCTACTATTGGTAAACTGCTCGAAAAATGTATCCTTTCTCGACTTCAAAAACAAGTCTCGGCAACACATGAACTCTCAAATTCACAGTTTGGCTTTAGAAAAGGACATTCCACTGAACTACAGCTCCTCAGACTAACTGATGACGTAACAGAGCAATTTAACAATGGGGCTTCAACGTTGGCGCTATTTCTGGACGTAGAAGCTGCATTTGACCGGTGCTGGCACAATGGCCTTATTTATAAACTGCACCACAATTTCCCAGCTCTTCAAAATTATCTATACTTGCTGCACAATTTTCTAGAAAAACGGCAGTTTTACGTCCAAGTGGGCCACTCCTCCTCACGGGAGCGAGTGATGCGGGCTGGCGTCCCACAAGGGGCAATAATGTCCCCTTTTCTGTATATATTATTCACCAATGATTTCCCAGTGGACGCCAGATGCAAGGTCGCCATGTATGCTGACGACACTGCAATATACAACCACCATAGAAATCCACGTTTCGGCCTTGCAGAAATGCAACGTTATGTGAACAACTTCCTCTCATGGCAACATGACTGGAAAATCAAAATTAATCCCGACAAATGCCAGCTGATTCATTTCTCTAAGCGGCGTCACACTTTGGCAACGGACCTAACGGTCGGTGGTCAAATATTGCACTGCCGTCAGCAAGTTAAATACTTAGGTGTCACCTTGGACCGCACAATGTGTTGATCCACCCACATAAAAAATAGCGCCAATAAAGGCAGACAGCGGCTAAAGTTGTGCGCCCCCATCTTCCGTAGTAAACAGTTGCGACTAAAGTCAAAACTTATACTATATAGGTCATTTATTCTCTCGGTGGTCCTGTATGCATGTGTGGCCTGGGCTAATGGCTCCAAAACTGCCCTCAAACAACTCCAAACCCTCCAAAACCTCTCCCTCAGAAAAATCCTCTCTGCTCCACTCCTCACCACCACCCAAACTCTTCACCTCGAAACTCATATCCCGTTCATCCCGGAGGCAATAGACAAAAGAGCAATGGCGGCATGGACGCGCATTAGGAACCACGAAAATGACGTGATCGCTAACATCGGCAAAGGCGAGCCGAAGCACCGCAAACATACTAGTATAAAAATGTTCTAGAAGCGGCTCGGCTCGCCGACTAATGCGCGTCCACGCAACCTCGTCCCTAAGCCACATACATGTTCCGGCAGAGGCCCTCGCCTCGGAAAATATTCAGGAGCTGCCACCGCGGGACAGTGTATATAGTGTCAAAACTGTAAATAGTGTAGTGCGCTGGGACGCATATTTCTGGTGTCCCAGTGAAGATGTGTGTGTATGTGTGTACGAGTGTGTGTGTGGGTGAATGCGTGCGTGTATGTGTCTGTATATAATTTGTAAATATGTACATATGTATATATAACCCAAAGACGAAACAGATAAAAGACAAAACAAAACTATTCTTCGTGACCTACAGATGGTCACCATATGGGTTTTATGTAGACACCGAAAAAGTGTATATATAAACAAAGCCAAATGTAAAAAAATGTTAAATATAGCCTGTAAGCCGGGCCCATTGTACCGGCACCAGGCCAACACTTTTCTAATAAATAACTTGAACTTGAAATTTTCCCAGTTAACATCATATCATGGTAGAGCAAAGACCTCACCCCTCATCACGCAGGTAATGTCGCGTTACGGCTGGGTACTGCGGTAATGACACCCGAGCGGGAGAACCAACATCCCCGCTCGACTCGAACTGCCTCTGGAGCCTCTCTCTCCGATGCCATCAGCATCTCCTGTTCGGTAGTCAGTCAGGTCATCGAGAACTGCGCGCGCGGGGCAAGCGACACACCAATAGCTGGCAAGTCTTTATTGCCAGTGACGGTTAAACCGCGACACTAAATCGTCTGTGTGTGGTACTACTTTTTCCGTGTGGACCCGGACGGAAAATAAAATGTTGTACTAGTTTAATCTGTGTATTCCAACACGGATTACTAGCAGTATTTAGTGTTTGTGTGCAGTACATTGCCCAGTGTTTATAGTCCCCTCCTAGTTTAATTATGTTAAGTGTGCGTATAGTTTTAGCCCAGTCTTTGGCCCACCCTGTGAAAACAATTGTGCATTCGTTGTGTTTGTGTGATAAGTGACAGTAACACAGTTTAATTTAGTTAAAATCTTCAAAAGTTTGCGTGGGACGCGCGGCTGTGACCTTGTATCACGCACCAAGTCGCGTCCCCACGCTAACTAAAGGCTCGCTGCAGCCCTCGCTAGGAGCAGGGACAAATGGGGGATGGCATCTGCCATATTCAGTCCTGTTATGCCAGCTGTCGCCGTGGAATTGATCGCGTGTGGTGCGCAGTTGGACATACTAATAGCGCCGGAGAACCGGCCACCCACCACCACCTCATTTGCCACAGCGGCATCGATTCAGTCAACCGCCAACACCGCCAGTCTGGAGGAGGAGAGAAAGGCTCAAACTTTCCTCGAGTCGCAGAAAGAAGTCGAAGATCTACATAACGAGATCGTATACTACCAGCAAGCTACTTGCAGGTATAGGCGGGGAGGCCCAAGACTTCGCAAAAGTAGTGCAGGCACTCGGATTATACCAAATGAAGCGGTTTCTTGTTCAGCTAGGTGAAGGGTGGTAAATGCTTCAGCGCGTAAGAAGCATCCACTTAACCGAGGCAGTGACCGGGGATGCAAGTCCGACAATGAGCGTCCCGGCCAGAAGCGCGGTAAGAAAAAACCAAACCAGTTGATACCACCACACTCCCTCACTACCAGAAATCAGTTCGCGCCCCTGGCGCCATCGGAAGCTGAATCTGAGGACGAGGAAATGCAGGACCTGTCCCCAAGAACAAATTCCACCTCCTGGAAATCCTTCCCAAAGGCTCAGTGGCCAGCTCAGTCACCAGTGCCGCCAAAGCAACCAAAAGCCCTACAACCTTCCACATCCACCTCCACTTCCATCCCGGGCCCTAATGACCTATTTGTCGACGGGCCCTTAAACCCAACTCACTCACTCACTCACTCACTCACTCCACTTCCACCCCGAGCTCATCCAACAACTCAGCCACTTCAAACCCTAACCTTCATAAACCGCAAAGGATCATCATCCCTGATATCCGGCAAACTATCAAGATCTTCCGCATTCTCCGGGACTCCCTGCCACGTGGGGTATGCAAGCTGCAAACCACGAGGGATTGCTAAGCTCTTCCTCCAGCGGAAGCAGCACGCCACTTCCACTTTGCACCTCCTGAGGAACACTGGAGTTGAGAACAACTTTACGCCCAGCAGTGACCAGCCCCTCCGATATGTGGTCAAGGACTGACAGTGGACATCGAAAAAGACTACATCAAGAAGGACCTGGAGCAGAAGGGCTACACCGGCGTCCAGATACATCAACTGCATTCCCGAGGTAGGCCTCTGGCCAACTTCCAGGTGAGCCTAGACAGGACTACCACAAACCAAAAGTTATTGCAGGAACGAGAGGTGTGCCATATGATGGTCACCGCGGAGGTCCTGAAAACTAATCACAACATAACTCAATGGTTTAACTGTCAGCAAAGGCAGGCTGAAGCACAGAAAACGTGCAAGAATCAAAATGTTATAGACGTTGCACGGCTCACCGACTAGTACGCGCCCATGTAACGCCGACTCTAGATCACACAATCACTACTGCAGAGGCTTGCGCCTCGGGAGCCTCAAAACCTGCAACCTGCCGCGGAGGAAAGCAGTTGAAACTGTAAACAGAGTAGTGACAGTATATATAATGAAGTGATAATAGTGAAGTTCGTGTATGAGTGTGCGTGTGCTGCGACGTACGAGGTATGCCCAAGAGTGTGCATTATGTGTGTGTGCATTAAAATAGGTCACTTAAATGAACATTAACAATAAATAACACTTAAAACTGTTCTCGGTGACCTTGATCACCGGGAAGTTGGTCACCGTATGGTTTTTTGTTGAACCAAAACGACAGCAGAATTGTAAAAGTTAATTATAGGAAAATGTTAATTGTAGCGTTAAGCCGCGTCCAGTGTACTGGCACCAGACCAAATATTCCTTGAATAAACAAATCTAAAAATCTGAACCCCCTGTTCTTACATTCCTTTCGCGTATACAAGGCCGATGGCTCGGAAATTTCCCTAAATATCACTCTCAACCCAAACAATTTTAATTTATGTGAAGTGGCCCACATCGGCCAAATTGGTTACAACCCAGTCGAATTAGGAATTTCGAAGGAGTGGAGTGTTCCTTGTAAAGCGAAAATTGTCACTAAGAATCTTTCGATTTGGTTTTAACAGTAATTCTACACCTTACCTTTGAAAAAGTCGGCTACCTTTTGCCCTTCTATTGCTTAAACATACCCTTGGCAGCAATAATAGTGGCCCATATAGGAATGAGAAGATTTAAGCTGGTGCTGAAATGTGTAGTTCCTCCCTAGTGGACTTCATATTTTTTACTTCACATCTTGAAAATCCAGACTAGAGAGGACCCACAGGATCATGACTACACTCACCTCGTGGAATACACGATGGAGGACTTCCTGGAAGCCCGCTCCGCCGACCACTAAGAGTTCCATATCCCGATAGTTACTACTCGTGTGGAGTCATTCAATCACTTAAATATAGAAAAAACTCCTGGACAGGACCGCGTAACAGCGGAAATGCTGCAACACCTAGCCCTCAGAGCCGTGATTCATTTGACCCAGATTTACAAAGCGTGAGCCACTTTCTATGCACGCACGCCTGTCTGGAAGCAGGCTCGCATGTTATGGGTTTTGAAGCCGAGGAAGAAATCCCGGTTTCCCTCCCAGCTACCGATCCATCTGCCTCCTACCAGTTGTCTCGGAAGTGTCCGAGAAATTGCTTCTTGCCCGCCTCGGACTCGAACATCAGTTTGGTTTTCGCTCTGACCACTCCACGAGGTAGCAACTACTGCGAGTCGCGGAAAAGGCCTCCCTGGTTTTCCAGGGGAGAGCTATAATGGTGGCAGTATGCTGGACGTCGAAAACGCCTTCTCTACCACTTAGCACGACGGACTTGTCTACAATCTCATCGAGCATGAAATTTCCCCTCCATACATTTGCTTGGTGGCTAGTTTCCGGTTGAAGGTGGAAGGTTCATCATCACGGGAAAGGCCTATTGGCGCTGGAATCCCGTAAGGCAGTGTATTGTCGCCGACACTCTTTACTGCTTATGTGGCCTACATCCCCACACATCATAACACTCACACTTACCAGTATGTGGACGAGCTCATGATCTTCGCAAATAACAGGAATCCCCGCTAAAACTATCGGCAGGTATAAGCCCATCTCCGTGCCATCAACATATGGAGCGAGGCCTGGCTTATGTCCGTCAACCCGGAGAAAAGCTCTACGACCCTCAGTTCCAAGACTATGTCCCTGCGCTTGAAGCTTCAACTATACCGAACGATTATTCTGTCTTTGGTTCTCTACGGATGTGAGATCTGGGGAACGATGACAAATTTCACCTTTATCAGACTCCAGACGCTACAGAACCGAACATTAAGGATAATATACGGCTCTGGCTGAAGATTATCTGCCCACATACTACACGCACATTCCAATATTCCGTACATTATCGACGTGATCAGATCGCGCGCTCGATCAATGTGCAACAAAATTGAAATTCATCCCAACCCGCTGGTGAACTCTCTGGGCAGACAACACTAGAGAGAACAGACCCGCTTGCCATCGTGCAAACTACCGAGGGACTTATTGGGTTCACTCGGGTTACCACAGATGGAGATAGCGACATAAACCCGTAACCAAAACGGGCTTATTGAAATCCTAACAGAATACCTCTCAAAGTGTGACTGCTGGCTCGTACCGGACGGGATGATTAGCGCGGCAGCTGATTCGCCGACACAATCCTCTCGTGGACCAATCCCTACAAACCAACCCTAAACTACTACCCTCACAAGAATAAAAACCTTGAAACCCCAACATATCGGTTTACTTTCCTGGAGAACGTGCATTCATCTCGTAGGTTAAGCTGCAAAGCGGCTAAATACTGTCGTAGTGACAGCCGGATGGTGTAAACCGCGTTCGACTACGACTTCTTCTGGCTTGTTCTTCTGGATGGACAATAGCCGACCAACACAATGGGCATGGTGTGTCGGTATTGTGACGCAGGGGAGTTCCTTTAGACAGAGTCAAGAAACTTCGTTTCCGATTAACTTCTGCCTCGATCGAGCACTACATATATAAAGGACTTAATCGTGCTTAGAGGAGTGAGACAGTCAGGCAGTAAAACGTTTACAAAGCGTTCAGTGCACAGCGACTGTGAATCGTGCCGAGTGCAGTTCAATGTGAGTTGGGATCCGGTAGTGACGGCTCAGTTGTGTAAGTTCTGTTGCTGTGAGTTGGTGCAATAGTCACTTCAGCGTAACGTTAGCGCTATGCTAACGTATTAATAGGCAAATAAATGTGATTAGCAGTAACTGGTATTTTCACTTGTTACATTAATGTATTTTAGAGGTACGACACAGACACCATATAGGCTACTGCAGGCCCCTACGTTTCACACACCATGGTGAACATTTCCTGGCACAGGAATTTGTAACTTGCGAGCAGAACCCAAAGTTTGTCTCACATCCAACTTACCTCCGCTAGAGTAAAAGCGACGTATTTCACATATGCTGTGGCAAGGATGAGCTGGCAGAGAAACACCAAAAATGAAATGCACCACCTGCAAACAAAATATGAGAATGAATGGTTACTTTTGAAAAAAACTAGTTGAGTAAAGGTGGTTTGTACATACAGAAGTTATCTTAGTTAAATTAAGTTAAATTAAACTGTTATTAAAGTTCTCACAGACTTTTCCCGAAATTTTTATGACAATTATTTCAAGTGGTTATTTGTATTGATAGCGTGTGTGTTTAAGTCAAAAAACATTATTTCATCCAGCAGAAAAAATAATAAAATTTATTCTTGAAACCTGTGAATTCATGTAACTTTTTCTCATAAAGTTTGAGAGCTGTAAATTTCGCTACAAATATAAAGCACATGGTTGGACTTTCTGAACCACAAGAATAGTTTATAACATATATTAGTGATATTAAGAAAGAGGCAACATTGCAGAATTTCCACATTTGTATTTTTGGGCTTTGAAAAGAATTTTTTAAAAACAAATTTCTAATAAACTGATATACATAACTAATGAATTCAAGTCCAGAGGATAGCGGATTATCTTAAGAACAAGCATGCAAAAGTGTGGTTCTGTATTGCAAGTAGTTTCAGAGAAAAAGGTTTACCAACTCACATGTTTTAAGAGGACATTTTATTTTTTCCGCTGGTTGAAATGCTTCTTATAGACTGAACCATATAAGCTATCAATGAAAATAATCACTCGAAATAATTATCATAATTTGTAGAATAGTCCATAAAAAGTTCTGCAACTGACTCGCACTTTCTCCGGTAAAACACAAGGAGAGCTCAATTCATATGAGATAACATACCCCAATGGTGACTTATAATGCTGCAAGTATCAAGTCTAGGGCTTCATAGCTTAAACACCTATAAGGACAATCAATGGAAATGAACTGTTGTTTCACACTAGCGTGTGTAAGATAAGATTGAAAAGGACAGAGTCGGACTGAAACATTCGATGCCACAATCGGGATTTGAACCACGGATCTTGCGGTCTCCACCCGGTTGTGCGTGAGTTGGAGAATTTAATATCGGGCCGGCATGTTGCCATGTTGCAGCCAGACGGAGACCGAAAAATCCGTGCTTCAAACGCAGGCTGTGGCACCAATTTTTCAGTCTCGTACTATCCTTTTCAAGCTTGTCCTACACAAAAGTGTGAAAGTAATTAATTTCCATACGTGAGGATTCCCAAATATGTCATCAAAATACAAGGTGCTGAATTCTGACACAACACACTTTGGCGCAAATGTGCGCATCAAGACATTTTTGTGTTTGCGAGTATGTATAAAAATGTGTGTGGTGGCTCAATACGGCATATTTGTGTGTCCCACATACGATAACATATGAAGCAGAGACTATCAATAACATCAGCTGCATATTGGAACCATCGACTTGTGTAAACCGCGCTGCAACACGAAGTGGCTTGGAAATATGCTGGCCACCTAATGCGTCTAATCATTTTCTCCAGGGCTGTGCGTAAACATATTGTAAACAAATACATTAACGTAAAATTTTATATTAAATGCATCACAATACCATATGGAACATACTTGAACAAATACATATTTAACCATTACAACAGATGTGCAAAAGTTCTCGGCATCAGATAATCTAAGTATAGCTTGGTAATTAAGTTCAGCTCCAAATGTACACGACAGGATTTTCAAGAAAATGCATCACTCTAAACTGATCTTTATAAGTAAAATGTTTGGTTACTGTAGTGATGGGACGATAATACCCCATTTCTTATACTCGCTACGGATACCGATATTTAGTTTTAAACATCGATGTTCAATATTTGATAGTCAATTTATAAAAACTGTAAAGGCGACACTAAATTATGTTCTTCGTAGTATTCTCTGTATAAGCTTATGTAACCAATTTTGTTTTTACTTATCATTTTCAGATGTCGTTGCGTCCTGCTCTGACAGGTAAGCGAAACTCTTTCAATAGACGACAATAGAGCCGGTGAAAACAGTATGTATAAAGAGTTGCTGAAAAAGGCTTCCCTAAGTTGTGTTGTGAGTACCAGACAATTGGGAGAGGTGTCGGAAGACCCATGAGGAGATGGAGAAAAACATGACGTCGGAACACGAGAAGCTCCTGATGAGATGATGACGATGATGACGACGATGACGACGATACATATGGTACGTTCAAATGTCGCAATGTGCCGTTTGTGTTTTAATAAATGTACATTAAGCTTATCAACACATTTGGAATAGCGTTTCTAACATATAACTCAAAGTGAAACAGTAAATCTTGTTACCGCTGTGGCGGAAGAAAATACGTAGGTAGGTAGCAATCAAAAACACTCGCGATTCACTGCTACATTTACATCAGTAAGAAAATAATTCTCGATAGAGAATTCTCAACAGAGACAGAGAAAGGGTTTATTATATGTATCTCTTCCAAAGGTATATTTTGAACTTAAATGTAAAACAAATGTCGTGGAGACATGGACTTTGACTCCATAGTGTGCAAGAGCCAATCGTTTTGTGTAAGTCATTTTAGAATTTTAGGAATGGGTTTCCGCGGAACATTTTGAGACAGAATAATGGACCCCGATAGAAAATCGTTCATATAAATGTTTGTAAATTTCTAGTTCTTGTTTGGGTGTATCAGGAACTTATTTTTAATATTCAGGATAGCCAATGTTTTCTTGTTACTAGATAGTCTGTTGTGTTCAACCAGTAAAAACTATTTGCGCGGATGAATACAAAAATGGCGGTGTGTCGTACCAAAGCGACGCCAAGGACTATTTTCATTAGCGTCTGTATGCTCAAGATGATAAGACGTGTGTTTGGTAGCGTGTGAACATGGAACTCTCACCAAACTTTTATCCAGTGTAGATTCTACCAAATCATTTAATTGTGAAAGTCTTTGATTAATTAATATGGTGCTGAGAGTGTAAAATAACGAAGTGTTAATGGATAAATATGTTGTGATAAAGGAACATTGATTTATGCATTCCATTCTGTAACCACGACCCTGTAGATAGGAATCGCGTCTGCTATCACAGTATTTCATCCTTCAGTAAGAACATTATTCCTGCTGCTATGTGTAAAGAATCATGTTAAAAACTGCACCAAAATGGCTTACCCAACGTGGAGCTCGAATTTAGAATGGAATGCAAAATTACGAGTATTGAAATTACAATAAACATCAACTGACGCTATCCCATCGCACAGGAAAAAGACGCCATTAGACCATCGTTTGATATCGCCAACAGAACATCGATACACGGAGAATCAACGTGGGAAAAACACCGGAGATCATCTAGCGAAGCCAACTACCCAGGAGACGTAAATAACTGGACGAAGAACCAACGGAAAAGAAAGTAGGATCAAAATTTTTTTGTTTTCACATACATTTTATTTCCATTTTTATGTTACTGAGAAGCGGCAAAGTAGTGGGACTTTTAACCTTAAGTGAATTGAATAAAGAAATTAAAATGTCGCGAAAAGAGATAGAAACAGGAGTGGAGGAAGGGGCAGATAGGTCTAGTTATCAGGTAGAATTAGAAAGTGAGGAACAGGTGGAAATAAGCAAAGACCAAAGATTAACGATGATCATGTTTGAAAGACTAGAACAAAGTTTAGGTCAGAAAATGGAATAAAATAAGGAAGAGATAGGTCAGAAAATGGAGGAAGTGAGAAAAGACTTAGAACAGAAAATGGAATTAGGAAGACAGAACTTAGAACAGAAAATAGAATTAGGAAGACAGAACTTAGAACAGAAAATAGAATTAGGAAGACAGGAGTGTAAAGAAAATATGAAAGTAATGGAAACTAATTTAAAATTAGTACATAAAAACTTAAATGAAACAAAGGAAGCCTTAGAAGCTAGGATAGAAATCGTAGGAGATAGGATGGGAAAAATAGAATCAGAAATGAGAGAGAATAAGATTGTATTAGAAGGAGAAATTGCTAGATGTAGAGATGAAATAACAGAATGTAATACAAGTGTAGACTGTAAGATTACAAATGTAAAAGCAGAAATAACTGAGGAATTAAGGAAAGAGATTGAGGTAGTAAAGAAAGACATTATTAATGAAACTGTAGAACAAATTGTAATTCCTAAAATTAAGACGATGACTGATGTGATGCATTCACAACAGGATGCTATAAATGATATGAAACAAAGCCACTTAGAAATAAAGAATGATTTAAAATCAATTTGTGAAGAAATGAAAAAAGGGAAAGAAAGTTTGGCTAATGTAAATGATGTTGTGAATGCACTACAAAGGCAAGATGATTTAGATGTAAGTAATGTACAAGATGAGAGTTATTTGAATAATGTACAAAATGTTGACTCACCATACAGAGAAAGAGGTTCACAACCAAAAAATGACACAACACATAACACATGTTACACCAACAGCATATTACATGAAATCACACCACCTACATTTGACGAGGAGAAGGGAGACGATCCAAAACTCTTTGTTAAAGAGATGGAAGAATATTTTAAAGTGAAAAGGATACCAAATGAGCTTAGGATGATGATAGTTAAGAAAAGCTTAAAAAAACAAGGCGTTAGAATGGCTCAGGTTAACACTAGCTGGTCATGAGTCGTATAGCTCATTCAGAAATTTATTCCTATCAAGGTATTGGGGCCCAGCTAAGCAAAACCAAACTAGGGTAGAGCTAGCGACAGGTAGATATGATCCAACCAAAGGGTTATCGCTAGTCGATTATTTCATGAAAATAGCCAACAAAGGAAAGCTATTAGACCCCAACTTGTCGGAAGCAGAACTAATTACCAGCATAACAAGACATTTCCCAGACACAGTGAGAACAGGATTAATTGTTGCGAGGCCAGTAGATTTTGCAGATATGATAGAATTGCTGACAGCCTTCGAAACACAAAATGGTCGGCCTAATGAGCATAGACATAGGAACGGTCACCCAAACTCACCCATCTTAAACCGGAGCACGGCTACGAACAACCAGAGTGAGGGAGAACATAGAAATACTTGGAGCACCCATGAAAGGGGGAGAGGGGCACACCATTTCCCACAACCACACAATCATGGCGAGAGGATGGAGAACACAAGACAGCGGTACCACGACACAATACCGAGGGGTGAATCGAGATACAGAACGCATACATATGATCGTGGAAGACCAGGAGACCGTACCCATCAAGTGAATCACATACGATTCTGTAGGGAATACTTCGACAACCAAAGACCGTCATACAACAGAGGTTCATGCCAAAGGGGCAGAAACCAATGGTACACTGACAACATAAGACAGCAGGAAGTAGATGAAAACGTGCCAAATAGGGCAGATGCTGCACAAAATACAGAAACAACCCCCACCGCCAACACTCAGGGAAATTACAACAACTAAGTTCGTCCCAACTGGCTGGATGACCAACAACACAAATCTAAGCAACTTACAATTGACATCGACACCATGATGGCTACACAGAGAGAAAGATGGAACCACTGGTCGTAACAAAACAGCTGGGTGACCACATGTATGAGCTACAGAATACAAATGGCAAGTTGGTAGGAAGATACCATAAAAATAAATTAAAGCCATACAAAGAAAGGACCAAATAGTCTTTACCAACAAATGTGTAAGGCAGGAGTAGTAGAGATGAAGGAAGATAAAAATTTTTAATGGGTTACTTATAGAAAATTATGTTCAGATTAGGAATTACAACAAGGAAGAAAACCAACACAGTCATTGGCTATATCGACCACAAAGAGCATTATCAACAAAGACAGATGAGGACACTGATTGTCATTAAATAAATGAATTATAACGACGGAAGATAATATGTTTTTGACATAAGGATGTCAGGGACAAAAATAAAAAGGAATCAATTATAATGACAAAGATATAATATTTCGACACAAAGATGTCGAGGGTGAATTGAGAAGAAAAATAATACAATTGCAGAATAATGATAAGTATAGAAGTTTTCTCTTATAGAAATAAGAGACAAAGAAGTGACAATTAGTGGAGTAAGGAAACCCATAATCAGAAAAACAATGCCCATGAATTAAGATGGATATAGCCAATGCTAAGCTCGAAGAAATGTTGAACCAAACAACGATGAATAATAACCCAATTAAGAAAAATAGTACCATTAGTAACATCAGAGTTTAAGAACCCACTCAATGACCTGCCTATACATAAGCAAAGAACTGAATAAAATATTGCCATAAACATAATCATAATCATTAGCCCAAAATTTGTATCCTGTTTTTCTCTCCTCATAGCAATGAATACAAGTCAAAAGCCACATAATAAACCATGATACACTTAAATTATATTTGTGTCAATGTCAAATGTACAATAACTGAGTATGTGTTGTATAAGAACTGAATATGTGTTGTACGATAACTGGATATATTGTATGATAACTGGATATATTGTGTGATAACTGGATATGTTGAGTAATAACTAAATGTGTTGTACAAAAACTGAATATGTATTGTGTAATAACTGAATATGTATTGTATAATAACAGAACATATGTAGTATGATAGCTGGATATATTGTACAATAACTGAATATGTATTGTATAATAATTGGACATGTTGTGTAATAACCAAATGTGGTGTACAATAACTGAATATGTATTGTATAATAACTGAATGTATTGTGCAGTAATTGAGTATGTGAAATTTATAAAGACATGCTGTATCATGCCAAAACAAAAGACAAAGACAAACAGCGAAGAAGACTAAAGAAAAGAAAAGAAAAAATATTGTACAAAGTGATTAAATCAGAGGAGTAGGGAGAAGTATTGTATTGTGTTTCAAGATTGTAAATATAGGTGACAACTTGAAAAACAAAACCAGGGGCATATGAGACAGAATAATGGACCCCGATAGAAAATCGTTCATATAAATGTTTGTAAATTTCTAGTTCTTGTTTGGGTGTATCAGGAACTTATTTTTAATATTCAGGATAGCCAATGTTTTCTTGTTACTAGATAGTCTGTTGTGTTCAACCAATAAAAACTATTTGCGCGGATGAATACAAAAATGGCGGTGTGTCGTACCAAAGTGACGCCAAGGACTATTTTCATTAGCGTCTGTATGCTCAAGATGATAAGACGTGTGTTTGGTAGCGTGTGAACATGGAACTCTCACCAAACTTTTATCCAGTGTAGATTCTACCAAATCATTTAATTGTGAAAGTCTTTGATTAATTAATATGGTGCTGAGAGTGTAAAATAACGAAGTGTTAATGGATAAATATGTTGTGATAAAGGAACATTGATTTATGCATTCTATTCTGTAACCACGACCCTGTAGATAGGAATCGCGTCTGCTATCACAGTATTTCATCCTTCAGTAAGAACATTATTCACACTGTTATGTATTAATAAACATTTTAAAAACTGCACCAATTTCAAACTAAATAAAATTGACTTGTAGTTTAATACTGAACTTGACGTCAATGGTACAGGGCTATTTAAATGCTGGCTAGGTGCTTAAACAGATTGACTGTAAGGAAACATTTCTATAGCATGAAGACACAAAGCTAAGCATACAACTATTAATTTGGCGTCAAAATTCATCGAGGAACAGTACTTGGTTGGTGAGAACATACATAAATATCTAGCAGTATTGACCTTCTCCCATGTTCAGGGGAAGTGAGTAACCTACTAATCAAGTAAGCTAGAATAGAGTTGCAAAACTACCGTAGACTATCATTAGTAAGGGTAGACTACGGTAGTTTTCCTGGTAGAATTGGTCAGTTAAGAACCTACCTGCATTACCTATACGTTAGATGTGTTGCATACCTATCGGGTATTATTTCATATCGATCGCCTTGTTTATGTTTCTTGCTCATCTTTTATCAGTTTCTTCTAGAAACCGGAAGCGTTGAACTTTGAACCTTCTCGAAACTGAGAGAATGTACAAAGGTCTGCTTAACCTACGGAATATTACTATTTTCAAAAAAATTGTAAGTTCCTCTACGTATATTACCGTTCAGATGAACGACAGTGATAATGATCACGAGTAATATTATTTTGAACCGAAAAGTACAATTTTTATTTTGATCACAGTGACCAAAGTTATGATTGCAGCTTTTGGTGATCATTAATGCCCATATTTCTAAGCACAATAAAATAGTAAAATAAGCACTCAAATAAGCACGAATTCGCTGAATTCCTGTTCAATATGTGTTTCTTCTCCAGAACACTTTCTAGACATTTACCACAATATTTTGTAACCAGAACTTTTCCGTAACACCAGACTGAGTTTGTCACATGCAATTTTTGCAACTCCGTGAATTTCTAACGACAGTATTCCTGAAATTTCGTTAATCTGAGAAAGTGAATGTGTCAAGGAATTATTTCAAGCTTCCAGCTGGTTTAGTAGTTCACGTATTTTGGAGAAATGCCATTCTTGCACAAGACGCTCCTGCTTGGACCTCAGGGAATCACCGTCCTTGTCCATGATATTATTGTGATATCTCAGGCAATAATTGACTCATGAGTGCACTCTATAGCCAAATGCAGCAAGTTTTTTCTCCTTGCAGTATTATTTCACCACACTTGACTATACCTTAACATTCCTTTCTTACGCATTTAGCCGAGAAAATAGTGATTCGCTGACAAATCACGGATGACTGTAAAGTGTGCACTTTAAGTTTACAGTTTTGGGTAAAATATGCTGTTTCAATGAAACATCGTAAAATAAGTAAACAGAAACGTTTCCCTGCGAAATAAGCATATATAAACACAAACAAACATAGTTAAAACTGCTCATCTAGGTGTGGCTTACGAATTTATAAACTTTCTGCTTATCCTTAGAAGTGTGGGAAAAGTTAAGCATTTTGCTTAGAAATCTGGACTTTACTGATCATTATGTTTCAATTTATCATTACATTTCTTAATTCGTTGTATTTTGTATTATCTTTCTTTCGCTACCAATACTACCTGCAATCCTATCATTTATTACATCATTTATGTACTATACCAAAACTATCAAACCGTAGCTTTGGCAGAGCGCAACTCTATACTAGAAATATGCGCGAGGAAGAGACGAGTTCACGCTGGCAGAGGGTGGGACTGGTTATGTGGCCCACATTTTGTGCACTCGAGGGTTCAGTAGCAAATATGAAAAAATATCTTCAGAAAAGAAGATGTGAAGAACAGAAATAGTTAGGATTGCTATTATACAGTGCGTCCGTAGATCAATCGGCGGCACTAGACCAGGCGAGAGCCGGCGCGCTCTCGGGTACGGAACACTAACTACTATACTAACTTGCATTAGGCTTACCTGCATCACAACAGATGTTGAAATTGATGACCTTCAATGCAAAAGTTCATGTTGACTGATTGCCTGTATTTCTCTCGTGAGGTTGTTCTTTAATTATTGTAACGTCTACGGATTTGATGCGTTCTTTACTAATGAAACATGGTTTTATCTTAAGGTCAAGTTTCTGCTCAGAATAATAGATACTGAGCTAACGAAAATCACGTTATACACGAAGTTCATCACCACGCTACAAAAGATGGTGTTAGGTGCGCAGTGAGTGCGCGTAGAATTATCGGTCCCATATTTTATGGACAACAGTTCACCCATTTATGTAAATAGTATTTGAAATAATTTCTTCCGCAACTAAGAAGAGTGAAACACCGTATGGCTGGTTTTAATAGGATTCAGTTTCAGCGCACATTTCTGTGAATTCAATGCATGAATTGTTAAGTGTGTATGGTGACAGAATAATTAGTGGCCACCTCGTTCCTCTGAGCTATCTCCATGCAATTTTTATTTATGGGGAACGTTAAAGAATAAAGTGTGCGCATCAAATCCGTAATATCACGTAAACCAGAATTGTTTTCGGAGATATAGAGAACGTGTTGGCGTTGAAGGTCACCAATTTCAACGTTTGTTGTGATGCAGGTAAGCCTAATGTTAGTTAGGATAGTAGTTAGTGTTCCGTACTCGTGACTTTCCGGTCGTTTACGTATAACTCTGGCGGAGGACACGCCGGTCCTCGCCCGGGCCAGTGTCGCCGCGGGGCGGTCCGGTCGATCTACAAACGAACTGTACTATGTCATATTAATTTTGGCTCTTTGTCTCACCTCCGTTTTCTACTACTGTTTCTAAATTAAAATAATATTAAAATACTTACGAAAAATATCGAGTAACTTTTGAGGGAACTTTAAATCTGTCCTGCAATGCATAACCCATGCAATCAGAGTAGCAGAGACTAGGTACACGGTGCCGGCAGTACATGCGGTACATCGATCTGACCTGTTAAAAGAACATTTGCTTGTTAATACTTACTGCATGCATTCCATTACATCAACCATTGTTAAGCATGTACTTACAAGTATGTGTAGACAATGAGTCGTTATCACACCAATCAAGACTATACCTATCATAGCATACATAACTCCGAATCTTCTAATGGCGGAGGGCAGTTCGGTAATTCCCAAGCCAAACATACCGTTCACTAAGTGAATTCTTGCTTCCCTTTGGCTGAAAAAAAAGTACAGTAGATAAGTTTAGAAATTAGGGACATATAGATAGAAACTTAAGGATATTTGTGACTCAACAGTTCAAATCTTGAGCAAGCCACGTTATACGCAGGGGAAGTATTGTATTGGAAGTATTGAGCGTTTTAGCAAGATCTACAGTTTTTGTACAGTAAGATTTGGTCTATTTCTTACGGTTTACCAGTTATGCCAAAATCATCCAGAGTAAATAAGACTACATGGGCTATAGCCAGAAAGTTCTCAATATACATTTCATTGTCATAAGAATATCTTAAACATATGACATTTTAATCAGAATCGTTAGTCATTTTCGAGAAAATCAAAATTTTCGAAAAATTTTCCATGTAAAGGGTAGTTTAGATTGGAGAAATTTTCTTCAAAATCTTCGTCTCGCATCCTTAAAAGATGTTAAACTTAAATACCAATTTAGGTTTTTAACCGATGTTTCGTTTTTAAGTTATGCTGTCCACAGCCTGACACACACACACACACACACACACACACACACACACACACACACACATACACACACACACACTCACACTCACACTCACACTCACACTCACACTCACACTCACACTCACACTCACACTCACACTCACACACACACACACTCACACTCACACTCACACTCACACTCAAAACATATTTCCTTTGAAATCTCGGAATCGAATTTTTGGGTGGAATACAATACTTCTACTTACTATATGTAGTAGAGAAAGTAAAAATTCGTTTTTCTGTTATTCCTGTTTGGTAATGAATGCTGGTGCATACCTAATGTTTATAAGTTAAACATGCATAACAATCTTTCTCTTTATATAGTTTGTTTCTTTCACATATTTTCTGGTGAAACTCCGAATTAACTGACATATAAAGAGTGCTGATTCTGAAAATGTATTATGCCACCCTCACAAATAGGCTAGTCACGAGCCGCCACTGGTCAAGGTTACGATCGGACAGAACAGCTGTGAGTTGCAAGATCAGGACGAATTGTAGATTGTATTAATGGTAAGAAAAGAGGATTGTGTGTTCTGTGATTTAATTTTAAGCAAAAGAAAGTGACAGAAAAAGTACTTTGACCTGTCATTTGTCACAATACCTTTTAGATCATTGTGCAGTAATTTTATGAAGAACAGGGTGAGGTAAATAAAATTAATTAATTCGTCACTCTCTTCAGAAAGCAAACTGCAATGCCGATTAAGCCAGCTAGTAAAGTAAATACAATAAACTAGTATAACATATATACCAGATGAATCAGCTGACCGTATTTTTCCGTATCAATGCAACCACCAGAGTATAGTCTTACTTGAAAACATTGTTCCATGTGTCAAGCTAGAATTTGTAGCTGTATTGTGTCGAATATAGTTAATCGTTCTTATGCCTAATCAGACTAACAATTGTTAGGTTCCGTGAACACTAATAAGCTGCCAAGAGCTAAAATATGAATATCTTTTAGTAGTTATTATTTATTTATGCCAGAATGTTGGTGTTTTTAAACACACAAGCCGTGTGTGGGCAATGTTTGTCACAATAGCTCAGTGGCAGAGCAGCCGCCCGGTAAGCGGAAGGTCTGTGGTTCAAATCCCAGTTGTGGCATTGAGTTTTTAAGTTCCAGTTCTACCTCTAAAATCTTTTAGTAGATTAGCAAACAGCTTGATACCTAAATGTTTTGAGTAAAAGAGGTCAAAAGAGGTCGAGTGGGCTTGACGTCAGTCTGCCGTGAACTAAACGGGCATTTCGTAGGTTCAAATTACTCCTTATTGGAATTGTTCTAATTAGTAAACCTACTAAGTAGAAATGAAAAAAATATATATAATGTAGTGACTATAGAAAAATGATTACATTCTTAACATTTTACTTGATTAATGAATAAGTGCTCAAACTGCATTTTGTCTGTTTAATGTAATGTTGTAATTTCTTTTCTGATAACTTATCATTGGTCAAAAGAAGTGAAATTGAGGGTAAAAGGAGAAAAGAAACAAAGAAAAAAAAAGTAAAAATCTTTGACCCATAGATTCAAACAGGAGTCCTCAGAACATCGCTGCAATCGACCATCACAGCGTTGTAAGGAGTAATCTTTGAAACTCCAATGCTAGTTGAGGTATGCCATCGCTTCGTAACTTTACTGATATACTACATGTCGTTAGTGATAGTTTAATATTCCATTTGTGTTTTAACTTCATTAATAAACATGGCTCAAGCTATTACGCTTATTATACAAACTAGTAAGTCCTGTGATATATGCCGACATGGAATTATTAAGCTATTTAACATTTGTTGCTAATGGCTTCATTGCCAGATGCAAGGCACTAGAAAACAACAACAACAACATTTGTTGATGTGATTGTACAACTCCATTATGAACGTAGGCAGTCTTTAATTAGTCATGATCTATCAGAACCCCTGGCACAGATCCGCAATTTTGTTTTAACTTATTTTGAAAGTGAATCTATTGCGATTGGTTCTCATCCATCAAGCGTTTTGGGAGGGTGAGTGTGGAATTTATTCTTTCTTTCTTTTTCGGATTATTCTCCCCATATGTAGGACTTACACCCCCTCGGACTTACAAGCCAGTGTCTAGGGTCAGACGACTGTCGGGGAGCACAGGAACCTCTGGACCGGACAGAGTGAACACCTGGAAGTGGGTGGTCAGCCCAGCACCATGTATGAGAGTGAGGAAGGGGATATGAAATGCAGGCGAAATTGATTGTTGGAAAGGTGATAATGGAACAATTGGTGGAATGAGTGGCGGGGAAAACCGGAGAACCCGGAGAAAACCCACCCTGACGCCGCTTCGTTCACCACGAATACTACATGCGGGTCCCTGGGATCGAACCCGGGCCGCCTAGGTGGTAGGCGAGTGCGCTAACTGCTTGGCCACGACGGCGCCTTGTGTAGAATTTATACTGCGAACAAATAATACAAAAGCTGAGTAGAAACCTCTGTGTAAGTGTACGATGTTTTTGGAATGGACTAATATGACGAATACCTTTTGCCACTTAAATCACTTACTCACTGAGACGCTAAGCCGCGTTCTATGTCCATAAGTGTACGGCCAAGATAGACTCAAGGCACACTTGTTACTTAGTGGGTTGCATAAACTCGAAAAAAATAGGGGCGGGTGACTCACCTGGTATATAGGTTTGCCATATGAAAACTGTTCCATAAATTCACTTACGTAACTGGTGAAATTAGGTGACGGTGTTTATAAGGTTTATACTTCCTATCTGCTATATCATCTAGCCCTCTAACATCGAAATCGCCCTTAACGTCCTCCTCGTCCATCTCCTCCTGGTCGTCATCGTCGCTCTCCTCTTCGTCTAGTGCCTCCGGTTCATCCATTTCATCTTCCTGAGAATCCCAACTGCGCATGGAAAAGTTGTCGTCATCCTCGTCGAAGTAGTAATCTCTCTTAGCAAACGGCCACATATTTTTACTGTAAAATATAAATAAAACGTCACAGCACCCTATCAACTGAAACTACATTGTGAATTACAGAAAGTGGTTCATGAACTTCACTCCTTTTGACGTATGTACGCCCGTGGACAAAAACAAAACTAGTCATGTCTGGAACGCCAGGCTACCTTAACAGCAGAGAACAACTCCACGAGTGCTAAATAACTTGCAGTTTTCAACAAGTAGGTTTGTCTGACTGTCTGTCTGCCATGGATATGCGTATCTATGTCTGTATGCATGTATGTATGCGTTCCAAACATTACTCATTTTTAGTCCACTGGGTAAAATAGTACTGTGACGCGGGACTCGGCGCACAACAAAGGAAAGACGGGGCCAAGCTACTTCATATCATATGCCGGGCCGGCGAGCGGGCAAAGACGTTCAAGGTCAGGCTGCTTCGCTCAACTGTTCGGTGCACGTGACTAACAGCAATGTAAGTGGTTACACAAAAGGGAATTTTTCCAGAACTTTCGAGACATCTGCCACGTGATCGCCGACGTCTGTGTAGAAGTCGAGAAAGGTCAGGTGTCAGTGAGTGCGACAGAGCTGTGTGTGTCGTCGCGAAGGATACGTCGGTTGTTGTGAAGAAGATTCTGACATAGTCGTAATGAGTGTATGAGAGACAAAGTGAAGAAAGACACTGAAAAGACTGAGGAAGGCCGTGGAAGTAAAAGTTGTGAGTTGTGATAGCACAAAAGACTATAGGTTGCATTGACAACGAGAAAAAACTGAATTAGTGATAGCATTTTAGAATGCTATAAAGTGATAGAAAATTAACCCTACTAATGTTGTCATTTCGTCAAAGTATTTTTACGTCACTTTGGTTACACAACTAACCTACGTCTCTTTTTCCCGAACTTATGCGAAAGGGGGGGAGGACGTATTTCCCCCATCTACTTTTCTACTTGATTGTGATATTGAAACTAAACCTCTCTAATGTTTGATTACCTGAGTGATTGAAGGGGAAATGCTTCATGCACAAAACGAAAGAGATGGGATGAAATGACCAGGTGACGTCACTTGCACAAGAGAGACAAGGTTGGGCTTCGCTGAGTTACGTATTCAAACTAACCAATGAGGCATACGGTGTAAGAGTGGTTAAGACAGTCTTTCGACTAACCGGGAGCGACTTCATATTCACCTCCCTTATCACCTTAAAAGCGCTGTTCTAAGATGATGGCAGCGCGTAAATGGTTGAATTGAGCAAGGAATAAGGGATGGTGGAGCTGGATGTGTGATATTACAAAGAACAACATCAAGGTGGTGACATGAATCCTATAGAAATATGGGAGCTCATACGTGGTGTTCATTTTTATTTGTTCCTTCCATGTCGCGTATGACATCACCGCTGTCTGGCGAGCCTTAGCACTGGGGATACAGGTCTGCTTTTAAGCGCGTAATATTTGCGCGCGTACGAGATCTAATCATACACGCCTGAGACACTCGCGTTCTGTCATCCGTTCAGTTCTCCAAGAACTGAAGTGTTGATGAAGTTATTGCTGAAGTTATTGCTGACACAATTTGAAGGACTGACCGGTTCTCTGAGGTAGACAGACAATAGTGGGAGGTGTGGCCAGATAGCTAACCACTACGAGGCAGTGATCGGGGTTAAAACTATATGTAGGGGCAGTGACACAATGTGTTGGTTCTCCCCGTCCATGCTGTAGTAGGTTTTGCTGATCTCCTTATTATCATCTGGTCATTCTTTTGTTTACTCACTGTAGCCAACTGTATCGCATAAATCGCTTAAAAACAATTTATTACACATTATAATCAAAATATTACTCCATTTCAACTTCGCAACTGTGTTTTTAACAATTATTCTTTTAATAATTAATTAATTTTTGCAGAAGATAGATTCTTTGTTTATGTTAAACATAAAGTGAGATTATAAAGTGTTATATCAACAAGATGAGATGGAAATACATATCATTGTTATGTTCCGTTTTCCTCAGTTAGCAGTATTGAACTACAATAATCGAAATAGATATATTTTATTATTTTTTATATAATTTAACATTTTCTAATCATAGTATTTAAATTAAGATTTTATTCGCTCCATTCGAAAATTTACAGGTTAGGTATTCTCTGTTAGTTTCGCATTAGCCATTTGTTAGTCTCGCAAAAAGTAAAAAATGGTTCGACCGATTTGAATTTATTTTTTGTTTTGTTGGTCTCAAAACTGGGATGGTTTAGAAAGAAAAAGGACATCTGAGAAACCCAAAGGGACAGCCGAAAAATTGAAAAAAAATAAAAATATCGAAACTGGTAATTTTGTATGGGAATTGGGACTTTGGATTACTTTCAATATATGGCGTTTGTTGACCAACCTATCGCTTGACATCTATTAAATTTAAAATAATTTTGTCGTAAAAGAAAAGCTGGTAGATTTTGAAAATATATTTGGTTAAATCGAGTTAATTACATTTTGCAAACATGTATTTTGACCAGCCATTCTATTAAGGTAAAAGGACTTTGAAGGCTTAGAAATAACAAAAAATCATTCAATCTCGTTTTAGCGAGACTCGAAGGATTAATTTGAGGATTTCAATAATGTAAAGTTCTAAAGGTAAGTTCATTAAATTTGAGTTATTGTGAAAACAATTCTGCGTCGTTTTACATCATCTTTGTTTATTTACACACAGGAAAAGAAAACAAAGAAAACGTTGTCTACAGAAAGCTTTACATTGAATGTTAACTGCATTTATTTTTCATATAAATAAAATAATTAAATTAACTTGAATTACAAACGAGTTTCATTTAATAACCAAACAACACTCCAACCGTACATGAGGCATCTAATATTATTGATCTCAATTAATTGGAGTTGGAAGGATTGATAATCATTTAATGAAGAGTTACAATCAAATCTATTTTAGGTGGTACGAAGTTCACCGGGTCATCTAGTAACAATATAGTTTTTAAGTGAAAATTTCTGGATATTCCTTGTTATTTGTTTGCATTTTTAACACTTCTACTAATACTAATGGGCGGTTGGACCTTTCGCCTATCGCCCTGGGTTCGATCCCAGGGACCTGCATGTCTCCCTCGCAACTCATTCCACCAACTGCTCCATCATCACCTTTTCAATCCTCCATTTCGCCTGCATTTCATATCATCCTCTTTCTCACTCTCATACCTGGTGCTGGGCTGAAGACCCGATATAAGTCTAGATTCTTATTCACGAGAGGATACGTTAGGTTTTGTATGTTTTTATATCGAAGCGCGCCTATGATTGCCGCACTATTTATATAACCTGATTCACGTCATTTCAGTTAATCGGACTAGCTGCAATACACTCTCTTAGCATTTACTATACGTTTATATGAGCAGGAATTGAAGGACCGCATACAGCATTTATTAGTGTAACACAAAATTTAACATTCGAACAATAACATTTATTTTTAATATTTCCTCACCTAACCTAAAATCTCGCAAAACTAGCGGATTTCACTCCCCACCCTAGGTTGGTACTCCATCCAAGCATGCGCAATATCCTAAACATGGCGCCATTTGCCCTTGCACGCCATAATTTTTATATAAAAGAAAACCTCATTAAAATGGATTATGGGTGAAAATATTTATAAATGTTTTAATTGAGCCACCGATACCGACAATGGTTGTTGAGTTACGTATTTCCGAAGTGATAACATTAACTCTAGCAGCAATTCTTAAGGTAGTCATTCGTTAATATAAAAGTACAGTGTAAAAGTGTTACAGCTTTGGATAACAGATAACCTCCACGCTAAGAGAATTTATCTATTACACCAAACTTTCATAGATTTCTTTCTTGCCTTTCTTAACTATCAACATATTTGCAGAGTAAGCAATCCCATCTTCTGTAAGCCACGATAAGAATTCATTTCCCATATTTTGAATTTCTATGCCGTGTATTGCTTAAATTAAAGGTTAGTGAAATGTTACCTGTAGCATTTAGATGCTGGTCCAGTGATGTTACTTTTATTTGTTATGTAGTGTTTGAATTATGATATACTCTTCGGATTTACGTGGTTTCCTTTTTACTTAGCGAACTCTTGTCGTAAATATTACTTTTCTTAGTTTCGTTTATTAACTTTACCACTAGGATATTCTTCTGCCGCCCCTTCTTTTTCCTCTATGAGATGGTAATACTGGCAGATTAATATTACCATAGACAACTTCTATTTAAAGTATTACTATTGACATAAGTTCTGCAACAATGTTAGTACAATGTCATGATTATGATTCTAGCAACATTGTACATTTATGTGAGATAGTGGAGAAACACAATAACTGCAGGTCTGATTTGCAGTCTTCACACGCTTTCGAAATAGAGAACTCTATGTGACATCAATTTCTCTCTATTTGATAATCCAGAGTTGGTCGTGTAATCCATCTACTAACTCGCACTGCTTATCTCCAGCCCTAGAAATGCTACGAACGGTCCAAGTCAAGAAGGCTGTGCTTTCTCAAAGTAACAACTGAAAATAGCTGGACATGCTCTAGTGTAACACTTGTGCAGTGTTTATTGCTGTTCTCTTTCGTTATCATACCTATTTTCTTTTGTGTTTAACTATCTCAAACAGTAACTTGAAGCACTAAATGCCTGAAGCAGGTCCAACATCGACACCGCAAAGTTCTGTAAATAGTAAACGAAAGAGCCATATGTTTCATCTTTTACTTCAGCTATCTGGAAAAACATTGCGGACACTACTACTCACGGCGCTGTTAAGCACGGCTGCATTAAATACATCAAAAGTCCCGGTGCTGTGCACCGCCATCTAGAAGTTCAAGACAAAGTGTCCTGTGCGAGATATTTGTCTATTTTATGTCCTGTTGCTTCGATTCGATATTCTCTTATTAGAGGGAAGCACTTGGATGAATAAGTTACACAAAATGTAATCCAAAGTCGTTTTTTTTTTTGTTGACGCTTTCTTGTCGAATACAGGAACTAAAAGTTGTAAGTTGATTTTTCGAGTTGAATAATGGGTTTAAAATCGCATCGAACAAGAATTTTAATGAAATTAGTGAGCAAAGAATACTTATACTAAGGGATTCTAAGGACGGTGACGAGGTGGCCGAGTGGTTAAGGCGTTGGACTGCTAATCCAATGTGCTCTGCACGCGTGGGTTCGAATCTCATCCTCTTCGGGTAATTTTTTGTTCACCTCTGAAAGTTGCAGAGTTACGTAAAACTTGTAGATGCTGAAACGGAGTTACGTTTCTTAAAAGTATACAGTAAAAGATTAATCTAATGTAGTTAAGTTGGACCAAAAGAAATGCCTATGAAGTTTGTGAGAACGATCCCTACACATTCTACATAGTTTTAGAGTTAATGTCACAAGAGATTTTAAAGCTAAGAAGTTGACGGTGCATATCACGAGAGAAGTTATCTTATTAAGGGCAAATCCTGGTCACACTTTCATGATTATTTGGTAACAAACTATATAACTCCATTATTGTTATTATGATTAATATGATGATTATTACATAATTAATTTGTACTTTCATTCTAGCTCAAAAAGTTACAGCGAGTTCTACATATTTATATGATACCAAGTAATGAATCATGATAAAATTATGAAGAAATATATAAATAGAGTAAAAGGTCGGAACGGCGACACCGTGGCCGAGCGGTGAGTGTTCGCCTACCACCTAGACGGCTCGGGTTCGATCCCAGGAACCCGCAGGAATCCGTGGTGGACGAAGCGGTGGGTTTTCTCCGGGTTCTCCGGTTTCCCCCGCCACTCATTCCAGCAATTGCTCCATTATCACCTTTCCATTCATCCATTTTACCTGCATTTCATATCATTCTCTCCCTCACTAGCATGCTGGTGCTTGGCTGACCTCTCGCTTCCAGGTCTTCACTCTGTCCGGTCCATAGGTTCCGCTGCCCCCTAACAGATGTCTGATCCTAGACACTGGCTTCCAAGTCCTGGGGGGTGTAAGTCCTACATAAGGGGAGGGTAATCAGGTAAAGAAAAAAATAAAGAATAAAAGGTCAGATCCTCTAAAACAGCAGTATTTATAGAGAGAGAAAGAAAGGAAAGAAGGATAGGAAAAAGAAGAAGAAATGGAAAGAGTAGAAAAGGAAAGAGAAAAAAGGAATGGAAAGAGAAGTAAAGAGCAGAAACGAGAAGGAAAATAGCATCAAAGGCAGAACGCTTGACCAAAACGCAAACCTGTCATTTTGTTTTGAATCTTAATAAAATTAGAAACAATTATAGAAGAGTATCACTTCCTCTGTATGCGTAAATTTACTGAAATCAAACTGGGGCTGATTCGGAATGGGGTGTTATGTCGAAATGTTGATTAGTAACATGAGTGGAATAGTCATACATACAATATTATGCTAATCTACGGAAGGGAAGACATATGTATGGTTAAGGTAAAATTATTTGTTGCCAAAAGGGTATAGTCACATTGGGCACACAAGAAATACTTGCACCTATATGTGTACTTCGCACACATGTAAAACTTTTCCATTCAAGTTCCCTGGAATAAACAAACGCAATTTCCCTTCACACTTACAGATTTCTAGGCTTAGGACTAGCGAAATAATACGGGAACATACGCTATATGTTTTATATTACTTTAGTGGTGCACTACAGTTTTTTACGGTTTACCACCACTGTGTTTCTTTCGCAGTTAATCTCGTACATCGAAACGTAAAACCGTCGTGAACCAGTAACTTATGGTACCCTTACTTGGCATAGAGAACATGGGTTGCTGTAACTACCACCGGGAAAAGTACGAATCAGCTGGGAAATTTAATGTCGTACTGGCAAGTTGGCTTTGGTAGTTTAGTGGTTAAAGCAGCCGCTCGATAAGCGAAAGATCCGTGGTTCAAATCCCGGTTATGCCATTGAATTTTTCAGTCCTGATTGCACCTCTGTGAAATATGCACTTTAACTTTACAGTTTTGAGTGATGATGGTCTCAATTCAGCGATGCAGAATACACTGAAGATGATAATGATGTCCGCCCTCTGTAGAATTTCTGTTCGGTGACTACTTTTCCCTTTTATTTCCTTTTAAAAATAGGCATAATTATTTCAGTAAATATATTTCCAGGATAGTGTATAAACATATTCAAAGGTGAGAAATTAAGTGCACTGATTGTTTTACAAAGCCGACAATGCTTTTATTGTTGGTAGGTAGCCCGTTTATAGCCGGTGCATGCGTATATCAGCCGTTGTGTGCGCTTGCGCAGGATAGCGAGCGTGCAGGGCGGGGATGAGGAGACGTGACCTTGAGCCCCCTGATGAAAGAGAATGTAGTATAAGAACAAAGCCCGTTTCCAGACAGTTCGAGAAGCTTCAACTGCCGGCTTATTATGTGAAGTTTCAAGAAACGTAGATTTCCAGAGGAATCGCCGGTACTTCATTTTCGGATATGTAAGCGAGTCAGACGGACAGAGAAGTCAATGTTGGGTCAGTTTTAGTGAGTTTATCGTCAGAGTTCGTTTTTAGTGATGTGTAGAACTGTGAGAGCGGACTGGACAGTTCAGCAGTGTTTTGGGTCAAGGTTAGATAGAAAAAACACTTGTGAGTTACAAGTTTACTAATTGTGATTCAGTTTTAGAGGAAATAAAGTGACACAAAAAGTAACTTGTCTTGTCATTTGTCGCATTACCAAACTTATAAAGTTGGGTCTTGTAGGCGGTGTTTTATATTCGTGCTCTCTAAAAAGCGGTTACTATTACTGCTATTGCTGTCTTCAATAACATACGTGAAAAATATTGGAGAGCAAGAGGATTAATGACTTCATTGTCAGAAATCCAGCATTAGCTAACAACAACAACAACAACAACAACAATATTCGTGTCAACCGATTTTATGCCTGTCTTATTGACCATGAAAATCAGAGGATATTTCTGGCCCTTCATAGCGAACATGATACAATTTTCTAAAGGAAGAACAAATTAGAAATTAAAAACTTCACTTATCTTAGTAATGTTGTTATTCTTTTGCTGACCCTGGGTTTCAAGTTGTCTCCAACTCATTCTCATATATATGCTCATATATGGCTTTGAGAAGGAGTTGGAGACAACTTGAAACCTAGGGTCAGCAAAATAATAACAACATTACTAAGATAAGTGAAGTTTTTAATTTCTAATTTGTTCTTCCTTTAGAATCTTGTTGTTTTACTGTTAATAGCTTCAATTTTTCCTTATGATACAATTTAATTATTTCCAGTTCAAAGAACTAAAGTGAGATTCAATTTTTAATACTTCACATATTTTTAAGCGCTTGGTTGTCGTTCCTATGTTTCTCATTGTGTCAGGCACCCATGAGCAATGAAACCATTTCTAAAAACGCAGTGAACCAACCTGAAGAAATAAGCAGAATGTGCGTGTAAAACAAAATTTTTCTTGTTTTTAATGTTCAATTTATATTCTGTTGTTGTAGTGTTTAACGCCCGCTTTTACTACTACGTCACCACAGGCGGTGACACTGATGATACATGGAATGAAGATGGAGTACCGGTGGAATGAGATGGCGGTGGAAACCGGAGCACCCGGAGAAAACCCGCCCTGACGCCGCTTCGTCCACCACGAATACCACATGCGGGTCCCTGGGATCGAACCCGGGCCGCCTAGGTGGTAGGCGAGCGCGCTAACCGCAATTTATATTCTAAATATCTTATTGTCACTATCTACATATGGCGGCATACTCATAACTAAACTAACCGACTTTCAGTTGGTATGCAGAGAATGTTGATTCAGTTTTGAAATGGGTGATTTTAACCAGGTCCCAGATTTTGATGAACTAACATCTTTGAAAAATTATTAATATATTACTTATTGTTTTAAAAACTGACGATAATAACAATGATCTAAAACTGAATTTTATTTCATTCATTAAAATTAAGCGTGCCTACAACATTACTTTATACATGCATTTAACTGCTATACAAATAGAGAAGGTATAAGAATAATGAAATAATTTAGAAGAGTAATTGAAAATATATTTGTCACATGTTCTTGTTTGAAGCATCTGAAAAGAAAATTATGAAACAAAAATTAAAGTATGTCCTGCAAAACTGTAGTGTGAACTGTCTTGAGTTCTCAGATTATACAAAATGTATTGCAGATAAATAGGATTTTACAGTCTATGAGACTAGACCAGGACAAGGTGCACAGCAACTTGGCTGTACCACACTCATTAACCCGAAAGTTTGAAAACTGAACTGTCCCATTCCTATTTTGGCACATGTATTCACAACTGCAATAATTTCTCCCCTGACAATTGCTATTCCTCCAATATAAGAAAACCTTTAAGATTAACCATTAAATAAAGGTTAAAGGGTATATACGGAGGGTAACACCTCGCGCACTGTGACCTCCTCACAGATCTATTGCAGCTAATACCCCCAGGAGGAAGGGATGAAGTGAGGGAACCGCAAGGTGTCACAGGATTGCAATAACAGCGGTCGCCCAGCCCCACCTAGCGCCGAGAACAGCAGTTACAATGCACAAACATCCGCACCATCTGTCCGGCACCGCCTGAAAGCACACCTGAAAGATGATAAAGAACTGGAATGAAGGGAAATGGTGGAAAGGAAATCTTGGTATAAAATTAAGCACCCCAGCATTCGCCTAACAATGCGATATATTTTTCCAAGGATGGAAACAAAGAATGTACAAGATTAATCTTAATTTTGAGTTGAATAGTTAGTTATATTTCAAGTTATCCTTATGTAAAATGCCAGTATTATAAAACTCTTTGATACCGAATGTAAATGCAGAAACTCACCAAATAAAGACACAAAGGAAAGGACATGAGAAAATAATGATCTGACATTGCAAAAATACTCTAAAATAGAAAAGATATAAAATAATAAAAATGACCAATAAACGTGTATTTGAAAAATCAGGGATTCACGACAGGAATTTAGATATACAGGTTAGCAATACCTATCAACAATTGAACGATGAAGTCGATGGAATCCGGGGCCTGGTTATAAAGGAACACCGTGGCATGAACAAATAAATTTAAACTACGAAAACATAATTTTTATATCTAGATTTATTTCTCTTAAAAATCTAGCAGGTACAAAAAGAGTCCATTTAGGCTTCACTCTGTTAAAATAAAATATAATCACACATGCACTATTTTCATTCTCTTAGGCACAATAGTTTGGCACACAGAAATACTGCTATACTTCAAAATACTTCATAGGTATATGCTATTAAAATACATTCACTAATGGTTATTTTGAACTCTCTTTTGATTCACTCTGTTGTTTGCAATAGTTGTGCTATGAAAATATAGTGTAGTACTATATTGTGAAGTTTGTGCATTATAGTAAGTTTAGGAATACATTCTAAAGGATTGACAAAAGTATCACTTTGGATGAAGGATTGCTTTTAATAGTTTAAAATGAATCCCAAATGTGAACTACTTTTACACTACACTCCCGATAACATTTGCACACTTCTTCAAATGTGTAGTTTTATGTCATTTAATATCAGCTTACGTTTAAATGTAGCTTAACGTTTAATTTTATAAAAATTTTATAAAAAATAAGGCGACAAATTATTCCTCATAAGCAGAGGAGGAGGAAAAAGAAAATGGAATTGTAGTTAGGTAGACAAGTTGAGAGCCACCGACTGGGAAATTAAGCATATGCGTGACAACGGACTACTTAATGCTTTTGCCTCCACTCTCTACTTATCAACATAACCAAATAGATTTAATACAATTTTACTGCAATAATAACAGAACTTAAATTATAATCACATTAATAGCTTAGACCAAGTTCACCTGAATTACCCTTCGTTACCATAGAGCAACAAAGATTAAAAGCGATTTTAACTAATGCCGATTGAATAATTCTCTATTCTAAGATGATATTATCAAATAATTTTTGTTAAATAAGTTATAATATGTCAGAGATGTTTCTTAGTTTAAAAATAAAATGCTATTTTAAGAAGAATACAATTTGCCCGCCTCTGTCATGTGGAGCTAACGTGTCTGCTTAACATTCCAGAGGTCCTGAGTTTAAATCTCAGTTAGGGTGGGTTATCCGAGTAAGGTTTTACCCGGGAGTTTTCCTTATCCTGAAAGGGCAAATGTCAGGTAACTTCAAGCTCTATGGAGCATCATTTCATGCATTTATTCATCTTCTGATATGACCTACCAGGTTAAAGGACGTTAATATTATAAAAATAACTAAAAAACAAAAGAAGTAGATTAAGGAAAAATTGAAGCTAATAACAGAGAAGCAACAGAATCTAAATTAAGAACAAATTAGAAACTTGCAATATTAGTAAGTGGAGTGTTGTTGTTGTTGTTGTTGTTGTTGTTGTTTTCTAGTGCCTTGCATCTGGCAATGAAGCCATTAGCATTCGTGCTTTCCAATACTTTTGAACTGTAGTTTCTTCTGATCTTAATGCTTCACAGGTCTTCAAGTGGTCTTCGTTCATTTCTGCTGGATCATTACACAGGACACATATTGGTGAGGCTGAGATACCTATTCTGTAGAGATGACTTGCCAAGCAGTCATGATTTGTCAATAGTCGGAAGGCTGCAACAGCTGTTTTCCTTGGTCTCTGGGGGATTATATCTGGATTGGAAAGTAGTGTAATCCATTTTTTATCTTTGGCATTTGTTTCTATTTCTTGTAGATATGAATGACAAAAATTTTTTATGATCAAGCGTTTTATTGAGGAATATGAGAAATTGAATTTAGACTTTTGTTTTATTGTTGTGCCTTTCTTTGCAAGTGAGTCTGCAGCTTCGTTCCCCATGACTCCACAGTGTGCTGGAATCCATTGGAGATGAACAGTCTTATTAACTTTTTGGAGTTGTGTTAACATTTTGTAGCATTCTCTAATTTTTGTTGACTTCTTTGTAGTATTTGAACATATTCCCTGAATTACAGCTTTAGAATCTGAAAGAATTACTGCCTTGTTAAATTTATTTAAGGGAAGATTTAATAATTGTCGGAGAGCAATGTATATAGCCTCTATTTCTCCATCATAATTTGTTGTGTCTCTGCCAACAGAATGATAAAAGGAAAAATGTGAACACGTAACTCCAGCTCCAGTAAGGTTTTCCTTCGAGGATTTAAAAGAAGTAGAATTATACATAGCTGCAATACATCATGATCAAAATGTTGTTGTTTTCTAGTGCCTTGCATCTGGCAATGAAGCCATTAGCATTCGTGCTTTCCAATACTTTTGAACTGTAGTTTCTTCTGATCTTAATGCTTCACAGGTCTTCAAGTGGTCTTCATTCATTTCTGCTGGACACATATTGGTGAGGCTGAGATACCTATTCTATGGCTTTCATGTAACTGTTTTCTTAACGGGCACCAGTTTTACAATGTGGTAGTTACATCACCCGACTTAAACCCCCATTTTGCAAGGGGGACCACACCTATCGTTGGTCAACGGGTCCATCGGACCTGGCCGGGAGGACTAAATAGGTGGTATTTAGATCCACCGACCTTTCCCTCATGTGCCTCTGAGGGACGCTGTTGTGCTGTGATAGGCCAGCACATATGTAAATGACATTTCCTCCATTTTAGATGAAACAGTTATACCGCTGTGATTTGGTCCCCAGAGCCTCATCTGTTAAAAGCAGGGTGCACCACGGGCAGGATGAGGATGGGAATTGGGTAGGAGAGGCTATAGGAGCCGCATCACTACCCCTTACCCTTACTGGTAATTTTCAATTTTAAATGAAAAATAATAGAAATATATAAAATGGGATGCTTAGAAGCTCCAAAAGATAATTTTGGTGTATGTATGTGTGTGTGTGTGTGACAGAGGGAGGGGAGAGAGAGGGAAAAAGGTACATGGGGCCAGAAAAAATTAAATTAAGAAATATTAAATTAATATAAATTAATTAATGAAATTGAAGCTATTAACAGTGAAGCAACAAGATTCTAAAGTAAGATTTTTAAAGAATATGGAATAAATTTGGTCCCTCAAAATAAATTTAATATACAAAATTTACTAAATTTTTCTAAAAAAGATAAAATACCAAATTATAAAAAATCTGGCATTTATCAATTTAGCTGTTTAGATTGTGATAAGGTTTATATTGGTAAAACTAAATGTCATTTAGAAACCAGAATAAAAGAGCATTTTAGAAATATTAAATATGTTGTTAGCTAATGCTGGATTTCTGACAATGAAGTCATTAATCCTCTTGCTCTCCAATATTTTTCACAATGATATTGAAGAGAGCAATAGCAGTAATAGTAACCGTTTTTTAGAGAGCACCATATTTTTATGTTTTGGCGGTCACATCGCTCTCTCACAACCTCCAGAATGTCTGGAGGACCACAGCTGTCGTTGGTTTACGGGTCTCACCGACCTGACCGGGAGAATTATCAAAATAAATTCACTGACCATACCCTCTGATTACCAATCAGAGGCCATGACAGGTCAGCATGTTGGGGTTAAGATTTTATAGAGAAATTAGAGAAATGGAGAGGTTGGAAAAATAAAGACTCCCTAGCCCTCAGGAACCCTAATAGCATCGGGGTCGGAAGAGAACAAGAGATGACCAAGGTAAGGTCAGATAGTGAAGTTACAGTGAGGAGCAAAACACCAGTAAGTGGAAGTAATGTTCTGCTCAGCTTGGGTACCTTGTGGTCGCTATTCACATATCCCCTAGACGGAGACCCCTGAGGCGAAATATTAAATATAAACAAACTGATAAATCAGCTGTGGCAGATCATTTTTGGTCATTTAACCATGACATTAATCCAGAAGTTAAATTATTAAAACAATTAAGTGGACCTTACATAGATTTAATGGTTTGGGAAAAAAATTTTATTTTAAAAAATAGGAACCGTGTTATGAACTTTCAATTACCTTCTATAGATTGTATTTATAAATTTTCGTTTTCAAAGATTGGTAATTAAAATGAACATCAGTATCTATGCTTTTTGTTTTCAGAGAAAAATGAAGGATTGTAGCTTTGGTAACGAATTTGTTTGTATAGCTTTGAGAATGAGTTGGAGTCAACTCGAAACTTGAGTCAGTGTTTGAAAAAAAAATAACTTGCAACATTACTAAGATAAGTGAAGTTTTTAGTTTCTAATTTGTTCTTACTTTAGAATCTTGGTATAAATGTTTAATTCTGATAATGGGAGCAAGTTGGGCTCTTGAAACCGGTCAAGTTTAATTATATGTAAGTGATGTTTTGTGTTTCAATCCGACTCAGTTTTCATTATAGCTTAAATTCACTTCAATGTTACTAGCTTATAAAAAGATAGATAAATGTACCTTATGAAAATAAACTTTGCTACCTTAATTACTTTCCCTCAAAATGGATGAATATTCAAATGGCACATTAAATCAACAAATCGAAATGTATAAAACATTATTAGTTTCTGGGAAAAGTATACTTACTTTGTAAGCATGGTGTTTATAAAAAGTTTTGTTGTTTACAATATTTGCATAGGATAAATATTTAATTTTTGTTTACTCTTGTACCAAGCCTACCAAGAAAATGGTATAGCTCCGTTATCATTGAAATTTTAAGAAACATCTATATCTTATTTTAATTTTTATTGGCATCCCAGAAAAAAGAAAACAAAATGCTTTTGAAGATATTACAAAGCAAGTTGGTTGAAAAAATAATGATAAAGAGGTACAGAGTAGCAGAAATAGAGAAGAGGAGGTGGATGGAGATTTGGAGAGAAGGGTAGATGGGGAATTATCACATTTAAGGAGCTGACCTGTGAGATTTGGGAATTATTTCTTAAACAGTTAGTTTTATTTTTTTTATAAAATATATTTTGAAAATATTTTTGAATTTCAGATAAATACCTTGTAATTTCTGAGAACTGTTTCCTAATTTTTTAACGATCTATAAAAAAATCTAATTGCGGTGCATTTAAAAAAAATTGAAACCAAATTTCAATTTTGTGTTCTAAATATGTCTGCCTTATAAACTTATCACATTAGTTATAAATAAAAATTATTTTAGAAAAATAAATTCAAAAGTACCTTTACTCCTTCCTTTCTTTTTATCTTTTTAATTACAATTATTTCTAAAATCACTTCTTTGTCATAAATATTTTACTGAAAACGTCCATAAATAACTTAAATTTATTATCATCTTGTGATTCCTTGGTGAAACTTTTAAAGTGACTGGCAGAAATGTGCCCTATATGGAGAAATTTGAATAATAAGGCACATTGAAGTAAAGAATGAAGTTTGGAAATTCCATTTAAGAGTAAAGAGTTGATGTTACTTTAATGCTTTTAGCCTCTGCACTATTATGTATTCATTCCTCTCAAACATACTAGAATGTTAAATCAAGGAAAATTGAAGCTATTAACAGTGAATGATAAGTGAAGCTTTTAGTTTTGAATTTGTTGTTATTTTAGACACTAGAATGTATTAATGTGCAACGTTTGTAATTTTAAAATCTTTCAACAAGTTTGACAGATTGGCTTCCTCAACACAGTAATACGAGCAGAGCTGTGGGTCAAGTTAATTGTGCACAATATAAATATTATCATCACATCAAACATGCACATCAAATCTTTTCTACGTAAGTATAAAATAATGCACAACCCACTTTGCCCATATAACAATGACGAACAAACTATAGATAATTTAATATAAAATTTGGCGTTGTTTGATAGAGAAAGAGACACTCTAGAAGGGGCAGTTTTAAGGGCAGAAAATTGACCAGTGAAAAAAGACAAACTAATGCGAAATACATACCATAAGAACTTAATTAGAGTCACTAACAATAAATATAACATTTGAGAAGTTGTTTTTGTTTTCTAATACCCGACGCTTGACAATGAACGCATTAGTCTTCTTACACTCCCAACATTTTTCATAATCATTTTGTACATTGAGAACTGATGAATATTTTTGAAGATAATTATGGTCCATTTCTTCATTTGGATTAGATAGTGGACAAACTGGAGTCTTATATATTCCGATTCTATGTGAATGTTTAGTCATACAATCATGTCCTGTTAATAATCGAATGGCTGCAACTGCTGTTTTCCTAGGTATATCTGGGCAAGAACATTCCATTTTTCTTCCTTGAGATATTGTAATGTTATTGATTTTATTTAAATTTTTGTATTGGGTTTTTATTGTTTTACAGAATTGAATGTTGATTGTCTAGTTGGTCTATAGGTGATTTGGCTAAGTTGTCTATTGTCTCATTACCATATACTTCATAGTGTGCTGGTATACATTCTAATACTATTTTCTATACAATTTTGTTAATTGGGGAGTTACGTTGATTATTTCTAGTGTGTGTGTTTGTGGATCTTTTTTATAAGAAACTACTAACAGTACTGCTGCTTTTGAGTCACACAATAAGAAAGCATTTGTAAAATTTTAATATGAATTTTCCTTATAATAAATTATGCAAGGAATGTATTTTTCTTCTTCTTTTTATATAGCTGTCATAGAGGATGGTTGATTGCTTCAACTTCTCCATCATAACTTGTTGTTCTATATTTTAAGGATTTAGAAAAAGAATAATGAGAGCATGTTGCTCCTGCTCTTCCACCTTTTACTTGAGAGATTAAGGATCCATCAGTGTAAACATGGAGCCAGACTGGAATAGGATATCGTCTATGAATTGTTTCTATTGTTAATATTTGTTGGACCACTGTACTCATTAGATTTTGTTATTTCCTCATTCATGTTATTCCTTCTTTCAACATTTTAAAAGTGTGAAACAAATTACACACATCTCATCCATTTGCACATAAAGAATATAACAGTTTATATAATATTTTGAATGGTAAACCTATGCATGTAGTATTACTCCACAGTAATGGAGCATGCAGCTTATAAATAAATAAATCTCAAAATAAATCTCAATATAAAAAAGATCCATAAAATAAATATTTTATCCACTTCTGTGCTAATACTTGTTTCATTTTTTCTTTAGAACAGAAATATAAGTCGAAACGCTGTGCATATTCTTTTGAGTAATTTTGACACGTTGCTGCCATTAGTGAACTAAATAGTGACACTGGGAATTTTAGTACACAAGTTAATTAGCCGTCCTTGGGTTTCGAGATCAATGTAACCGAAATTATAATCTGTCGCAGGAACACTGATACTTTGTGCAGAAAAATACATTATACTCTGCATTTGTGACATAACCAACATTAGTGAATTATCAAAAAAATGTATAGAAACTGCAGAAATTTAAAAAGTAGGTTTGCATTGATCTGATACAAAAATATTTATAGTACATAATTTCATTAAAGAGGAGAATGGATTAGAGCTCCTAAACTACTGCGATGGACTGGAAAAATCGATGGTTCAAACCCTATACCATGAAAATCTTGATCTATTGAGCCAAAGATGTTAACTAAAATTGTTATTCGTGTAATTATTAGTACCTTCAGATAGTTTGCATACCTGGAACTGTACGCTGGATGCTGTAGGATAATCTTATTTATTTAGCACTGCATTTCTTTCAAATTTACCCAGAAAAGCACCACAAAATATGTACATTTTAATCCTTTCTGATCAAAATGAAAGCTCTTGGCTGGCGTTAATTTATTTATAATGTTCATATAATATTGCATGCTGTATTATGAGATCAAAGTAGTAAAGAGCTGTTATGTAATTCTCAAACCAGCTCAGCAACTCTGTAACGATAAACAAATATTATAAGTCAGCTCTGTAAAATTTTGAAACCAAGAGTCTTTTCAAGAACTCCGGTCTAGCTTTATTAGAAGCAGTTATATATATAAAATGTATATATAAAATATATAATAAATATATATATATAAAATATATAATAAAATGTGCGAACATTAATTCAATCTTGAACTGATATGTTAATTTCATATATTCTAATTTGTTCTTACTTTAGATTGTTGCTTCACTGTTAATAGTTTCATTATTTCCTTATTCATATATTCTGTTTGACACAACTATATGTTGCATGTAAACATGTCTTTTAATATGTTTTAGCAATAGCTTCATTAGTTATGCAGATATGATTTACATTTTTAATACTGTGACAATGGACCTAGGACTTAATATAGAAGTTTCAAAGATAGTACCAGAGTATGTATACTGTGTAGTAACATTTTATAAAATTGGCTAGAACTCCAGTGCATCTCAAGTGGAAGGCTCTATGGTTTTGGAGTATACTTGTCTTCATATTAACTGGTGCCACTGAAACGACTTTTTTCACTGAGGGCGGGGCCTTCATCTAGACACCTCAGTGAACTGGAAAGTGGGCTCATAGCACAACTATCGCAGAAGAGTCACCTAGTACACTAATGGTTCCTACAGATGAAGGGAAAGATATTCCCATCAAGTCCAGCTAATCATTGTTAACCAAAGAATGAATGACGAGGGGACACATGATTTGCAGCTGATGAGTATACAATGTTAAACAGTAGTCAAGAATATCTGACAACAGTAACCTTTTCCTCACGTGCACGTTAAAAGCATCATCAGGCGAACTCGGCTGAAAGTGACAGTCTACTTTGGCAATCACATAAATAGGGAATGTATGCAACTAAACAGTCACTGCAACCTGGTCAATGAGTACCCTCCTCATAGAAGGAGCGTACAATGCTGGCGATGCTTGTGTAGGTTCCAATGAAGAGACCGCAGAAGCCGAACAGTATCAAGAAGATGTCCTTGGCGAGTATCCATTTGCAGCGTCCGAAGTTATTTGGCCAGAGGATGCACAGCTCCACGGTGGCAGGGAAAGCAATACCCAGTGCAGACAGACAGAGGGCGCCAAATAGGGAGATGAACAACTCAAGTCGAGGAACAGCTACAGCCAGTAGAACTGCGGCAAACAAAGTTTACAACAAATATTAACAAATCACCTGATACAGCGTTAAAGGATCCTGTGAAATCTCTATTAAGGCCCACTATTTGTTGTTACCGACCAGCATTATAAGAAACGCAATCGAAGTCTTTAATTAAGGTTCTGAGGAACGCGTTGTTGTCGCGACTGCGATACTGCCGTGTTGATAGTATTGCACCTCGAACTGAAATACAAGCGTCAGTTTACAGCTGTGGCAGCTGCTGCTGAAGAGGATATATATGTACCTATTATTTATTGGTGTGACAGAAATGAGCATCCATTAGGAAAATTACATTACATCTTACTGCGATCAAAATATTGCCAGTCGTAAACAAGGATAGTGTGCTTATAATAAACCAAAATGCCACATATACACAAACATGTCTAGTCTTAATATGTAATGTTCTTCCTTTAAGTTTTAGAACGATAACCTTAATGCTATTGTGCATTACTTCGGCATTGCTCAAATGGTGGTTGAGTTTTAAAGAACTGTTTTACGATATATTTAAAAACAAAACTTGTATAATTAATAACATATTTCACCTTGTTTAATAAAGCATATTGCTGTGCAAGATTAAACCACTGAACTGGTAAGGCATGCATTTACACCCTGAAAATGCTTCAGTCTAATGTCTAAAATAGTTTCCGAAGTCATAATATATTTAACATTGGTGGAGTAGGACCTTTGGACTCTGTTAAGCAACGGAAAAGTAAGAAGACGATACAATGTTGAAGAGTGGAGGAATTTGAAAGAAAACTGGACATAATGCAAGTGTTAAAGATTACAGTAAAGACTGTATGAACAAAATATACTTACAGGTGATGATGACGATGGCAGTACGCATTGTGTACTCAATAACCAGCTGCCGACGTTCGGTGTAGTGCTGCATTTTATCCTTGAGGTACGTGGTCCACAAGATGTCCAATGGCACATAACACTGTAAGGCGTATGTCACAAAGATGGCCAGCGCGAACATTATCTTAACACTCTGTGCCAATCTGAAATAAAGGTGTCCATCTCACGGTAATCATCGCCCAAAGTATGTACAACAAAACGTTTTAGCTACAGTGTTTTACTGTGATTTCACTTTGAAGCAGCTACATTTAACTAAATGATTTCATAGGTTTTGTAACAAGGGATAACGGTTTTCTTTATTTCTTTGAGGGCTAACAAAGCCAAAATTAAAGGCTAAACTGTCTGATAATATGGTGGCTACTATTAGACTTGCCTGTTCTAGTAATATGTTACTAGAGGTAACTAAGTTGGTATGAAAAAAGTAAACATTCTACAACTGAATGTGATGACATGCTACTTGAGATTTACTGCGCTACAATATATTTCTATTACAACCAGATTAATTTGTAATTTAGGGTTGTAATAATAAGCATATATTCTGATTTCATAAATTACTAGATAACAGTATCCAAGTTATATTTTGTCCTGTTATGGAGAAAGCTGAGAATTTTTGCCCTGTGATAGCATAATCTATTTTCATTTATTAAACATATTCATACATAAAATGAAGTCTAGTCCACTACTGGTCCTTATTCACTCCTATGTATGCATCAATATACTCAATCGACATAGATAGCAACTTCAATTTTGTCCATCCTTGCTCTTTGACCATTTCTTTTCACTTTAGCACGCCAGCGCGCAAAAGCACGTAACATAGGTCTGTGCGCTATGACCTCGACACTGCTGCTGTAGAAGATATCTGAGTATCATTTTATCAAAGTTCATGAGAGGAAACTATAGTAAAGCAAACACAACATCAACTTAATAGAATCAAAATGTGCACATTTCAATCTCATTTTGAAACCTCTGCTTAAAATATTTACAATACCATACCGGTAATTATTTCTGTATATTAAACTGAAAGTATTGCCTAGCCATTCTGTCTTTTTAAGGTACAGGCGTAGATTTCCTGAACTGATCAAAGCGAAGTGAAATTGAACAGTAGGATGTACTTCTAACTGAAGTCACTTTCTCACGTTCAACAAGACTTTCGCATTCTTGCAGTCGAATATTAAAATCCACACTAATTATATTTTCAAATGATATTATTTGTGCGACAATGCCATAAGCTGTATTGTTTGGAAGTTGCATGAAATTGGTCACTGTCACAGAGTGAAATCTTAAGATAAAATGGCGATCGAGTAGCTTTATTGTGATTTCTTACATCGTGGTCTCGGAAGTTCACAATTATTTTCAAGCAAAGGTTATACTGCTTAATGAAGTAACAGCAAGAAGCTTGCAATATTTTGTTTGCGTTGCCAATATCTTGAGCGAAACATCTTTATTTAGAAACCTTTGGTCCAAAAGAGGTTTTCACCCGACTAGCAATGACACAGTAACAGTCTCCTCTTCCTCTATTGACTCGTTTAGTAAGGACTGAATTTATGCTCTATCTTCATTCTTTCACTTTTTGCTTGTGTCCACATGAATATATCGTGGACGAGTTCAAAGTGTCGTGTTCCTTGAAAACAAATTTGGAGCTTGCGAAATAATTGTCTACATATTAAGAAAGCCACATCAGTTGTGTTATTATGTGTGGAGCTATGCAAAGACTGCAGCACACTAGCTTTGGGCTCTTCTCCTCTGTGAAATAGGTGGTGATGCAGGATTACCCGCCCCTCAATTCGGGTATCCTATGCGGAATGCTGCTCTCAGTTGATTTCTGCTCCGGACTGCTCGGCATGGATCTTAACCTCAGGGTATGCGTGAGTATTTGCATTAAAAGCCGGAACTCTTCTTAAAACACTTTTATTTACGACCAAGTAACGCTTTAGATTTGCCGATCGCTATTAGAATTTTGTTACGTTTTTACTGCGTCTTTACTAAGACCGAAGATTGTTACTCGAAACTGTCGTGTGTCCTCACACTCGAAGTCCGGAAGGTAAGTCTAACTGACTTACTCGCTCGCGATCTGGAAGGCAAGTGTCTCACAGACCCGCTCTCTCCGGGTTCTGGAAGGCAAGTGTCTGTGCGTCATGAGTCATGACGCTATCTATCTAATTACCTCTCCAGTAGCAACAGGGTTTCGCCGAAACGTTGCTGCTCAACACAACTGCACTAAGCGATTTCCAGGAAAACTGGTCTTACCAGGTATTTCAAGCTGACTACCTGACGCTTGCCCCTAATGACTTGTCTGTAACCTTCCGTGCCTTTTATGACAATTTTAACCGTAACCAATCCTCCCAGATTTTGTACCTTTTATACACGCAATGATTTTTAACATTTCCTGATTATTTAATTCTGCCATATGACGCAGTATTATGTCCATAATTATGGCGTTCACAATTTCGGCTTCAGTGGATAATGAAGGAATTTTATAATTAAATCTAGTTTGGTCACTGTTCAGAACTTTTTCTTACTTCACACCCCTCTCTGCTACATATATATCTACCCACTTCCTCTACAAAATCTTCTGTCTTCTGACGAATACTATGATCTTATTAATTATGACGAACGTGTATTATGTTTGGAAGAAATGCCATATTCAGTCCTAGGGTTGTTGATAAGTAATGGAACCATAGGAACTGTTCAGGCCAGTCATTTTAAACGCTTTTGGTGCAATTACCTCGCAATTCTACTTAATTTCAATACACGCATGACACTTAAGTCTGGTATGAGATTTGAAGGTTAATAATAGTAATAATAATAATAATAATAATAATAATAATAATAATAATAATAATAATAATAATAATAATAATAATAATAATAATAATAATAATAATAATAATAATAATAATAATAATAATAATAATAATAATAATAATAGATAGTAATAATAATAATAATAATAATAATAATAATAATAATAATAATAATAATAATAATAATAATAATAATAATAATAATAATAATAATAATAATAATAATAATAATAATAATAATAATAATAACACTAATACTAATGATGATAGTAATAGTAATAATAGTAATAATAACAATAACAACAATGGTTAGAACACCCGCTTAGTAAGCGGAGGGTCTGTGGTTCAAATACCAGCTGTGGCATTGAATTTTAAGTTCCAGTTTTACCTCTCAATCTTCCTGTAAGGTTTCTATAGACAAAATTGTCTCTAGAAATCCCAAAAGAAATTGGCCTTTAAGCCCAGGGTCTGTAAGAAAAGGTCCAATGATGTCTCTCAGAGTACCACGCCACACGTTGAGATGAAAGTATATAGATAGAAATATCCCTATAAAGTTATTACATAAAATAATTTTAAAAAATGTAATTGAAGATAAAAGTAGACCCTTTATTAATTTTTTATTTTCACAATTTTATTGTCTGATCCATAGGTGCTAATGCTCTCGTTTAGTATTCCCATGTCCAGTACTTGCTGGAGCAATCACTATACCGTTAAATAACCTAACTTTGCGTGTGATGTGTCAATCGGGTCAGTAGGAGATAATACTACAAATTATGAGTTTAAATGGGGAGTCAATTACAAAGCAATATTTATCGCTCCAAAGGATTTGCCTGATAAAGTGTGCATCTTTGTCCATTAATGTTGTGGTCATTATGAGGTAATAAATCACCCTGGAATCAAAATCATCGCCATAAAGTTTCACTAAAGCAGTCCAAGGGAGCTATAAAGATGAGCATATGGCACAAAAAGGAAAGGAAAAAAAAAGCCACAATGTAAGAGGGTCATTCTCAGACTATGAATATATCTGTAAAAATACTGATTTTTCAAATATCAGGGATAAGCAACTTTAAGATAGGAACTTAATGTAGGTGCTGGTGGTATGGTATTAAACGTACATGCTAATAAACCGGTAATAAAGAGTATCAGCAGCTTGTGGTACATACTTGTGATCGGTGGGCAAATTCAGAGTAATGCTGCCCATGGCGTTCTCGCCGTACTTGACATAGCCCACAAACCCCACGAAAATGTACAGGAACACGATGATGCACATGCCCCTGTTCAGCACGCCGGTGTAACCGCCGAAGGCTACAGGCTTTTTCATGTTGCTCTCAAGTGCAATGATCTGAAACAAATTCCAAACAAAGCTTCTCGTTAACTTCAACTCTTTGAATTCTTGAGCAGCTTATTTTAAATCACCAGAATATCATTAGCCAAGATTTTTGGGTGGAATACAGTATTTTTTCTGCTTATTATAGGTCAGAAAATGTAGTAGAGAAAGTAAACATTCTAGCAATTAAATTAACAGAGAGAAGACTAACTTTTACTATGCAGAAGGAACAAACGAGATTACAATTAACACTTCTCTCGTTTCTTGCAGGTTTTTATTAGTTTTATAATTGTTGAAAACTGCAGTAATTTTTCAGCTTTTTCATATGCATCGTTTACATTATTTTACAGGCATTTATTAGAATAAATGTTTTGGTATAATTCCATAAGTTGTTGTGGAAATGTACTTTGAGATGAGGAAAAACAACTTGAAGCTAAGCATTAAATCCACCTTTTTATCGAATTTGCTAATTAAACCCTCAGTTTGTACAACTCCACAAATGTGTGTATTTCTCCAACAGTTTAAATAAGTGTGGATTATAAAAAGGTTGCATGTAAAATAGTTTTATTAATCACCATGCATGAAAAAGGAAAAGTAGGGGCGATTTTCAAAACGGAAAATTGATAATATTGAGACAGGATATTGTAAGGCCCCAAAAGAAAATCGTTTATGTGAATATTTGTTAAGAGTGTAATTTGTTTTTGATGTTGGTATGAGTTGGGTAAATGACGAAAAGGTGTTACTAATGTTCATTGTTACAAACAATTAAGTTTGTTTAAAGACGTCATAGATATTTCCATATTTAATTTTAATATATATGTATAAATAAAAGAATTATATGTGTTCAATATTGAAAGTGAAGGGAGAATGGCTAAGGATCGCTTCCCTAACAATGCGGGAACTATTTGATGAACGCATACGCGGATGTACACAAAAAGAAGTGTAATGCGGTGCCAATTGTCTAGTTATTAGCGTCTGTGTCTTTGGTGTAGATGGACGCATTTTTATGTGTGCGCGTCATAAAATAGTGAAAGTAAATTTTTAAGTGTTTAAAGACCGTTAATTTGTGTAAAATAAGTGAAACATTAGCTAACTTTAATAAGTTAGTTAATACGAAGTGCGCGAGTAAATAAAAGGACGTAAAATAGACGAAGTGTAAAGTGATAGAAAACACTTTTAGCGAAATATCGCTAAATTTTCAGACATTAAATCTCGGTGATGCTAGGGAAGTCGATCCACTGAAATAAAAGACTTACTACTGTAATACGATTTAAATACTGTGAACAAGAAGGTGCGAATAAAATATTCCACTAAAGTTAACCCCGAGTGTATGTTCATTCCATCCAGTACCACGACCCGAGATAACAAAGGAGTCAAAAGCTCATCAACATCACCGTATAAATTATAAAAACAGCACCAATATGAAAAATCTGGAGAAAGGCGATCATGTAAATAGAAATGTGATTCCTTTTTGCATATCAGATAGAAAGATTTGTTTATACATTCCTTTTCATATGCATATTTTACATGTTTATTTCCTCGTTAAACTACATGCAAATAAGAGCCTTTGCCATTTCTTTCCTTTTAAACTCTCTATTGCCTGACTTCCTGGCCTTTCAGCTTTTCGAGATGTCTCCTAATCTCTTAGTTCCCCTCTTCTTTTTGTTCCTCCTTTCTTTCTACCTTTCTATTCCATTGTTTTATATCTCATGAATGCCTTATACTTTCAGTATATTTTCAATTATTAGTTCAAGCACGGATGAGCCGTTCATAGCGAAGAGAAACCTTCTGGCCCAAGACAAATGAAAGAGGAGAGAACTCACCACTCCAACTGCTTCGAGGGCGAAGAGGGTGGTACCAATGAAGAGAGGGAACTCCAAAATGTCGCCGGCAAATTTGCGTTCCACCGGAGACGGGAAGTCGCTGAATACGTAGTACATGACGATACCGAGGCCGACGAATGTGATAATGTTGGCAAAGTTGGAGAAGGGCGCGAGGAGCTTGAGGTTTCTCACCCAGTTGATGAGGATGAGAGGCAGCAACAGGATCAACATGTACAACCGCACGTCGAGCTCGTGCCAATAATGGTCCACAACCTGCATATAGAGAGAGAGAGATACCCATCACTTGGCTATTCTTGTAATGAGCGACTAACAACACTATCGACATGGCAACTGAGCTTACCTGTTTTATGTTAGTTGACACAAATACTATGTACACGCAACATATGCCTAGTTGATACGTGATGAGAAACGCGTTCACGATGCCCCTGGAAGAAACAGAGTATCATTATTGTATCAAAACTTGCTATCCTACCCACCACTGGATAGGGATGCCATAACTAAGTGACCAGAGTTTTGTTGAGATTGATAAAATGCTGCAGATGGGCCAAAGTATGAGTAGGGCTACAAATATAACAAATATTTAGAGACTTTGCTTCACTCATATCTTGTATTTGGTGTAAGTTGTTGAAAATTAATCACAAACCAAGGTTTCGTGAAAACTTTTTGAATATGAGAAGAAGTACACTCTTGAAGTTGTAAGGTATGCTACAACTTTCGCCAAGTTCTATGCTCAAGTGCACAATATATGTGTGCCCTTATTGGGTAAGCAGAATATAGTTATATCTATAAGGTGGGTGACAAGAAAGGACTATAGTTTCAAGTTGCTTCCAACTTATTCTCAAAGCTATCCAAACAAGTTACCATAGTTACCGATGCTCAACTAAAAGATCTATTTGTAACCAACCTCTGAAAACAAAAATGTATAAATACAGTCTATTGGTAGTATTTCAAAATTCATAACGCGGTTCTTGTTTTTCAAAATGAATACCTTTTCCCAAACCATTAAATCTATAGGTCCATTTAGTTGTTTTAATAATTTAAATTCTGGATTTATTTCATGATTAAATGACCAAAAATGATCCACCACAGCTGATATGTCAATTTGTTTATATTTAATATTTCTAAAATGCTCTTTTATTTTGATTTCTAAATGACGTTTAGTTTTACCAATATAAACCCTATCACAATCCAAACAGCTAAATTGATAAATGCCAAAATAAAACAGCGAAAACTTGAATGGATTAATTTATTATTATTATTATTATTATTATTATTATTATTATTATTATTATTATTATTATTATTATTATTATTATTATTATTATTATTATTATTATTATTATTATTATTATTATTATTATTATTATTATTACTGTTGTTATTATCATCAGTGTTATTATCATTATTACCATTATTGTTGTTTATCATTTCTACCAGGTTCTAAATCCCCAGTATACCAAGGTTTCAAAAATTCCATGCCCAGGTTTAACTGAAAATAAAAGTTTTAAGGCCTCTGAATACAATATACAGCTGTGAACAGGATTAACTCAAAACCAAAAACTTTGATAACTACCAATTTTGGTAGTTCAGTTCAGTAACTTTCAAAAATGTGACATGAAGATTTTCAAGACATATCCCCATCTTTAAACTTACATGGGCCATTTTTCGAAAATTTTTATTTTCTCAAAAATGACTAATGATTTTCATTAAAATATCACATTAAATATAATTACATGACAAAGTATATATCTTGAATTTTCTAGGAATAATCCTGTTCATTTGGAAGAAATTTTACATAATCTTGTAGATATAACTGATATAAGCATAGATAAAAATGTACCTACTATACGAAAATGTGGATTTTTTAAAGCGCATAATTTATTTTATGTACTTTTTGGCGTAAGACATTTCCGAAATATCCACTATTATTGGTTAAAATTGTTTAATGCTTTGTAATTCATTTAAAGTCCTTTTGATATTCAGTTTTTTTCTCGCGATTGCATGGAAATATTAATAAGTAATTTTAAATTCCTAAACACTCGCTTTGTATCTATAACGAAATGTTTAATGTAGCTGTCTCTATAAAGGATTATCTGGATTAAAATGAAGCAGATAGAAAAATAAGCGTTTATATGAATAGTGTCTACACTTACTATATTCAGTAGAGGATAGAAAAAGTCATATGAATGTAACACATCAGATTTTTAATTATATTATAGAAATCACACGAAAGAAGGATACTATTCTGAGATTCCAATTGTGTTTTAATTTGATTGCTTTGAGTCTTTTTTTGAAATGTATGACAATTGATTTTTCAAAGTCATCGAGTGTGGGATAAGGCTTGAAGGATTAGTAGCCAAATTTGTAAACGTTATATAATAGCCGAGGCTCAAAACACGAATATTTGATTTTCTATGCCAAAAATGGAAAGTTGTCATCAAAGCTGCTTTACTGTAAGCCATTGATTCCTCCGGCATGTAAGTAATTGTATTTTCTTTGTCCAAGTATGGTGTAGTGGTTAATTGATTACTAAAATAAGCAAGAAACAAAAGGTAACTTACCCAGAAAATCTGGAGAAACATCTGAGAGGTCGGGGCCCCTGTGAAAGTGCTATCTCCATGGTTTGGGGATAACTGAGAAGAGGCACCTTGCGCAGGCGGCACATATAGTACTGCGACCTGATCTGTAACATCCTACTTCTTAGTTATCATTGCATTTTCAACCGCTAATATACCAGACAGTATTTGTATATGCATCCCCTATACTGAACAATTTAAATGTGAACTTGACTTCAGTTTAATGTACGACTCTGATTGTCTAGAATCATTCTATCACCAGGAAGATTGTCAATTAGTGATAAAAATTGTTGTGTACAGTAAATTTTAATTGTATTTATGTAATTGAGAGTTGTGTTACATATGTATTTGGTCAAAAATGTTAAAAGGGACAAATTATAATGGTTCTCTTAGCGAATTTGAGACTGTGATAATTCTTAAAATATGACGACACGAATGACGTCACAAGTATTATATAAGTATATACTTATTAACTATCGACGCAAAAACAATGTCTTACAAAAGCCCGTCGCATATGATCATAATCCAGCATAAGACAGCTCATTGGAATTATGATAGTGTAACTGAAGACTGCCCTAAGCTTTTATACCCAAAATAAGATTTTAGAGCAATGTACATATCTGAATGAATATTATATGGTAGGTTATAGAATCCATCACAGAAGAGTTTTGATGAAAACTGGTTACGTCTTCTTGCATACTCTTTCTGGGATTACAATCAAGGATAATCAAGAATAGGCCCCGGATTTTCATGACCTAAAATATTAAAAATGACCCTAAAATGATAGCTTTATGACCTTAAAGCTTATTTAAAATAACCTAAAATAACAGGTTACCTTCATTTGTTAATCTCGTAGTTTCACTTATACTTTGTCACTGAATACTGAATTACAATTCGTTACAAAAACCTTTTGTATGTATTGAAAATTGAAGGACTTACACATTAAGAAGCTTCTTTAAACATCAAGAAGATATAGGGGCATGCTTAAACGACAAATATTTAGAGTTTGCAGTTTATCCTCCTCATGGGAGAGCTTCTTACCTGTTGGTACATCAGCAATCTTACATTTTGTATCATATCCATTGTTCTTGTTCAACAAATTTTCCATTTAAGCTATGACAAGTTTGTCCACTTCACCTCCCACACGACTTAGTCACCATAACTGACTTCACCAATTCTATTTGTGCTTCAATTTTCTGGAAGTATTTACTTTTACTTTCGACAGTACGAAATACAAATATTACCTCAAACACTACAATGTACCTACCTACATTGTAAGAGTAGGCGTGGTGCGACCCTCAGAAAATCACCCTCATTCCTTTAGAGGACAATCCATCTCACAATGGACCTGAACTGTTTAATTGAACGAGTTCGAGTGTTTAATAAATACAATTCAATAATTAAGAATTTATGATAATTTAAAAACTTTTTTCTAATTTTCTTTCTGTCAGAATAAGTTTTAATCTGATATTATTTGATAGCTAAACATCACACTAATATTAGTTATTTATGCCAACAAACTTACTGTTGGTGTTTTTAAACACACAAGCCGTGTGTGGGCAATGTTTGAGAGGTAGAACTGGAACTTAAAAATTCAATGCCACAGCTGGCATTTGAACCACAGACCTTCCGCTTACCAGGCGGCTACTCTAACCATTGAGCTACTGTGACAATCTGCCAGAATGGCATTGAATTCTCAAACCAGTTCGTATTTCTCCTGGTAAACCACAAAGGCAGTCTCACTAATATGTTATTGCTCTTCTACCAATTGTTTTATAACTTTAAATTCTATTGTTTTTGTTACATTTTGCCCCATAATACTGCATTTAACACTACATTATGAATTTTGTGGCATAACTACAGAGTTATATTGGCGATGAAATGTATATTTCCAGACTGTTTCACGTTCAATTGAATATTAAATGAAAAACAAAATTGAGTGAAACTTACCAGTACGTGGAGGCAGTATGTGCATAGGCTGCCAATAAATATAGTGCCGAAGAAGCCCACCACAAGGCCTGCCTTGAGGAAGGCGTTGGGCATAGCGAGGATACCAGTCCCCAGACTGCCCTTGAGCAAATGGATCAGCGTCTCCATATTCCTGAACACAATGCAGAGGATCACTGTCAAAGATAGGGTTTGCAGATCTTAATGTGAAAGAAGTTTCATTTCACAGTACATAAATCACTGGTGATATAAGTTACTTGCAATAAGAATTCAGAAGGATTAGCAGATCTGAGCGCTAACACTAACGCTAACTAGGCATAAGAAAAGCAAATTTTCACGTAACCGCGTTCTTTCACTTTTTAGTGAAACCAAATAAGCATCACCACATAACGATGTCTTATTTGTGACCTACTGCTTATTGAAACAGAGATGCCAAGTTGAGCAGATCGAAATCAAGCATGAAAATAGTCAATGCACATTATTATAACACGGTAGGTTATGTGGAAATCAAGACATTACATGTAGGGACATGTGCACAGTCGAAAAACTGTAGGTTATGTGAAATTTTATTTCAGTAGCTACCCACGCTTGCATCGTGCTTTCGTGAATATATGCAATTAAATTGCAGTATAATATACGCACTGTCTAATTGTAACAATTGCAGCTGTAAGTGCTGCTCCAAATAGTATTTTAGATTTCCGTGTATTACATCACGTAACAAAGTGTAGCACAGTTTGTGTATATCCTGTTGGCCATATTCTGTCACACTGTGGTTTCCTATAATGTGGCATGTAGTTGCAAACAAAACACTACACAATAAATTTAGAACAGGTATCTTATTTTCATGGTTATGTAGGTTAACAATTATGATATACCTAAGCATCAAATATTGCTACATTAATACTGTTTTACCCTGCAGTGTGAGGAATAAGCAAAGAAATGAAAATGAGATTTGAATAAACATTTAAATTCGAACCGCGTACCCGAGTAAAACTTAACGAGTGAAAGTAGGCGTTATATTATATAATAATTATTTTCTCAACTACTTATAGTAAACAGATAAAATACATATTGTATTCCACATAAACATCAAGTGTTGAGATTTCACCGGAATATATACGTTTTGAGGCCCCATGGACCCATTAAAACAAAGCATTTATAGAAAAAAGTCTGTGTATGTACCATGTGAGTCTATGAACAGCATAAAGGGTAAAGGGTACAGATACATAAGGGAACACTTCGTTCACTGCGACCTTCACAGATATGTTGTGGTTACCGCCCCCAGAAGACGAGGTTGAAATGAGGGAACCGAAGGTGCCACACAGGGGCGCAGCTAGACAGGCCATAGAGATGCGCGGAAGTCTCTAACATGAACAGCATAACTAAACAAGGAAAAGTCAGTCACACCCCAAACTCGTTATTTAATTAGCATTTTCCATGAATACGACACAACATTTTTAAATAGGATCCCTTTCCCTCAAAGTAGCCTTATGCAGAACATGTTTTTAAAATGTATATTTTGTGAAAAATGGCTGTAATAATTTTGATTAAAATACCACATGTGATATTTTCATGACAACTTAAATGCCCATTTTGAATTTTCTGGGAACAGCCCCTTAAATCCTCTTCATTCTCGGTGAATGTTGCCTAAGTGGTAAACCGTAAGAGATACACAAAATGCTACTAAAAAATCTCGTTAAAGGATATAGTTTGTCTTTTTGTGTGTAGAGTTAACCATTTTGGGGTATTCCTTCATATCGTTTCAAATTTTTAACCGGTAGGAAAAATCGATTACACACACACACACACACACACACACACACACACACACACACACACACACACACACACACACACACACACACACACACATACACACACACACGTATGCTAGCAGCCTCTGCAGGTAAGGAGGGGAGAGACTACTCTGTTCGCACTTTAGGAGTGCTATTCCCCAGGCCTGATATAGAAGGAAAAGCTTTTGTAAGAATAGTTTATTGAAGAACAGGTAGCGAAAGTCAGGTGAATGTAACATATCAGAAATTTTTTTTCTGCTAAAACGTTCATATTTTCGGTTTTAAAATACCCAGCTAGTTAAGCGATTATCACAAGTATAACAACTCAACATTTATTTAAGCTGAAGGAAATTTGATATGGCCCCAGTCTCAAAAATATTATCTAGTGTTTGAACGTAGGCTCAGTAAGTGTGTTAACAAAGTGGCTGAAACTAAGTTTCAAATTACACGATCACTCGCATGTATGTTGTTTATTTAAACATTTTATTACGGAAACGTATTTAATATTACTTTACGATGTAAAGTAAAGATGGCCCTACTATTTAAAAGGTCAAGAAATACCCTAAAAGAAAGACGCTGCTCTCAGGAAAAGATGATATTTTCGAGCCAAAAATGAGATATACAACACACTTGAACCTTGAAGACAATAAAATGAAAAACAATACTGTAAAAGCAATCTTATTCACAATACTGACAATATTCGTGATCTTCAAGTAATAAGTTTTATGAGGAAGATTGCGTTGGAATCCCCCTTAAATGTTCACGATACTCTGTTAGATGTCAGTATCTATTAGTTGGCCACGATATGAGTGGGTTCGGCGGGAATGGACATCGGAAATTCAGTCAGTTAAAGAAAACATCCACTGTTCCGCGTTGGATTCATTAGTGAGGCTAAGGCCTCCGGATGTGGCACTACTTCCACTGTAACTGTACATTCCTATCACCTTAACCCTTGCTCTTCCTTGATCACTGGGATTAAGGACGTTATGCATTGGTAACAAAACAGTGGCGTCCTAATTCAGGTGTATTTATATCGTGGTAATGCTGTTGGTATGCAAGCTATATACATATACTTATCTCAGTGTATTTTCTAAATACCTACGTGGTCGGCGCATTCAGTTTGCGGTGCTGATGAGGATCATAGGCATCAGGAGGACCACCAGGTGGTGATCCATCCGGTTCCGGTTGTTCACTGTGCACTGTCAAGGCGAAGCTGTCCCCAACCTTCTGTTGACCGTTCATTTGTGATCTGAAAACAGATATTAAAATCTATATCTTCCCAACATTAAATTTATCTTTAAATAATCAACTTATGATTACGAATCTTGACTCATTTCACTGATGCATTTAAAAACTTTTAACACCATTATTACTTATTTAGGCCAACAAACATAATGCTGGTGTTTTAAACACACAAGCCGTGTGTGGGCAATGTTTAAGAGGTGTAATCAGGACTGAAAAATTCAACACCATAGCCGGGATTTGAACCACGAATCTTCCGCATCCAGCGGCTGCTTTAACCACTAAGCTACCATGGCTTAATGTCGTACTAACAAGTTGGCCATGGTAGCTTAGTGGTTAAAGCAGCCGCACGATGCGGAAAATCCGTGGTTCATATCCCAGCTATGGCACTCGATGCGGAAGATCCGTGGTTCAAATCCCCGCTATAGCATTGAATTTTTCAGTCCTGATTCCACCTCTTAAATCTTTTAATATCACTTTCTAGGACTAGGAAATCTACACCTGTCATCATAGCTTTGCATTAGTATCATAGTGCAATAATTCTTGAAAGTATAACAAGAATAGGAGCATTTTTCACATTTGTTTTGGGATCTTAAACCTGAATTTTGTAGCTAAGTCTAGGTAAACTAACTGAAAAAGCACAGTAAGGTGTAGTAATAAGTACAATATCTAAAATAACTACCATAGCTGTAATATTAAGTAATTAGTAACTGATAGTCTATAGTGCCATTTCTATATTGCAATCGAAATATTTACGGTAATAGAGGTTAAGCTGAGCCCACCTCTGCGCTCTGGAGATAGCGTGTCTGCCTCAAACTCAAGAGGTCCCGAGCTCGAATCTTGGTTAGGTTGAATTACACGAATAAGTTGTTTTTGCTGTTTTTCCTTATCTTGGAAAGGTCAATGTCGGTTAACCGTAAGCTCTATGATTGCTGTTTTTGTAATAAATTCTAAGCTTGCAAGGTTTGTTAGACTGTGTGCTCATCGCAGAACAATATGCCGTTAAAATGATACTATATTTTTTGCATCAAAGAACAGAACAAACTCGGTGCAATGCTTGTTTCGCTGAGACAACCGTTGATAATGTGATATAGAGCCACAGTACATCGCAGAAATTGTACATATTCCCTTTGAGTGCGAGCCGTTACGCAAAATAATCCGGACGCAAACGGATTTTATAGTGCTCTCTTCAGAATAATACGAACCGCTATTCTGTCAAGTGCTGAATGAATTTCAGCTCCTGTGTTCTTACTCATAGAGAAGGAACTTACTGTGAAATTTTGACTGCGCATGCTCTGTTGGGATTTCTTACTTCTACTTGCCAGCCGTGAGTGTGCTACGATTCACGTAGCCACTTGGATCGGGCATTGGTTTTAGGCTGCTATGCCATGCAGTGGATTTTTTAAGGACCGCATTGTGCAAGCAATACACTGTGCTGCGCAACATAACGAATTCTGGAGATGATCTGTTAAAGAGACACTTTTTAAGTAGATCTTTGGAGGAAAAAGAGAGAATTAAAGAGCCAGGTAGCCTCTAAACTTAAATCTAAGTCAAAATGGTATAGATACAGGTGAATAAAGTGAGTATACAAAGACATTCAATACGAAATGTATGAAAACAGGTGTGAAGCTCAAAATGCACATTTTTCCCTTTCCGTATTAGTTATTTGGAAACAGAGATGCACTGTTCAGAGGGCTAGCAGGTCTTGGACATATTAATACATTAATAAATACGTATAGTGTAATAACTAAAGGCCGGAGGGATGTGCGCTCGCATGCGATATAGGTTAGCTGGGCGCAGAGTATCAATGACGTCAGAAGTACAGCACGGCCATCAAATGTGCAAACAACTGTTACTGGTTGCAAGAGTTGAAAAAAAGCGTATTACTCTGCAAACTAGTGAAGCATTGCATTGCAAGTGTATGCAGATGCAAGATCAAGGTGCAGTATAATGCGACTGTTTTGTTTCTTATCGCAGTGAGCTGCAGACGTAGTTCTTTAGTGTTCATATGATGCTTGTAGGTTGTGCTGCAGTGAGGCGGTTTTCACGGTCAGGTTGTGCCTACCTGCAGTTGTTTACATGCGCGAGCGATGACAGTAAAGTCCATGTGCAGTATACCTATGGAAAAACTCACACGCCCCCGGTCCATAGCATTAAGCACATAAACAGTCCATTTGATCTTAGAGCGTTAGGCAATGCTAATATTTCAAGAAAATTAACTGGTGTCTATCATCACAAGATAGTGAAGCAAAACCAGAAGATATGAGAGAGTATTTACTCTCTAGAATGATTAATTGTATACAATTTTGTGATGCTTTCCAACTTGCTTTGAGAGGGCACGGTAAGAAACATGAAAAATATGGGTGTCTTTATTTTACATATGTATATTTAACCTCCGATATACATAATGCAATGAAGGGACATGTAGTAAATGATAAAACTTTAAGGGGATGTCAAAATCCATCCAAAATGATCTGCCGGATTGTATGTTGTGAATCTGTGAAGTTATGTGGGAAGATCTCAATATTGTAGCACATTGGCACATTGTTGCGCGAGCCACCACTGTTACATTTCATCATTCTCAGGATGCGAGCAAGCAAGTAATAAACTATAATAGCACTTCAGCTAAGAGCACGAAACACTGGTTACACCAAATATGACAGCCGTGTTAGCGTTCATTCTCAGGCTTATAATTCAGTTATTCAGCATAGGCTAGGTTAGTTCAATTAGTTGTTTACAAATAGAAAAGCTTTGTTATCAAGAACCATTAGTGTTGCCCATGCACACTAGCGAGCTTGTAATTTAAATTTATAATTGTGTGTTATTTACAGTAGGTGTAGTGTAGTTATTCTAGTAGTGATGTAACCAGGAAACATTTGATCATAACACCACAGGCAAGAAACCGAGTGCGTTCTTAGACTTGTTATTCAGTTGCCATAGAACCTAGTATTCAAACAAGCAGTATTTTGCACATACATGAGTGTCGGCAGACTTTTTTCCAGGGGGGGGGGGGGCGCGTGTTGCAAATTTGCAATCATATAATATTAAACCATTATTTTATTATTATTTATTTATGCCAACAAACTTACTGTTGGTGTTTTTAAACACACAAGCCGTGTGTGGGCAAGCCCGGCAAGCGGAAGGTCTGTGGTTCAAATCCCAGTTGTGGCATTGCATTTTTAAGTTCCAGTTCTACCCATTATTTTATTGTCAAAATTGATAATATTTGTTGCAGATAACCGTATTAATTTGTGCTAAATAAAAATTGTTCTTTACATCAAAATTAAAATAATAGTTTAATAGTCAGTAACTGGCTGCACATTAAGTTCACTAACTTCCAAGGGGGGGTCGCGCCCCCCCCCCTTGCCCCCGTTTCGCTACGCCCATGTGCATGTATTACTAGTGGCTGTGAAAGGGAATGTAAACACTTAGAAAAGATCCAAACGCACATGCAAAAACTTCGGGATAAATCTGGAAAATACAAGAGACTATGGTTTCACTCCTACTCGCTATTGGCTGGCGACCTATGCTCGCTATACTTCGCGGTATTGTTTGCTGAATGTTGGTGGTCCTGCAAGATAAAGTAGCTACATGAATTATGATGAGTCACCAAGCACCCACTGTTGCCCGAACCGTAAACTGATCAGCAAAAGTAAATATAGAACATTTGTAGAGCGCGGTATTCTCGTGTACTGTTCCCCCCCTCCCCCTAAATTAATTGGCAACAGGTTTTTGTATTAAACTACGTAAGTAATTACAGTGTTATAGCAATAATAATTACTTTCATGTTTATACTCGTATCAAGGTATTACAGGAGCTTCTTCCGGTTCTGTGATCAGTGTTATAAAGGGAGTTTGCGTTGGATTAAAGCCTTCAAACCATTCTGCTCTTAAAAGGAACTTTCCAACGCTTTATTCCTTATCAAATGACAGGTTTTACGTTAGTTAAGAAGGTTAAATCTGTTGTCTTTCATTATGTATTTTAAAACAAACAAAATAACCCATAATTTGAGAAAACGTGAAGCATTATTACCTACTACATAAACAACTAAAGCGGAATATATTTTATTTTAGTAAAGAATAAGAGAAAGGGGTTTCTAAGAAAGCGAATTATTCGTTAAAAATTGTCTTTTCGAAGAGGTGTTGCTCTCGAAAGCACTCATTTTATGAAATACATATAGAATTTGGTAATATAAGTGATAGAAATTAAGCATTTGATTCGCTGCTACTAACCTAGTTAACCTCATATTTTAGTCAGGAGATAAATGTAATTATATATAGGTAACTAAAATTGTTCTTTCCTTTTCTCAATTTAGTCATGCCACTTCAAGAGCAACATGTTCAAAACCTAAATAGTGCCGAGGTGCTTCCAGAACAAACTCAAATGATAACCATGATAGTAAAATTAGCTACTGACTTGTTGACATCTGTGTGATTTTCTGGAAGTCCATCTGGAAGTCCCATATTTTCAGCAGAAAGGTCTTAGCATCGATAACGAATGAAACGGGGGTTTCTGAAACAAAAGAAAATAAACATATTAATATGTTGAAAAATGCTGGAAACATCACGTTTAGATTAAAACTCTTTAGAACTATTGTATGTGTATAGTAAACACTTGCCTGGTAAAAATCATGGCTTACACTATTTGTAATTTTGCATAGAATCAATGTATTCGAGTATATTCAAGATAATGCAAAATATGTTTACGCTCTCAGCATTATAAGCTATGTTGTGATGATCAACTCGTGCATCATTAGCCCTTCATAACAGACATACCGCAAAGCTAACTTAGAAACAATGGTGTAATACGTTTATTTTACCGATATGGATCTCATTACGACTTTCTCTTTATCTGCAAATTTTAAGGGGAGTGAGATTTGGTCCATGTGTTTAAAAATGATTTTTAGACCTTTATGCTGAAAAATTGTTCAATGTGTTGTCTATTAAGAAGTGCAATCTCTTTTATGTCAGCGCCATTTTCAAAGGTCTGGCAGTCATTTTTAAACAGCGGTGCACAGTGATCAAATGGCTGGTAGTTCGGGGTACACGTCCACTGAGACACTGCATGTCGACGGATCAGAAACTCAATCATGGAAATTGCCCCTAATCTGCTTCCACAAAATTACAAGAAAATGTCCTACAAGCTGCCTCCAGAAGTGGTAACTAAAATTCTACCATTGTATCAGAGACTTGGTTCCGACCAGCTGCTAGAAGGCTGTGCCAAGGGTACGACACAGAACCCGAATGAATCTCTCAACAATGTTGTGTGGAGCTGCTGTCCAAAATAAGTGTGTGTCTAGGAATAAACTCGAACTTGCAGTACTGAAAGTATAATGGAATTTAATATGGGGTGTGTGAAGTCATTGCAAGTGTTGCGTAATGTTAGAAATGAAAGCATTTTAGTTGAAGCAATACGCATTTGTCAGAAGCGCGATGCCAGACGATGTATTCAGAGCAGAAAATGCAGTGCCAGAAAACAAACACATACAAGGAGAAATTGTCAGCATAGGAGAGGAACAGAGGGCAGAAAGTGAAACCTATGCCTCGAGACAGTTCTGATGAGGTTGGAATGTTTTAAAAGTTTAATGCTGTGTTTCTCGCAACAGAATCTTCACGTAATTAAAAAATTCTTGCGACAGAGTTCTTAAGCGATTCTTTTGAAAATTTCAGGACATGTTCTTATTTATATAAGGCTCTAGATTTTGATATATGCTACGTAATATTGAACATGTTCACATTCTGATGGTGATGGAAAGTTAAAAAAAAGTTAAATCTTTAAATGAACACATTAAAAATTTTCAGATACTAAAGTACTGGTGTAAAATTAAAATGCAGAGCAATTGTGACTTGCAAGTGGATGAAGCGTCATATCACCAAGTTTCATGCCAAACAAAAATCATTATGGGAGGAGCATTTTTATTGGAGTATCTTTGAAATCAATTAAAAACTTTTAATTAAAAAAACTATTTGACTTATATACTTCAAATTTTGTAGGGCTGCATGTGTAAACACTACATTGATGTTAAAATTTGGTACTACTAGGATACAAATTGTAGAATTTCCTAATCTCACCTCCAACTTCCCTTAAAGCCTGCAACAACCTTTTGATTCAGGTTGGCGGTAAAAACGAACATATCATAATCCAACTGCTGTAAGGTGACAATCGAAACGTTAATTCATCTAGATATGCCAACATTAGAATTGCTATAATTGTAACTTAATATCTGCTGGCTCTATTGTGTGATATTTACGTATATATCTACTTACGTAATGAATTAATAACAACTCCCATAATTACGGGCTGCCATCAAGAACCTAGTAAAATAGACAAATTATAAATGCATTCTCTACATCAAAAACTGGCTGCCCATTCCAGGTGAGTTTGCTTGTACTCAGATGGCATCACTAAAGCATTAAGAATGTTTTCCACTGTTTCACTGTAGCTACAGACCAGAGAGATGTTGGTACACTAAGTATTCAGGAAAGGTTCTTCATGTACTAATACGTGTTTTTAACATTACATATTAATATTATTTTCAATGGTATTATGATATAGTTTTCATTTACAGTTCATTCAATACTACACGCACACTTTAGCTTGAGCCCTGGAATCTAGTGTTACCGAAGGTGGTTTGCCAGAATAACAACCGCACATCGTTGTCCATGCTCCAGTATTACCAATTGTGCATTTCAATTTATTGGGTTACCATTGTTGCTACTCTCTTGCGTTATATCAGTTTTGTACTTTTGTCGGTCTGGGTGGCTCAGTTGGTTAGACGCTGGCCTACTGTTCCCATGGTTGCAGGTTCAAATACGGCCCAGGCCGATGGTTTTTAAGTGTGCTTAAAACCGACAGCTCCAGGTCAGTAGATTTACTGGCATGTAAAAGAGCTCCTGCGGGACAAAATTCCGGCACACCGGCGACACTGATGTGATCCTGGCAATTGACAGCGTCGTTAAACAACAAAATAATTTTTTTAAAGTTTTGTGCTTAACCAACTCAAACAGTAATTTTACATACTAAACGCCAGAAGCAAATTCAACATCGACACCGCAAACTCCTGTAAATGGTAAAAGAAGCAGCCATGTATTTAGCTTTTCACTTCAGCCATTGGCTAACCTGGAAAAAACAATTACGTACACTACTACCCACGCCTTTTAAAATATTATGACTGCTAAAATACACGAAAAATTCCGTTTCTATCTGGAAGCTCAATATAAAGTATGTAGTTAATACATTGTTACATTAAACATTCTTGTTTTGTTTTCCTGGCATATTATGCTGGAGACATGTGAAAACTGAACATTGCTTACTAAATCACAAGATGGCGCATAGGCGTTTGTATTTGTATTTCCTTTTGGAACAATTTATATTGTTTTTCGGATGCGTCAATATAATATGTTTTCAATAATTGTATACATATGTACAGTAGCATTAGCCAAAACACAACACATTAAATAATTATCAATTACGCATCATTAATTAAGTTATTAAGAGCTATTAATTTACATTATACATTTGAATGCGCACTATAAAACAAACACTATAGAACAAGTAGTAGTATTTGTGCTATATGATACATACTCATCTATGGAATAAAATGTATGCAGTAGTAGGAACGATTTTAACTGTTTTTAATGATGAATTTTAGTAATTACTTTGATATTCTGAGGCAATATGTTAAACAGTCTAATACCCAAGTTCTTTACATTATTTTTAACTATGTTGGTACTACAGAACTGAATGTGTAGCGCATTCTTTTATCGAGTGTTGTATTGGTGGAGATTTTGATTTGTTTCAAGCTCATTGTACATTTTTTAATATGGGTCAATGTCTCCAATATAAATACGCAGGCAAGAGGCAATATTTTTTGTTCTTTGAAAAGAGCTCTACCTGAACACCGACTGCCCTTGTCACTTACTCTAATTGCCCTTTTCAGTAGTTTAAATATTTGCTCACTCTCATAAGATGTTTCCCCAAAAATTATGCCGCAGTGCATTAAGCTGTGAAAACTTGCATAATAAACATTCCTTTGGCTAAGAGATGGAATCAGGACTGAAAAATTCAATACCATAGCCGGGATTTGAACCACGGATCTAATACATAGCTATTTTAACAATGAGACCTTAATGAATTCTGTCATAGATTTCCTATTTAATCTTCATGGCGCAATATAGCAATTACGTGGAATTTTGCTGGTTCTAGATACACAAGAAATAAATGGTTGATACTTCTCTTGTTATAAAATATTACAAAAACACATACCGAGGCCTATCCCTAGCAACTTTTCCTTTTTTTAATATACTAATGTTCGACATACAAACCATAAAAAATAGACCAAATCGCACTATACAACAATACAAGTTATGTCCATATGCATTTTTTTTGGAATGAATCATTTCGGAAATATCCCTTGTTATTTGTGTGAGTTTTGGAATACTTGAACTGTTCTCAAATGAAAGACCGTTATTCACTGTTTTATCTCTTGGCCATGCAGAGAGAACGGAATCTCAAAGCCTTTACATAGCGACCAGCTTTAAAAGATTTGGCTATCGCTCAAAACCTACTGTATTCGCATATTCCCTTTATAGCTACAAGAAACTTAGCAATAAGATAATTTCTGCAAATGTTTATCTCGACTAACATGAAGAAGGTATAGGAATAAGAGTTTCTAAGAATTGTTAGTATAAGAGTAGAGAAAGTCATGTGAGTGCAACAACAATCAATCAATCAATCAATCAATCAATCAATCAATCAATCAATCAATCAATCAATCAATCAATCAATCAATCAATCAATCAATCAATCAAAGAATCAATCAATCCAATCAATCAATCAAAATGTTTATTTGGGCATGCTTACAACATGCCCAGGCTGTTTAGGGAAACCCCTCTTCAGCCTAGTGTGGTATTTGTTTCGTTTACGTGTTGGGATTTCCCTCGGCTTAAGTGCGTATTTGTGTCTTTTGTGTCATGTGAGTGCAACACGTCAGATTTTTAAGTTTATAATATAGCTAGTACTCGTAATTAATAACTCACTTTGATAATTACGCAACATACAGCAGTGACGATGTATTAAAGACTTTATGGCATCATCGAGGATCCTAGCAGCATATCGTAAGAGCGATGTTTTAAAAAATACATGTCGACCATTAATTATCCACGTAAAGGGTAGTTTGCAGTAGGGAAAACTTCTTGATAATCTTCGCGTCCTATCTTTGGGAGATAATGAATTTAAATACCAGTTTAGTACTTATCAAACACTTCTTTTTTTTTTTTTATAAAAGTGTGTATTTTGGATTCAGTGGTGCTCAGCATGTATTTGCAGTGAAATCTTGACATCGGATGTTTAAGTGAAGTTGTACAATACCTACTTCTTCTTACATATTATGCGTAGATGGAAGAGAGAGTAAAAGTGCTAGTAGAAAATCAGTAAAACACGTTCCTTTGCAAACTTTTTACACTAAAAATGATTGGAATACACAGGCGTTGTGTAGGCAACCTAATTTAGCACGTCGCACATCTCTAATTGCAGGAAAGAGTAGGTTGACAGACTTTTCGTTTCTTGCAGTCTCATCCACATGTGCGCAGTCCCACGTCTGGAAGGTTCTAGCAAGGGAAGTCCCATCCAATTGGGATAATTGTTAGGTTAAAGTGTTAATTAGATCATCATAATGTCTTCTTTGTCACAATCATCCTTGAGTTTTCACCCATTAATCATTGCTTCTTTTCCACGCTGCATAACACACATAAACATCGTCGACACACACACACACACACACACACACACACACACACACACACACACACACACACACACACACACACACACACACACACACTCTCTCTCTCTCATCTACATATTTATGCCGAGTTGTTCCATATTTAGTATCTACTTAGAGAAGACAGAGGAAGTATTATGTTCCACCTAAAAATTCGACAGCGAGGTTTCACCGAAATTACATCTTTTCAGATGCTCTTAATAAAAATAAAAAAATATTTGCGTGCGCTTGAGTGTGCTTTATACATAATAACTCAAAAACGCTAAGCCGTACAAATATCAAGCTTTGCATTTAAATTTAACACCTTCCAAGGTTGCGACATGAAGATTTTAAAAAAATCCTGCAACCCTGAATTATACTAACAGGCAAGAACTTTCGTTATTTTCTCAAAGCTGGTTCTGACGAGTTTTATTAAAATACCCATCATCTTATAAGGTGTTTATTTATATAGCTAACAAAATATAGTGACGCAGCGGTTATGGTCCAAGGTTACCGGGAGGTCTCGCTGGGCAGTCCGAAAGTAAACGGATAAGCAGCGCGCATCATTTTCAGACTTTTCTAGACTTGCCGTCTCAAACGTTCTAGCAAGCTGAGTCAGTGTGCTGCTACTGCAAGGGATTCCAGACATCTTGTGTTCGACTCTCTGCCAAGTGAACTGCCTGGAAGATGAGACTGTCGTGCGCATTTAGTTACGATGCTAAGAAATTGAAGTGTTAGAGAAATATTGGAAACAGTTTGGGTTAAGCGAATACTCCGTGAAAGCGGGACTAGGTTATTAAATGCCAATAAACACTGAGTGAAAAGACAGTTTCAAAATTCAATGAAGTCACAATATGTACTTCATATCTCTGACGAGAAAACGTCTGTGGGGTGTGCTACTCTCTGGAGGGGAAAAGGGAGGCAGTAGCAAATTGCAGCTGACGATGATGTTATACATAGATATGCTATCTACATTGACTGCCGTGTCCCTCACACGAAAATGTGGCTATAAGGAATAGGTTTGACATCAACAACTCCAGGTTTTCTGAGAAAGATTACGACTAGAGTTTCAACATATCAATAATGCTTAGGACTCTTAGGTCCCTTGTGCGCAGTGTTGGGATACATAGTCGGCGCCCAATGGTGCGTTATCCATAGTTATGAGAAGAATGATCACTTTCGTATGGTGTATCGTAGACTGACCAGCTAAATTAGAGCGCAATTTTAAGGAGGAGCTATTAAGTTAACACTATTAAGGTGCCGTGGGCTAAGTCAAAGTGAACAGGCCGTGATGAGTTTAGAAAAATCAAATCCTGTTTTGTCATTAAAATTTCTTGGTTTTCCTTCGTGGTTAATTGTAGTATAGTCCCGCAATGTATGTCTGACTGTCGAAGTCACCTTGTAGTATGCATTATTCATTGGTAAACTAAGTTGTGAAGTTTCTGGAAGTCAATTTTAGTACTATTTAGTAGGTTCATGTCACATACCTATACAGGCCGCTTGTGGTCTTAAAACTATTACTGCTGCTGCTTCGAAACGTTTATTTAAAAGCAGTTCCTTATTAATTATGTTGTCTTTAACAAAAGTAGCTCCACTAGTACGATTTGCAGTTTATCCACTTTTTATGTTCCATTTGTATGCCGTCTTTAACATCGAAGGTTATATCGGTGTTTTTTTTTTCCCCTTGGAACAATTGCTCAACTGCACGAATTCTATTGCTGCCATAGAAGTGCCCCCTCCCCCCCCCCCCCAATATTGTGATATTCTTGTCCTGGTCATTCGCATTTATTTCAGAATGTTTTATACTTGACTCTGATCTCGGAGAATCCTTAGGTTTGCCTTTCAGGCTGTTAGTTTCCTAGAGGGATGGGATTTCCTGGGTTGTTGTTTCTTGTCCTAGAGTGCTTTTAAGTGCACTGATTTGCACTACTTTGCAAAATTGACCTCAATTTTGCAAAGGAAGCAAGTTGTTGCATCTATGGAGAAATAAACGCAGTAGTTAGTATCTTCGAATTCGATTGTCATGGAGTCTGGCAATTTAGCAAAATCGCCAGGGTTTACATAAACCTATTGACGGAAATTACATACTGAATAGACGTGCTCTGGTGTAGGAAATTTCTGATCTGTTAGAATGCCTATGTCCATTAGGTGTTCTTCAATTACTTCGTTTGGTACCACTGGGCCTACATAAGATATTGTGAATCTCTCACATTTAGTCAGAAGGGAGTCTGATTTCTGAGGAATTCTTGAGCTTATGTCTTCGACTAGGCTTTTGTTTGTCAGCTAAATACATACTCAGTTCCTAGATACCCCTGAAACAAATCTGATACTAGTAGGGCTTACCAATTTGCCTATCTCTAGTATGTATTCTGAAGTTAAATTATCACGTGCTTCAGTAACAAGGGCTGGTTTTTTGCTTGTTACTAATTATTGAGTTATTGCAGAATAACTAGGTGGGGATTCTCGTTGTTATGTATTGAGTTACGAACTATTGCTGAAAGCTGCAGTGAGGCAGCAGCGACGTTGGTTATTGTTTTTCTGCCGATGTACGATTATGAATTAATAAATTTACAATTAACATCAGCCATTAATTACGGTAAACTGTTTTTACTTACAGACCCTCATTGAGGCAAGACACTAGTTTCCTCTGTAGTCTAACACCATTTCCTGATTTAGAGGAAAGCACCCTTGGAGCTCAAGGATCAAACTTCCTTTCCTGTATGATACGCGACATCTGGCGGTGATCGATTTTACTTATTTCTTACTTTCGCTGGGGCTCACCACTACATAGAAGAAATGTAGTATTTGATCCAAAATACAATATCGAAATTTCACCGGAATAACACCTTTGAACTACCCAACACCAAGAAGGAAAAAACGCCGGCGCATCTTTCATCGTTGTTTTTAATCTCAAAACACATATTGAATTGCATATTGAAATCAGACATATTTTAAGAGTGCAAGCTGAAAACTTTCAGAAAGTTTCTGCCACCTTAACCTACCTTTTAAAAGATTCTTGTTTTATTTAATTCGCACATATATGCTTAACATATTCGTTCGACAAATTAAGTGAATTGAATAGTTTGAGGACAAGTTTGAATTCGTCTTAATTCGCATTGATTTGTATTTATAATTAAATGGGAAACCAAACAATGGCTGCACCTATATTAATATACGGATTTAAGATAGGATACAGACTAATCAAGTTAAAGTAATTAGGGAAGAATTAGAAGTCAATGAAATAAATATGAACTTGTCTACATGGTTACATTAACTAGACGGGATGAATAATACAAAATCTCCAAAACAAATCCACAATTGCATACCTTCTGGTAAAAGAGATGTAGGCAGACTATGTGGAAGATAGAATGATTACTGTGAAGACAGAATAGGCAAAGATATCTAAACCTGGGAGTGAAGATGATGTTGGTGATAAATGGAAAACCATAGGAGTTACAAAAGTTAATATACCTAAGCATATTCTAAGATAGGTATATAGCTTGTGTGAAATACAAAAATGCTTGGCTCTACTCATTAGCAAAAAGTTTAACGTATTTATTTATAATTTATGGTGGAATTGCTTTACTTTATCCGTGAGCTTCTGTCTTGTATTATTCACTCCTCCAAGAGCCACTACATCCTGAAGAAGTCTCATAGTTGGAGGTACAATTACCTAACGTTGTTCAAAGTGCTTGCACACCTACAACAATTACGCCTCGTTTATTCTCGCACGCAAACCACGTGACATTAGCGTGTTCTGCATCTTTGCGGCGAATAGACCTAGCTAAGTACCCAACATTATAATGTCCTTGTCATTTAAACCTACGTGTAGGTATGTAAGTTTTGGCACATGTTTCTAGCCCATTTTGGGTAAAGAGGAAACGTTTTCCCGTTGATGGTAGCTTCATTTGGGATTTCTTTTTCAGCAGAACACTACTATGCATAAAAAGATGTTTTCAAATGAATGCATGTTACAAAACAGTTTTTTTTTTTTTTTATTTGAGTTCACCGATGTAATCCGTTTTTTTCCCTCTATCAAATCAAGACTTCGTTTCAGTTGAGTCAGTTTGTGTATACCCTAGACAAGAACAGTGAGAGTTATACGTACATATGTAGTCTGTTATCACAGAGTGATCCCATATAAGCTGAAAGCAAGTATTTTTACTACACCTTAGATCAGGAAATTAATGCGTGACACCAATTTTGAGGATACAATGAACCAAACAGAAATGCAAGCCTGACATAGCTACAAAGATGTGTAAAAATATCTTAGGAAACAGAAGTCCATATTACAAAATCATTGTGAACACCGTGTTGGAACACTTGAGGAACCTAGATTGTAACCTGAGTTTGAAATTACACTTCCTACACACTCACATCGACTATTTGGCAGATTGCTATCTTAGATTTTACAGCGAGAAACAAGTGACATTTCCAACAAGATTTGAAAGACATTGAAGGAAGATAGCATGGTTGTTGAACTGTTAACATGAATGCAGACTACTGTTGGCACCTGAAAAGAGAAAGTGTTTCTCGTACTTATGGAGGAAGTGCCAAGAGAAAAATAATATCAACTATATCAATTGTTGGTAGTTCTTGTGAAACAAACTAACATTATATTTGCATTTACATAATTCTAATATACTCACACAACGTTGTTAAGCATGATAATTATCTTGTAGAGGGGTATGTGTATGTAATATCGGTAATATTGAAAATATGAACATTTTGTCTTCATTTTCTATTTAAAAATCTGGACGTGATAGAAGAGGCCTTATGACATATTTGCAGTCAACACTCCAAAGTTAGGGGGAATCGGCATTTAAAACTAAACATGAACAATTGTTTTCAAACTACAGAGCGGCGAAATCAATGAAAATATAGATACGTTTTGATTTTTCTCACCCACTTACATATGTTTACTCCAAAAGTTTGTAATGTTAAACTTTTATATTCATGCAATCCAAAATGTATTGAACATTCATAACATTGAATACTCATCCATCAAACAGTTATTTCCCTTGTAAAAGACAATCTTTTAGAAGCCAAGATTGCACTTGCTATTGCCCCCAAGGTTGTGCATTAGACCCGGGTTGAGACTGCAATTTAGATGTTCCAATAGTATACAGGAGCCTTGCTTGAGTTAATTTGATGCATGTGAAGAACTGCAGGACAAACTTTGGGCACACCGACGACGCTGACGCAATCTTGGTAGTTATTAATGTCATCAGACAATGTAATAAGTATTAATAGTATAAATATTATATACAATGGTATATACATATAAGCAGATAAAAAAAATTGCACCATTTTCCCAATCCATTACAAATTCATATAAAAAGTCAATGTTCTATCGTTCTTATCCTTGGTGGCTCACTTTACAGGATAACCTTTATATGTGGGATTTTTTTTTATTCTGTACGAGCTCATTAGTAACAACAGTTGACTTGCGACATTAATACTCGAGTTTTGTTTACACATCCTGCAAGCAAACAGGCCCGCACTGCAATTTGAAGAGGTATAAGTTCAAATTTTTATCGTACAGGGCACTACGTCGGGGTAGCTCAGTGGTTTCATTTGCGTCTCTCGTGCTGAGGGTCCGTGGATCGGTTCCCGGCTATGGCTGGTGATTTTAAGTCAACTCTATCTAAACCATCACTCCTAGCATATGTGAATATCCCGAAGGCCCAAGTCTCATTCCACCATCCTGACCATCCTACCATCAGAGACAATGGACACCGCTCTCTGGGTGCCTCCAGTCATCCCTTGATGGAATGAGGTTACCCATAAGGATATAGACATAGGGGGAGTGTTAAAGACGACATTGACATTTAACATATTTAACTTAAAATTAATAGAATCATCACATTCTCTATAAATGCTATAACAAACAGATTACGCAGAAGATGAGGACTTGTGAGGACATTCCCAGAAAATTCAAAATACACATTTCACTTGCAAGGAAAATACCTTAAACATATACTATTTTAATTAAAATTGTTGTTTATTTTTGAAAAATAAAATTGTTGAAAAATGTTCTATGTAAAGGGTAGCCTGGAGTGAGGAAATTTTCTTGAAAATGTTCATATCGCATCCTTGGAAGATGCTGAACTTAAATACCAAGTTTTATGTTTAACCAGCTTTTCATTTTCGAGTTATGCTGTTAACTCACACACACACACACACACACACACACACACACACACACACACACACACACACACACACACACACACACACACACACACACACACACACGGGCGTTGGTATGTATTGGGTTGATGCATAATGAACTTCAAAACCGGTTGACCGATCACCATGACAATTGGCACATCTAGTTTTTTTCCATGGAGAAGGCTTGTATACAGTCCATTTTACCAGGCAACATATTACATTCACATGTCCTTCTCTGTTCCCTCTTCTAGGAACAATGCATACATATTTCTATACTTTGAAATATAAATGGGGCAACGCCGTGGCCAAGCGGTTAGACAGTTCGCCTACCACCTAAGCAGCCGGGTTCAATCCCAGGGACCCGCATGTGGTATTCGTGGTGGACGAAGCGTCATCTAGATTAGTTTTCTCCGGGTTATCCAGTTTCCCCCGCCACTCATCCCACCAATTGCGCCATTATCACCTTTCTAATCATCGATTTCACCTGGGTCATCCCTTTCCCCACTATCATACCTGGTGGTTGGCTGACTAGCCGCTTCCAGGCCTTCACTCTGTCCGGTCCATGGGTTCCTATGTTCCCCGACAGGCATCTGACCCTAGGCATTAGCTTGTAAGTCCTAGGTGGTGTATATCCTACACAACGGGGCGGAGGTAAAGAAAAAAATGAAACATAAATGCAACGTATAACATTCACACGGTTTTTTATACTCATTTTTCTTTTACGAAACACAATAACACTTCTTTTCTATTGCCTCCTCTACAAATAGTTCAAATAATTTCTATAAGTTTGGAATAGAAAAATAGGGTATTGCATTCACACGATTTTCTCTACTCAGTTTTCTTTTACTAAACACAAATTTCTTTCTCTACTCCCTCTTCAACGAACAATTCGCACAATTGACTATGTGATTGAAATAGAAATGTGTATTACGTTCACAGGACTTTGTCTACTAGCTTTTCTTCCTGTATTATATGCTATTGTTGAATAGTGTTTTTGCATTGTGTCGTCACGGTGTTTTTATAAAAATAAAGAAATAATTAAAAAAGTAAAGTTGTCACCATTTGTGTGAGGAGTGAGACGGAAAAAAAAAAAAAAAAAAAAAAACACGATATGTGCAGTTGATGAAAGAAATGTTAGTCAGTATGGACATAATTGGAAGTGAAATGAATTCCAGAAAGCGGCAGATGGAAACAAATATGTAACCGAATTGAAATATGTAAACTCCGGAATGGAAAATATGGAAACAAAAGTTGAAAAAAATGGAAACAATAATGGAAACCGAATCGAAAAACATAAATTCCGGGATGGAGAAGACGAAAATGGGAATGTCCGATATGAAGATGAACAATCGGTGAAGATAAACAAGGTCTAGATGAAGGAACGCATGGGAAAACTTGGCGGAAAGATGAAGGACCTTGGTCAATGTTTTAACGCCCTGGAAAATAGACTCGACGGCAGCGCCAAAGAACTGAACTCCATGGTGGAACAAATGCTCAACGAAAAACTCAAACTAGGGGGAGGCCTATGTTCAGCGTTTGCAGTTAGCGTTTTGCTTTTCAAGATTATCTTCTCAAAAAAAAAACAAAAAAAAAAAACAAAAAAAAAACACACGTTAAAAACATCGAACGTAGCGTGGTCGCCCAGGTACTTTTCTTAATGTGTATATTTTCTAAACAATATACAAATATTATATTTCCTAAGTGTCAATATTTCGATTACTTATGAAAATACACAAGAGCAATTACACTCAAAAGCGCCTGGGTGCACACGTCAGACTAGGAATTAAACCTGTTTCATCTTACAAGCCCGACTTCGTGACCCTGCATGTGAAGCAGCTCTCTCGACCGACCGACCATCACGTGTTTCTGGCATGATGCTGTAACACAAAAGTTGGCAAAAACCTCCAGAGCAGTTCACCTTGAGGTATGGCAGCGATGATGTATATACTCACAGTTTCCTGCACTCTCTGGCACCACGCTTTTGTTTACGAGCATTCATGGGGATGCAAAATTCTAACTTTGTCTTCAATGAACATATGTTCACTCATCAACTTCATTGATACCTTTGCCGTTGGAACAACAGGAGTGAGAGAAACGCTTCCTTTCACAGTTTCGGAGGAGCTGAAAATACACGTTTTAAGCTTCCAAAATACTACTTATTATTATTTACAATAAATCGAAGCGACATAGGAGAAGTAAACTTTATTTTGGGACACGCGTAGTTGAATAAAAGGTTTGATGTTTTGAACCAGGGAAACACTATAATTATTGAATATGTTTATTGTGCATGATTTTGAAATATTACAATTTTGTTTGAAGAATAGCTTTAATGACAATCTTGTACCTGTCCGAAACATTTAAATGAATCAGGTTGCCCACATTTTATAAGAGATGTGATACCGGGGTCTGTGGATATGGTAGCCCTTGTGGTCCGCAAGAGATTCTGCGTTACCTGAGCAAAGGGATTGGAAGAAAAGGTGAACACTCGCAGATCTGCACAATCTCTGAAACTCACAGCTTGAATGTTCATTTTCTCTGCTGTTTACCTACGCTAGGAATAGGTATTACCGAATTACAAAGAAAAACTGAATATCGAAATTTTCCGGAAATACATATTTTGAAGTTCGCTTAATCTAAACACTGAATTTTTTAACAACACACAAAAACGAAAAATCTGGTGTGTTGCACTCACACGACTTTCTCTGTTCTTGTACTAACCATTCCTGCAAACTCTTATTCTTCTATTTCTTTATTTTAGCCCAGATAAACATTTGCAGAAATTGTCTTATTGTTTATTTCCTTGTAGGTATAAGGGAAATATGTTAATACAGTAAGCTTTAAATGACAGTAAAATCTTTTAAAGCTTTCAAATTCCGTTCTCTTTGCACGGTTAACATATAAAAAATGAACAGTGATGTTATATTTGACAGAAGTGTAAGTTCTCCTAAACATACACAAATAACAAGAAATATCTCCGAAATGATTCATTCTACACACACACACACACACACACACACACACACACACACATACACACACACGCACACATACACACACGCACACATACACACACACGCACACATACACACACGCACACATACACACGCACACATACACACACGCACACATACACACATACACACACGCACACATACACACACGCACACATACACACATACACACACGCACACATACACACACATACACACACGCACACATACACACACGCATACATACACACATACACACACATACACACACGCACACATACACACACGCACACATACACACACGCACACATACACACATACACACACACGCACACACACACACACACACACACATATATATAATTACTTAGACATAAATTGTGTTTAGCAAGATCTACATTTTTGTTTAGTAAGATTTGGCCTATCTCACACACACACACACACACACACACACACACATACACACACACGCACGCACGCACGCACGCGCGCGCGCGTGGGCATTTTTCTGAAAATGCAAATTTTTTTTGGATTCAAAGGGTCTCAAAATATATATTTCCGGTGAAATCTCGACATCGAATTTTTGAGTGGAAAACAATACTTCTACTTTACTAAATATAGTAGAGAAAGTAAACATGGAATGAAAACCATAGCTCATATGTCAAGTCTACTACTTTTCATGGATGAAACACGAAAATCTTCACGAAACATTCCTATTTCGAAATACGTTTCCATATAGAAACGTTCATTATTTTCTATTTTATCAAATACGGGTCTAAGAATTTTAATTAAAATGTTATGTATTTGAGATGGTGACAAAGAGTAAAATGTGAATCTTGAATTCCTACCAATAGCCTGTGAAGTCCTCATTTTGCTGAGAAACCATAGGCGAGACACGAACTTTCAGCATAAAAAAAAAATTAAAATCAAAACTTTTTAAAGTATACAATGTGTCAACTGTTTTTGTAGAATTAGCAGTTTCCTAAATATATGTTTTTATTGTTTATTCTCCTTCGTCTTGGGATCCTTACAAAGAAAGAGCAGAGGACGCTGTTACTGCATATTGCACATAAATAGGATAAAAACTAAACACTAAATGGCCCTTACCGGGCCAAGGTTTACCGCCCGGCCGCTGCGTCCCCCATCTGTGCCCACTACAGGTGTCATGAATGGGCTGTAGTAATGGAGGGTGGGACGAGATCAGCGACCCCCCCTACGGGTTATGCGGTCTTCGCGACCAGGAGCCACTACTTCTTAATCAAGTACCTCCTCAATTGGCCCCCCAGAGAACTAACAAGGCTGAGTGCACCCCGCACTAGGTCTCTCAGCGGGAGAAAATCCCCAGGCCGGTACCGGGAATCGAACCCTGTCTCTCTCTTGGTAAACATAGCTACCACCACGCTAAGGAGACGACTACATAAGTAAAATGGTTGGCTGAATTTGAAATCATGTAACAGTAACAACTTGAGGTGGACGAAAGATTATTTGAACTGTATAAGGGATACATTGAATGTGTATACCTCAATCTGGGTAGAGAAAGTAATGTGCGTGTTACACATTAGATTTTTATTTTCTATACTACATATATTAGTAAGTAGGGAAAGTATTGTATTCGACTACTCAAAAGTTCGATGCCAAGATTTCACCGGAAATGTATGTTTTGAGGCCCCCTGAATCCAAAATAAAGCATCTTTAGAAGATCTATGTGTGTCTGTGAACAGCATAACTCAAAACCGAAATGTCGGTTAAAAACCAAAGTTGCCATTTAAGTTTAATATCTTTCAACGATGCGACACGAAGATTTTGAAGAAAATTCCTCCAGAGTAATCTACCCTTTACACGGAATATTTTTCGAAAATTTTGATTTTCTCAAAAATGGCTCCAACTATGTTTATGGCAAATTAAATGTATACTTTGAGTTTTCTGTCTATAGCCTATGTAGTCCTGTTTACTCTTGACGACTCTTGCACAACTAGTAAACCGTAAGAGATAGACCAAACCTTACTGTTCAAAAAACGTAGATCTCGTTAAAACACAGAAGTTACCTGTAAATGCATTTTGTTGCGCAGTGACTGCGTGGGCTATAGCCAGAAAACTCAAGATATACATTTCATTTGCCATACAATATCTCAAACATATGACATTTTAATCAAAATCGTCAGAGCCACTTACAAGAAAATCAAATTTTCGAAAAATTGTTCACTTAAAGGGTAGTTTAGGGTGGAGGAATTTTCTTCAAATCTTCGTGTCGCATCCTTGAAAGACTGACTTGAAAAGTCGGTTTTTAACCGACTTTTCGTTTTTGCATTATGCTCTCCACTGACTGACAGGCACACAAACATACAGGAAGGCACACACAGACACACACATGGACCTTTTTCTAAAAATGTTTTTTTTTTTTTTTTTTTTTTTTTGATTCAGGAGGTTTCAAAACATGTATTTTCACTGAAATCTTGACATCGAATTTTTGGTGGAATACAATACTTCCCCTGCTTACTGTATGTAATACAGAAAGTAAGTCTCATTGCTTACGGGCGCATATGTTAGTGTTTCGCTACGCAATTGTGATGTATGACTAATAGACGGAGGGGAAACGGCGCACTTCTGCCAAGAGGATCTTTCACGATTACCCCCAGAAGGAAAGAATGAGGTACAGGGACCACAGAACGCTATAGGCCGAGTATAGGCCATCCGGCTGACAGAAACGCACTGAGTGGGCTCCACAGAGAAGGCTCCTTCTCTCTGAACCAGGAAGAAGTTGGCCCATCCGAGTTGGCTCATAGAGGGCTGCCATCTATCAGGACTGAGAAGAACTTTCCAACCAGCAAGCATCTGCGGAATGTGTTGGGCACCGAGCGACACTACACAGCCTGTCTGAAATATGAAAGGGGAAGCGAAATCATAGGAAATGAGGAAAAGGAAATTCAACATTCGCCCTGCAATTAGGGAAAACCTTGAAAACCCCACGATCAGAGTGGCCTGCCCGGATATCGAAGCCAGAACCTCCCGAATGGAGCCTTGCACTTTAGCGCAGAATTGTCTTGTTCGGTAGCTTTGTATTTAGGTCAGCACCTTCCAAGGATACAAGACGAACATTTTATGGTACTATGTGCACTGACAATAATTCATATGGAAAATGCTCGTGTGGTGTTATTTAATCAAAATTGATTTTAATGATTTTGACTAAAATGCAATGTATTAGATATTAAAAATCCCATAATGAAAAGTAGATTAACATGTAATTATATATACCAAAGATTATTTTTTCAAATTGTTTTCCATGGATTAAAGAAATGTACCTAATACGAGGGTTGCCTTTCGAGTTCAGTTGAATTTTCTTGAGTTTATTAGTGTTTTACGTGCTCTGTGTATGTGCATTTCGGTTCCTTCCGCGAGGATCTTGGAGTGTCGTCATTTGGCCATGAACATGCACTGGTTGGAAATAAGGACATTAGCCGTCAGGGGGCGCGATGTTGGCCAGTCCAAAATGTAGTTTAAGAGAGGTATCTGACTGCAATTTACCAATCAAGAATGGAGATTGATATGTGTTGTACGGTGCAGGATGTTGCCATTACGCGACAGACCCCAACGGATCATAACGACCTAACAATCGCAGTCAGAATGATCGGCAGATTGGATTAGGGCGCAGCCTCCTCGAGTGACGAAGTTCACAGTCAGTATGGGCCACATGACGCAACACTGTCACAGTTAGGTACCTATATTGCTCCCCAAGGAGATATCCATGCAAACATCACGGGAAAATGTTCGTTAACTTGACAAGTGCTATGTGCCAAGGCTTTCCAAAAGCTAACATTGCCTTAGTACTTGAATGATCAGGTTCTGATTTCTAAATCCAGAGTCCCGGGTTTTATTCCTGGCTTAAGCGGGGAGGTTTCTTTAATTAGAATCTTTCCTGACTACCCGCAGAGTCTGGAAATCTGATTGTGTATTTCATATTAAAAGGATTAAAAGCAACGTTAAAAGAACGACATCAAATAATTGTTTCTCAAACCAATGTCTTCAATATGGCCACAGAAATTAAAACGGTTATACAAACGAAACAACTATAAAACATTAACAGAATACTTTATCACTTCTGTTAGTAGGCATGCAGATTATTATACCAAACAGTGGAAAGTAAATAAGTAAATACAACTGCGAACATTTCCAGTCGTTGACGTAATATTAAGGGCGAGGGGACGGAGGTCAGTTTGAAACCTTTTTGACTTTCTGTACACCTACTTACAGGAAATATTGCATTTTCCCCAAAATTCAACAGAAAGGTGCTTTTCGAGAGCGAGTATTAAAACATTAGAAAAAGGTTTCTGGTCTATACAACTGTGAGTGAGAGAGAGAGTGTGTGTGTGTTTGTATACTGTAGTTTAATGTAACATAATTCAAAATAATAAATATGTAGTTCCAAACCTAGTCAGGCATCTGATAGAGAGCGAATATTTCTAGGAAATTCTTCCTCCAACCTCTTTTATGTGGAAAATGTTATTTTTTTAATTCTCTCAAAACTGCCTGCAACAAGGTTCATTAAATCACAGCCAAGACAGGTTCTCCCCTGCAAATTAGGCTCCCACATTCCTTCCTCGTTTCCGCTTTCCTCTTTTTTTTATTGTTCCATTTATATCCCGCCTTTAACTTCAGAGCTCATATCGACGACTTGACTATTGGTGTTACTCGTTTAACAGTGGGTACATTTCCTCTTTGTCACACATCTGAACCATCTATCTTAATATTTCCTCTCTTATGGGATCTTCCTAACTTTTTTGCAATTCCCAGATTGCTTTCATTGTAATATCTCGACCAATTGATTTTCATCTTTCTGACATTTTCAGATTATTCTCTCTTGGTCAATTTTCTAAATTAGCTTAATCACTTATTTTGTCTGTTCATTTCAAACAATCCATTCCTCCCTAAAATCACATTTCAGGCGAGTGCTTCCAACTGCGTCTCCTCGCTTCGTCAAAATGTTGGGGTACAATGTTTCGCTTAACTTAAAGTATTTCACTAATCTCTTCTGTTCCATAATTCATTATCATCTTGTGCTCTCCGGTGCAGAGTCAAAGGTGCTTGCTCGCTCAGACCAATCTTTAAAACAATTATTTGCAGAAGGGAAAGTAGCAATTGCGGAACAGTTGCGGAGAAATTTTCCTAAAACTAGTTCTGTAAACAGAAGAATATTACTTGTCAGTCAATCCGAACACTATGAGGGAACGCCTACCTATTCAGCATCACTGCACGGCTGTCTATACTATATAGATAAGTAACTGTAATAAACAATTTCCATATGTTAGAAGTAAATGCTGAAATGTATCACGGGAATAAAAAGTTACTGGCTAGGCAGTTTGAGGGTACAAGTAAAGACAAGTGTAGCTAGGTAATTAAAGTTACGGGAAACTGGACCACAATGCCATCAGCTCAAGGTGTACCTGGAAATCAGATGTCTGTATGTGGGAGGTACAGTTACTAAGTCACGCAGTAGTAGAATGGGAAATGACATTCTTGAAAGTTTAGCAAGTCATACAGTAAGAGTGAGTTTCAGATGCCAATTAGCAGGCATAATGTTTGATATTATATAGGAACCTTGGGCGGGGCTTTAGTTAATAGAAGAAAATCTCCCAACGCAAACTACACATTTCAGCATAGAAGCTCAGTAGGAACGTCCGCAATACCCTTTACGATTGAAGAAGTGAGAGACTCAGTCCAGAAAGCAAGTAGCTGTAAAAACCGGGGCCCGCATAATATATATCCTGAGCACTTGAAAGAAGACTAGATACAGTTTTCACTGAAACTTGGAGTAAAGTCTTCAACCAGTGTTAAGAACAATCCGAGATTGCAGAGAAATGGATGTACTCACTAGATCGGGTTCTGTGCTGTAATATGGACAAGGATGCTCAGTTGTTACTTTAGGAAAGCATAAGGTTTCTTGACTCGAACCATTTCTAAAATTACTCGTAGATCCCAAGGCTCAAGGTAAAGTGTGCGAGTAGCAGTTATTTCTGCAATGGTTTATCTGGATTAAAATGAAGTGGATAGAAGAATAAAGTTTCTTAGAAGTAGTTTGCATACCCACTAATCAACCATAGAGACTATCATCTGCAGTCAGCGTTCTGACTTCTTATCTCAGAGGCGCAGATTTCAATTTCAAGCTGGGCTTGGGAATTTTTCTTTAACTAGAATAATTCCCAACCCCATATAGTCTGGAAGTATGAATGTGGAAGCAAATGTGAGTGTCTTTAATGTTGAAAATGATGAAAACCAATGTTAAGAAGCTCTACAGTTCAGCAAGTAATAACACTATCAGTTACTTCTCATGTCAAAGCCCTCAATATGACCATAAAAGACAATTGAAAAGAACTAAAGTGAACAGAGAAAGTCATGTAAATGAAATAAACATACTTTTTCCTGGGTAGATTTACCACTAACAAAAAAGCTCAAAAATTGTGTTGTTATCTGTATTGTGCATGCAATTAATTTCAGTTTGCTCAATTTGTGATCGTTTGAAGTAAAAAATATATTATAACTTAACGCTAATACAAAAAGTTTTGTATAAATACTGTAGCTTAAAAGGGATTATGTGACGTAGTGAGCAGAGCGTGGCGTGCAAATGATTTATTTAGTGAAGAAGGCTTTATAATGTGCATTTCTGGTGAAATAGTAAATATGTAATTTGTGAGCAGAATTGTTACTGAAGTGGTGTGTAGAGCTAGAAGCTGTGGCACATTTAAATGTAGTCTAGTTTTATGTAACATGTGCTCATGTCCTAGTTTGTATGGAAGTTGTACAACAAAGCAGGGAGGATCAGATTGAAGCGCTTCCTGTGACCTTAGATTGCACGGGAGATATTGTAACCGAAACCTGCAGACGTTTCGGTCTAGCAATTGACAAATAAAAATCATCATTACTGCACTCGCATTCACCTTGAGATGACTTAAGTTAGGGGGAGAATAAATAGCAAAAATGTCACCAAAAATGATACTTTTAGCATTCTGTGCAACCTTATTAATTGGAATCCTCTTAGATTTGGTACATGTTTTAACGCTGTACGTGCAATACTTATCTCTTAAAACTATTTTAAAAACGGTACTTCAGCTGCAATCTATACTGTAAATTCTCTATCATTACTGTTTGGAGTACAGTGGTAAACTTAAGCCAATCATTTAGGAAAAAATTTGTTCTACAAGTTGGTAGAGAATATTGTTAAGCATGTCAGCTTTTCCTCAAGCCATGTGATTTCATTCTTTGCAAATATATGAGTTCGAAGTTTCCTTTGTCTGTCTTTGAACTTCTTTTCTGTGAGCAACAATTTCTGGTATAAATGACCCGGTTTCTTAGAAAATATTTAAGATCACTGAATTCATCTTTAAGGTAATAAAAACGAAAACCTCTAACCTTTCTTGTGAATCTAATTTAGTACTAATAGCATGGTGGTCAATTTAAAAACGCTAATCAAAAGGTGGTATAATTAAAAAACAGTCATATCCTGCATAATAAATAAATGTAATGCATAAAGAGTCAGTAAACTTAGAAAGCATGTGTATAATTCCTGAAAAACGTTCATTCTCATGTTTGAGCTAATGGATGACGAATTTAGCACATTTAGCATTGACAGAATAGGACTTTTAATCCCCCTTAAATAAAAGTAAAACCTCATATTTAAATGTTTGATTCTATGAAAATATAATTCTTCAGTAAAATTGTGGATGCGATCTCGACACTATATTGTTTTATTGAAGTAGATCTGATGGTTTAATTCATTTTGGATACCTCTAAGGTACTTATTTTTTCGTCTTTCTGTCTCAGACACTAGTGTTGGCAATTGTTGTGCTTCGGTGGACAAGGAAGCTAGAAATAGAGCGCTGATGAAGAGACACAGTTTAAATTGAATTTTTTAGCAAAAATTTCGTTTTTTTTTCAGTTCGAATTAAAATTCATAGAGGTGTTTCAAGTATTCCTATCTACTACCAACTACCTAGGCGGTCCGGGTTCATCCGGACCCGCATGTGGTATTAGTTGTGGACAAAGCAGAATCAGGGCGGGTTTTCTCCGGGTTCTCCTGTTTCCCCCGTCACTCATTCTACCAATTGCTCCATTCTCACCTTTCCAATAATCTATTTCGCCTACATTTCATATCATCATTTTCCTCACTATCATACCTGGTGCTTGGCTGATCACCCACTTCCAGATCTTCACTCTGTCTGGTCCATAGGTTCCTCTGCTCCCCCACAGATCTGACCTTAGACACTGGCTTGTAAGTCCTAGGGGTGTAAGGCCTACATAAGGGGAGGGTAATCAGGAAAGAAAAAAAAGGACACTCTTTCCTGAACATAACTGCATAAGAAGATAGGTAGACAAAGAAATAATACTTAATAATAATAAATAATAACAACAACAAAAAAAATAATAATAATAACAATAACAACAACAACAACAACAACAACAACAATAATAATAATAATAATAATAATAATAATAATAATAATAATAATAATAATAATAATAATAATAATAATAATAATAATAATAATAATAATAATCATCATCATCATCATCATCATCATAATAAACAATAATTAATATCAACCGCATGGAGGAAAGTACTTCCATTCGAAGAAAACAAGCAGTAAAATTTGTAGTGTACATTACCACATTATTTACAAATATTTATACTATTATTAATACCATAATTTAAGTGAGCAATCCGTTGCCTTTAGATGTTTACATTGAGTACTTAGTACTGGCATTCAAAACTCAGTATCGATGTTGAGTATCACTTCCGTTTAAAATTAAACTTGTTGAGTACTATACATATTGAAATAATGCATTCTTTTAACCTGGTATTGTGTTTCAGAACATTTTTACAGTTAGTTTTTCACATTTAGAAATCAAATAACAGAATATTTCAGCACTTTTTTATGTTGACTGCATTGTTCCCAATTGTAAATTCCCCTTCCAATAGCTGAATCTATAACTTGACTGGGTAATCACACAAATATGCATAAACACATCTTCGGGGTTCATAGACGCTAGTGTTGGAGCGATTGCACTGTTTTTTGAATCTCCATATCATAAGCCCCATATTGGATGCCCACTTTATAAAAAGGTGATAAGGAGATAGCTTGTTCACTGAGTTATTTTCTTATTAGTAGGTTTACTGGTTTAAACGCATGTAGCCAATTTTGATTTTTATCTTTATTTTCGGATGTGGTGGCATTATGTTCTGATAGTGACTGGAAACTTGTACATTTGTTTTTCAATAGAAGTTCTGTAAACTTCAGTCGGTGTATTAATGTTCTGTTTCTTTAAATGTGTTGTATTGTGCGATTACCACAGAGCAAATATGTTTTTCTGTATATTTTACACACTGTTCTATTATTACCAGTACTGTCTACTTCAAAATAGTTCCAGACTTCAGTGATTTTTTTAATATTATTGTTGTACATTGGTAAAACAAAATATTTATGAAAGTTAGTCGTAGTATATACCTGTAAAGTTTGACTTGCGAAACAGACCAACAGATACAGGGAAAGAACAAATATTTCCATGTGTTGTATAACCTCACACCTTAAGTTTAGATTTGTTTTCTGCTAGATTCTCAGAGTTTGGTCACCGGATTAGATTCATGTAATAGTTGAGAGATAGTCACCAAGCCAGGCTACTGCAGAAACGTGATTTAACGCGTCAACTCAGTTTCATTCACAACTCAGTTAATGTTGCATGTTACATGAATACAGCTTGTTCTTCCCCCGTTGTTTTGCATGCTTTCACTTAGAAACAAGAGTCTATAAACGTTGTATTCGTTCAGTCAAGGAAACGTAGTCAAGAACTGTGGTTCAGCAACCCTTTGGGGACACGTGCGAGGCAATAATGTGAAGTCTCAATTCTTTCCTGGCATAAAGTTAAACGCAACAAATCTCAATAATCCTAACTTAAACATTTAAAAGCATCGAAGATTTACCTCGAAGTATTAGTTATGTTTCAATATCACCTAGTATAGGAAGTATCAAAAAATCGACGGTCTCGAGATCCTATCCCTACTAAATGCATACGTCTGCCTTCTCAAGAAAGCTAAGGAACATGTGGGATGTGACGTAACAGGCAATTGCAGATTGTGGTTTGCACGAGACAGCATAGTACATAACTCGTGTCCCTTGATTACTTCATTGCTGCAAGTATTCAGGACTTGACGAAAAGCGCAATCATTCCATTTACTCTTCGTGTTCATTGTCTTCTTATCCGGCAAACCTTTTCTGTGTTGTCTTACGATGGTCAGGTCATTGAGGGTCATTACACTAGAGTTTAAGGTCACGACACAACTCTGACTCCTGTTTTAGATCAAGTACAATACCTGTTGTTATATTGTATTCAACGCAATAATTTAAGAAACAGAATGGGCCAAATATAGGGTTATCAACAAGTTCCTCCGCACCGTACCGGTGCCTACCGTTAGAGATAACGCTGCTACTGCTGTTTATCTGCATTACCTTTCATGAATTACATACGTAAATCTATCAGATCTTTTATTTCGCTGAACGTTATAACCAACGATCGCGGCACTACCACCAAAATTCCCGTCCCTAGGGAATCTTGGCTACACGAGAGCTGCGGAGCGACTTCTCGATAACCTTGGACTATTTAATTCAGTTCAAGTTGACTTGATACCAGCTCTTCAGTTTATAATATCCAAATACAGAGTGGAGAAACGGTATAACATCTCATTTCTTTTGTCAGAATTATAAAATTATAAGATCAAGATAGTTCGATGTGATATTTAACAATTGCAAAAACCATGCATATCAGTTATTGAACCAATGAAAAAAATTAGGGACAAAGTATATTGATTAAATTGGCTTTTTTGCCTTTAATATGTCTAATGGGTAAATTATATTTGTTTACATTTTTGTATTTTACAAATGCTGTGTTAAACATATTGCTTTAGAATTCAGGAAATATCAAATGCTTTAACCGGAGTTGTGATAGTCACTTTATAATAAAAATATCAGCTGTTATCTCACAATCACATCATATTGCCAATTACTATTTATTTTCATAGATATTCTACTGAATATTCATAAAAGAGATTGTATTTTGTCTATGTATTAAACATAATATTGTTGAACGAAATGGCTTCAATACACTTTATTCTGACTAAACAGTAAAATTACGATTCTTCTTCTGCTTTTTATTTCTCCGCCGTCTCTATTAAGCAGAATTGTGTTGCATTTAAAATCATAATTCGTTTTGTTAAAGTATGGACAACTTTATACACAGTGGCTATTTCAGCTTTTTATAATATACTATCAAAAGTTGTTCATTAAATGATGAAGGTATTTACGAACACAATTTTAGTGTACGTATGTACAGTACAACAGGGCTTTCTGTTGATTCAAACATGTTTTGGATAACTATATTCAAATAGTTAATTCGCAAATGCATGTATATTAATAAGAATAGAAAATAGTTTCGAGATGAGAACTTAATCTTAACAAACATAATTAGAGAAATAATACATAACTATATTTTGTAAATGAGATGCATGAGTAACCGCCTCATGTTATCCATAGGATCGTTTTACGTTCCAAGTTTTGGAAACTAAACTCAGAACAAGACTATATGACAAATTAGCTTAACTTAAAATGTCGGCGAGAGTTTTGGCGTGATCTCTGTAAATCCTCGTCCTCCTTATCGGGAGGTCTCCGAGGTTCCCGAGCCCTTCAGGAGACCTGTTAGCAGGGTGGGAGAGGAGTCGGTGTATGACCTGCCACCGTGAAGTTCAAATGTATTGTTATTAGGGATCCTGCCCTCTGCTGTCATCTCTCCTAGGGTCCGATCACCCTCCGTATCCTCTCATCTCACCCCTTCCTACCGCGGGGCATAAGCACAAAAGGTGCTAACTCCCCTCTCCGAACCTTGTCCCTTCTATTCTATACTAGAGTGAGTTACTAAATAAGACCCCCACCCCTCCCCATGGTGTGTCTCTTATTCTGAAAAGTTAAATATCTGATAACATTAAACTGTATGGACCCCGGGCTCATTTGAAGTTAATTTCACTCTATTTCATTCACTTGCGACCTGGTTAAAGAATGTTAAACTTAAAAAAGAATAATACTTCAAAATACTATAATAATATGAACTTCAGAAGACTTTGGTTCATTCCATAACGCAGGTTTCTAAACCTATGTGTAAAGACAAAAATTAAAATAGGAATTTTCATTTAGAACTTAATTCAAAGTATTCTAAACTTAATTTTCAGAAAGCAAAGCATGATGTTTAACGACTTTTTATTGTAATTTAGTCAGCAGAGCGCTTATGTGATGTACAACGGGTTTCAGTTCCTAGTTGGAATGGAGAAATTTTTCTTTAAATAACATTTCTCCTTATGCGCAGAACTGGTATGTGAACGTGATTTCGTGATACCGGTTATTTCATAGGCAATTCGCCCATTAAGAGGATTTTAGCATTGCCACTGGATAAAACGCTGGGACACGTGCCAAGTCATATAATTACGTAACAATTAACAGTCAACATAACTATATGGCTGGTAGATGCCGCCAAGTTAAGTTATTAAGTAAAATAATCTGTGTTGCATTTACATGACAAATTACTCTTACACAAGTTCATTAATCTAGCTACATCTTATGTAGATAAATAGTTAATTAACATATACACATTTCATAGGATACAATAGGTAAACTGACAGATTTTTAAAGAGCATGTCGCTATGTGATGACTTTGAAATACCATGATCCTTGCGTAACGACTTTCCAATAGAGAAAAGAATAAGTATTTGTAAATTCAAGGCAATAAAAAGGAATATCACCTAAATGATTAACTAGGCGAAAAAGAATTGACTGTTTTTAATGAGGTCTAAGGCATTGTTTATCTCTCACAGTTTAACAATCGCACATAAGACTGAATGAAAAGGACATAGCAAGGCTATAATAGCAAGCGTTTCTCAAAAAGTTCAAGATAATACTTTTTAGCGGCCATTGAAACATGTTAAACACATGGTATTTTAGTCAAAATAATAATGATAATTAACAATAAATATTATTATAATTATATTTATTATAATTTTAATTATCATCATCACCCGCTTCTGTAGCATGGTGGTAGCGTGTCTGCCTCACGTCCAAGAGGTCGCGAGTTCGAATCTCGCTTAGGGTGAGATTTCCGGATGTTTTTATGAGATTTTCCCTTATCCTGACAAGACGAATGTCGGGGTAACTTACAGCTCTATGGACCTCGGGCTCATTTGAGCATGATTTTACTCATTTCATTCATTCACCAACCGATATGACACTACGTTGGAGGACGTTAAAAATCATCATTAACCTTTAAGATAGGCCAGATAGGCCTGTTTAGGCTCAGAAGGGATCTTTTCAGCGCCTCCGTGGTCTTCCAACTTCTCTACTACCAACTGGTTTGTACTGCAAGGCTGTTTGATAAGTTTCTTTTCTGGCATTCGATAGATATGATCTTGCATTTCATCTTATATTCCCTGATTTTGTCATTTAAACCAAATATTTTTAATTGCTCTCTTATTTAATCAAAATCTTTAGGGCAAATTTTGATAAAACAAAGGTTGGCGAAATTAATGTTCCATTTAAGCGGTGGTTAAGGATTGGTACATTTTTGGGAACACTTTTGTGTTATACCCTTGCTGGATGTTGGATTTAAATGCCAATTGCTTGTCACCTTTTAAAAACGTTTGTAGGTAAAATTGCAAGAAAATTATATATGTTTGTGTGTGCGGTTTTTTTTATATTATTTTATCGACTTTTCCTTTGGAACAATTGCTCATCGGCAATGATTTTCACTTCTTTCCTATTTATGACTTTGGGTTTGTTTACATTGAGTTTGAACATTAAATTCACATGCACATACTCTCTTCATACTTCCAGATTCTAGGGAGAATGGGTATAGTCTTAGCTAAAGAAAGATTATCCTCCAGCTGGGAATCGAACCCTTTGGATTTGGAAGTTAGCATCCTAGCCACCAGATCACAGGAGCAGTGAACAATAATATTATCCTCATTAGCTCTGCTAATTATTACACAAACATCAGTTCTAAGCGCAAGCTATTATCCAGTTTTACATTTTTCCAGTTTTGAAAGCTCTATATTCTATAGAAGTTAACTATTGTCAATAGATACACGTCATACAAACCACCAGCTTAAGTATTTAACCAACTTTTTTGTTACGCTGTTTACACACACACACACACACACACACACACACACACACACACACACACACACACACACACACACACACACACATATACACACACACACACACACACACGCAGGTGGATACGTACATGCGTTCCTATATTTTCTATAAATGCTCTTTTTCACTCATTAAACCACAATACGTGTGTTCAATCTCAGTATTTAAATTTTAGACGGAATGCAATAGGAAGAGCAACAATTAAATAGTTGTCTACGTGAATTTTATTGCTACGTGCAGTGTTTCTAACCACAACATATTCAAAATACAAAGTTTATGATTACAAGTGTGGAATAAGCTCTATTACGCAGATAACAAGAAGAATTCTATTCCTAATTTGTGAGAAATTCCGATCTTACTTGCACCCCTACAGTAAAAGATTTATCTCAATTAGAAGATACCACTTATTTTTCTTTTACACACTGAGAGATGCAAAATTGCAAAACATTATCTAAAATGTAATATGTCAAAAAACTCAGGAAGTTTACATAATATATTAGCTTTAGGTGTATTTTAAACAAAATTAGATATTAAATTTGAATAATACACCAGACGTCAATATAACGTTAAACACGTGTATTTAGGTTAGTCAGATTAACAAAACAAGTTACTACATTATCGTGTTGTACTCCAAATGCCTGCTAATTTCAGCAGTTTTCCTGAGCGAAATGTGAAATTCTTCACATTTTCCTTGTTGCCATATTAGGAAAAATACAGGATCTATGGAGGGAAGAACCGGTTAAATTCGCTTAATCTTTTCATCGAATCTTCGCATTTCTGTAATGCTTTATAAAGCATATTGTCAGTCACGAAGTTTGCAAATATGCGTACTTACCTTAAGGTAGGTTTGCACTGAAAGACAAAACACACGCGCTCTCCGCGGTCTCAGAAGACACACTGCCAAGTGGAAGACTTCAGCAGACCGGTCTGGATGTCCAGCATGTGAGGAGAGCCTCTCCGCCCTCCCTCTCCCCTAGGAACATGCTGGTAACAGAAGAGCGCTGGCAGGACTGTTTTGCATAGGCTTTTGTTTACTGCATTGTTACGCATTTGTTCACATCCTCGGACAAATTATCACTGCGGATGTGACATATGGTTAAGTTCTTATCAAAAGTGTCGTTATCACATTAGTATTTAAGCCATTTTGAGCGTTTATCCTTGTTTTGAGGGAAAACTGTAGATGCATACTCTGGCCATTTCAAAAATAGCATCTGGAGGTCTGAGCCTTCTCCTCCATTGTCAGCTTCGTAACAGTTTTAGGGCTTATCAGATCGACTTGTAACTGAGACAAAATCACCAGAAAGTGTCAAGAATAAGAACAGAAAAATAAAAAAAAAAAATTATACTGTTCTTACGTTTCTACTTAAAGGTTGATATTTTTATTACTAATAGATATATGCAAATATACATACTTAAAGCAAATATACATAAGACCTGTATGCAATTCTATACTCATATCTATCATTAATAAAGCAAATTCTTTCATTTCACATCAAAGGCAGAATAGTTTACTTTCTTAAGGATATCAGCGAATTATTTTGCACAAGCATTCAATTCTAGATACGATTCATCCTTTCAGGTTCCCGTATGTAAATGGGATCAAAATATTTCGCTGGATCACAACAATTTAATGAGGTAGTTGTGTAACCTTCAATTTAGAGGTCATTTTCGTTGCGAGATGTAGGTATAACAGATTAAACACATACCTTAATTAATGAATGAAGTCATTATTCTCGATATATTTCATACAAAGGAGAAAACAAAAAATGCATGCATAAACTGATTTAGAGGAACATGTGAAACCCCTTAAAATGTGCACATTGTGTCAATTTCGTTTCGTAACATTATACATTTCCGGAATATTAATTTCGCATAAGTTTTCTCACATTGTAAGAAAACTGCTTTGAGAAAGTGCTTTGCTCTTGAGCTAGATTACATCTAACACAAATCCTGTGATCAAGCAACTAATTCCATGTGGCCTGATTTGAAACCATTTCTAACGTTTACAAGGGCGGTTTGATAAGTCCGTGACTTTTTAAAGAAAATACAAAAAAATCAACTTTATCAACATAGTCTCGTTTTAACCCTGCACACCTTGCTCGTTTCTCCAATTGTTTAACCCTTCCATAAAGTACGATTTTTGAAAGCCTGCAAAATACAGTTTGTTTCTGATATGATGTCTCCATTGGATGTGAATTTTTTCCCGCCGACCCAATTTTTGAGGTTTGCAAAGACCTTCTGGGGCCAAATCTGGAGAACAGGGTGAATGAGATAACAGTTCGTGGCCCAATTCCACCAATTTCACCAATTTTGCAATGGCAAAGTCAGACGTGTGCACAAGTGCATTATCCTGGTGAAAGAGAACATTTTTCTTCGCCAGATGGGTGAACAGTTCCTTGGGAAATTGTTCCACTACTATGGCACAATATGAGTCTGTGATCGTTTTACCATTTTCATGGTAGTGGATGAATATCGCGCCTTGGAAATCCTAAAATATGGCTGCCATGATTTTTCCTGCTGACCAAACGGTTTTCGCTTTCTTTGGAGCATCTTCGCCGAAGGAAATCCATTGCTTGGATTGTTGCTTTATCTCAGGTTTCATTAACTGGCACAAAACTCATTTGGATTGCGCCGGAACATGTCACTCAATTCCACTTGTCAACTGTGAGCAGTTGCGGCACCTATCTTGGCGATAGCTTTCTCATACCGAAATATTAGTGCAGGATATTATGTGCCCATGCACTCTGCATCTCTCGTGCTCGGTCCTGCGCGCTAGCTCCCTCGTGCTAGGTCACGTGCGCTCTGCATCTCTCGTGCTCGGTCCTGTACGCTCGCCATCTCTCGTGCTCGGTCCTGTACGCTCGGCATCTCTCGTGCTCGGTCACGTGCGCTCGGCATCTCTCGTGCTCGGTCACGTGCGCTCGGCAACTCTCGTGCTCGGTCACGTGCGCTCGGCATCTCTCGTGCTCGGTCACGTGCGTTCTGCATCTCTCGTGCTCGGTCACGTGCGTTCTGCATCTCTCGTGCTCGGTCACGTGCGCTCGGCATCTCTCGTGCTCGGTCACGTGCGCTAGCTCTCTCGTGCTCGGTCACGTGCGTTCTGCATCTCTCGTGCTCGGTCACGTGCGCTCGGCATCTCTCGTGCTCGGTCACGTGCGCTCGGCATCTCTCGTGCTCGGTCCTGTGCGCTAGATATCTCTCGTGCTCGGTCCTGTGCGCTAGCTCCCTCGTGCTCGGTCCTGTGCGCTAGCTCTCTCGTGCTCGGTCCTGTGCGCTAGCTCCCTCGTGCTCGGTCCTGTGCGCTAGCTCTCTCGTGCTCGGTCAAGAGCGCTCGGCATCTCTCGTGCTCGGTCCTGTGCGCTAGCTCTCTCGTGCTCGGTCAAGAGCGCTCGGCATCTCTCGTGCTCGGTCCTGTGCGCTAGCTCTCTCGTGCTCGGTCAAGAGCGCTCGGCATCTCTCGTGCTCGGTCCTGTGCGCTAGCTCTCTCGTGCTTGGTCAAGAGCGCTCGGCATCTCTCGTGCTCGGTCCTGTGCGCTAGCTCTCTCGTGCTCGGTCCTGTGCGCTAGCTCCCTCGTGCTCGGTCCTGTGCGCTAGCTCTCTCGTGCTCGGTCAAGAGCGCTCGGCATCTCTCGTGCTCGGTCCTGTGCGCTAGCTCTCTCGTGCTCGGTCAAGAGCGCTCGGCATCTCTCGTGCTCGGTCCTGTGCGCTAGCTCTCTCGTGCTCGGTCAAGAGCGCTCGGCATCTCTCGTGCTCGGTCCTGTGCGCTAGCTCTCTCGTGCTTGGTCAAGAGCGCTCGGCATCTCTCGTGCTCGGTCCTGTGCGCTAGCTCTCTCGTGCTTGGTCAAGAGCGCTCGGCATCTCTCGTGCTCGGTCCTGTGCGCTAGCTCTCTCGTGCTCGGTCACGTGTGCTCGGCATCTCTCGTGCTCGGTCACGTGCGTTCTGCATCTCTCGTGCTCGGTCACGTGTGCTCGGCATCTCTCGTGGTCGGTCACGTGCGTTCTGCATCTCTCGTGTTCGGTCACGTGTGCTCGGCATCTCTCGTGCTCGGTCACGTGCGTTCTGCATCTCTCGTGCTCGGTCACGTGCGTTCTGTATCTCTCGTGCTCGGTCACGTGCGTTCTGCATCTCTCGTGCTCGGTCACGTGCGTTCTGCATCTCTCGTGCTCGGTCAAGAGCGCTCGGCATCTCTCGTCCTCGGTCCTGTGCGCTAGCTCCCTCGTAATCGGTCAAGACTGCTCGGCATCTCTCGTACTCGGTCCTGTGCGCTAGCTCCCTCGTGCTCGGTCCTGTGCGCTAGATATCTCTCGTACTCGGTCCTGTGCGCTAGCTCTCTCGTGCTCGGTCAAGAGCGCTCGGCATCTCTCGTACTCGGACCTGTGCGCTAGCTCTCTCGTGCTCGGTCTTGTGCGCTAGATATCTCTCGTACTCGGTCCTGTGCGCTAGCTCTCTCGTGCTCGGTCAAGAGCGCTCGGCATCTCTCGTGCTCGGTCCTGTGCGCTAGCTCTCTCGTCCTCGGTCAAGAGCGCTCGGCATCTCTCGTGCTCGGTCCTGTGCGCTAGCTCCCTCGTGCTCGGTCCTGTGCGCCAGCTCCCTCGTGCTCGGTCAAGAGCGCTCGGCATCTCTCGTGCTCGGTCCTGTGCGCTAGCTCTCTCGTCCTCGGTCAAGAGCGCTCGTCATCTCTCGTGCTCGGTCCTGTGCGCTAGCTCCCTCGTCCTCGGTCAAGAGCGCTCTGCATCTCTCGTGCTCGGTCCTGTGCGCTAGCTCTCTCGTCCTCGGTCAAGAGCGCTCGGCATCTCTCGTGCTCGGTCCTGTGCGCTAGCTCCCTCGTGCTCGGTCCTGTGCGCTAGATATCTCTCGTACTCGGTCCTGTGCGCTAGCTCCCTCGTGCTCGGTCAAGAGCGCTCGGCATCTCTCGTGCTCGGTCCTGTGCGCTAGCTCCCTCGTGCTCGGTCCTGTGCGCTAGATATCTCTCGTACTCGGTCCTGTGCGCTAGCTCTCTCGTGCTCGGTCAAGAGCGCTCGGCATCTCTCGTGCTCGGTCCTGTGCGCTAGCTCTCTCGTCCTCGGTCAAGAGCGCTCGGCATCTCTCGTGCTCGGTCCTGTGCGCTAGCTCTCTCGTGCTTGGTCAAGAGCGCTCGGCATCTCTCGTGCTCGGTCCTGTGCGCTAGCTCCCTCGTGCTCGGTCCTGTGCGCCAGCTCCCTCGTGCTCGGTCAAGAGCGCTCGGCATCTCTCGTGCTCGGTCCTGTGCGCTAGCTCTCTCGTCCTCGGTCAAGAGCGCTCGGCATCTCTCGTGCTCGGTCCTGTGCGCTAGCTCTCTCGTCCTCGGTCAAGAGCGCTCGGCATCTCTCGTGCTCGGTCCTGTGCGCTAGCTCCCTCGTGCTCGGTCCTGTGCGCTAGATATCTCTCGTACTCGGTCCTGTGCGCTAGCTCCCTCGTCCTCGGTCAAGAGCGCTCGGCATCTCTCGTGCTCGGTCCTGTGCGCTAGCTCCCTCGTGCTCGGTCCTGTGCGCTAGATATCTCTCGTACTCGGTCCTGTGCGCTAGCTCTCTCGTGCTCGGTCAAGAGCGCTCGGCATCTCTCGTGCTCGGTCCTGTGCGCTAGCTCTCTCGTCCTCGGTCAAGAGCGCTCGGCATCTCTCGTGCTCGGTCCTTTGCGCTAGCTCCCTCGTGCTCGGTCCTGTGCGCTAGATATCTCTCGTACTCGGTCCTGTGCGCTTGCTCCCTCGTGCTCGGTCCTGTGCGCTAGATATCTCTCGTACTCGGTCCTGTGCGCTTGCTCCCTCGTGCTCGGTCCTGTGCGCTAGATATCTCTCGTACTCGGTCCTGTGCGCTTGCTCCCTCGTGCTCGGTCCTGTGCGCTAGATATCTCTCGTACTCGGTCCTGTGCGCTAGCTCCCTCGTGCTCCGTCAAAAGCGCTCGGCATCTCTCGTGCTCGGTCAAGAGCGCTCGGCATCTCTCGTGCTCGGTCACGTGCGCTAGATATCTCTCGTGCTCGAACGGCCGTATCGAAGTTCTGTGAACCATGCTTTGTGATGGAGCAGAGTCCCCATAATTTTTCAGCATTTCTTCCGTTTCCTTCGTTGTCTTACCACGCAAAAAGTAAGGCTGCCGCTTCTTCGCTTCATGGCACAGGCAATCAAGTGCTTTAGGATTATATTGCATTATTTGTCTAGGAAGTCTGATATATGGCATTCTTTCTACAGGTTCCTTCCACTTTTGTTTGAAATATTTTGACCTGTCATTTAAATTAAAAGTTCCTAACTCTTCTCTTATACTTTCATTTGTTATTAGGTCTCTCTTGGTACGTCCCTTCACACTTCTTAAGAATTTCGTTTCTGAAAATCAAAGGCTAAAAGGATAAAAGAGTAAAGGATGAAAGATTTGGAATAAATGACAGACTAAAACTAGCAACATGTAATGTAAGAAGTATTAATGCAAAAGAAGAATACTTATCTAAAAATAATGTTTTTTGCGAATACAAAATTGCCTTTTCTCCATTTCCTATGAAGCAACACAGAACTAGGGGTTTTTCAGGCTTCCAACGATTCTCTAAGAAACAGATGGAGATGAATTTCTGGAATTATACACAGAATAGGCGTACGACGTTAGATCCAACAAGAAACCTGTGGTTCGTGCGCAATTTCTCGTCAAAGTCACGGACTTATCAAACTGCCCTGGTATCATTAACTCATTTATCATAATAAAAATGGTAGATAATAGAGTCATAGGTACAGTATACTATACCTACCTATGATTCTAAACGGTTAGAGAAAGTGTGTGTGTTACATATTGGAGTTTTAGAATTTAATTAAGCATTAAATTTCCAAGAAATGAGATTAAAACGAATATAATCCCTTTGTGAGCATTCTCTTTGGTATTAAACTCTAAGTCATTCTGTTGGAAGCTGCAAAATAGTTGATAGCCATTCATGTTTCGAAAAATTTTGTTTTCGACAGTTTTATTACCTTCTGATAGACGAACTTTTAAATCCGAATCGCATGTCAGGCTCCAGAGGTGCGAAAGTTTATGTACAAGAGTATCAAATTAATGATTATGTCCTGAGGGCAATGGAATTTGTGACATCTCCTTAGGTATAATCATTAATAATTTCCGTGTTACATTCTCTAATACGTTATAGTTCACTGGTTTTGTTATTGAATAAATTAATATTTTAGAGGAAATTAGCCAAATGTCTCATGGTATGATCCTGTGAACGGTAAACCGCCTACGGTGCCGTAGTAGTAAAAGTGGGCGTTAAACACTACAAATGACGATGTGAACGGTAAATCCGCGGTTCAAATTCCGGCAGGACCGTCTTTCCTGACTGAGGTTTTCTCCAGGTTTTCCTCAGTTTTTATAATTGCCAAATTGCTGAGTGTTATCTTGGGACTAAGGCCTGGAACGTTTGTTACAATCCAAAATTTATCGTCTGTATCCATTGCGTGGTGTTAACGGCCACTAAACATTCAAGCTTTAGCACATTATTACAAAATATTGATAGGTATTCTATCGACCTCATGTTAATCAATGTAATCATTTGCACAAATGGTTTCATTACATACCAGCGGGCTGCCCGATATAGTACGGGTCACCTCATAAACTCGAATGACCAATAATTAATAATTACGTTTAGCCCCCGTTGTTTATAGAATTATTGTATCATGTCAAGAAGATTTAGTATATAGTGAACCATCCCCATTACTTCCTAAAAATGTACTTTCCTACAGTCCAGGCTATTCCTAATTACAGAAAAATAATTCTAATGTGTGAAATAATATGACTTTCTCTACTCACTCTTGTACAAACTATTCTTAAAACGCCTATTCTTCGATCTTGTTCATGTTAATCGAGATAAATGTTTTAGAAATGGTGTTATTAAATAGTTATTTCCTTTTGGTACAATGGGAATTTGGGAATACAGTAGCCTTAAGCCATAGTCAAATCTTTCACCATGAGATAGTTCGCACATTCCATTCGTTTGCACGGCCACTACATAAACAGCTCAACAACGAGTTCCCATTTGAGATAAGTATAGTTTTAGAAAATTCAAAGAAATAATAAGAAATATCTTGGAAATGGTTCACTTGAAAAATAAAATGTATTTGACAGAAATTGTGTTTTAACGAGATCTACAGTTTTTGTGCAGTAAGATTTTGCGTATCTGTTACGATTTGCCAGTTATGCAAAAGTCATCCAGAATGCAGAGTATTTCTGAGGATATTCCCAAAGTATTGTCACCGCGCCCGCCGCATCTAATTGCCGACAACAGCAGTGTCACCCATCGCATTATTGTCGGCACTACCGCAAAGGAGCCGAAGGAAAGAGACAGAGAATGGCCGCATTGTTGGGGCGCTTGCCGAAAGAGAGAAAAGGATAGAGACTTCTAGAATCTTCTACTTTGTATTTCACCGCAATAACTGAACGTTCCTGAAGCTTCCAGAATAGTGCCTGGGAGATATAAATAGCGGTAAAGTGTGAGAAGGGACAGTTAGTTAGAGTTTTTTGTATTACTAATTCGGAGCCGTACTGTTGGTGAATCGGTAAAGACTTTCTTGCTGTTGCAACGAGTGTACAAAGTTACTGTTTACGGAAATAAAAGTGTTTCTTTATCTCGACTACATCTGTCTTCTTTACTTTTCAACCCACCAAAAGTCACAGTATTAAAGATATATAGTTTGGCCGAAAGTCGGCTTTCTAGTTATTTAAAAAGCGACCGCTTTATTTGTCAAGCTACCGCAAAGCTAGAATCAAAGACGCCCAACTGGAAACGCAGAGTGGCCCAACTATTCATTTGTCAGAAAGTAGTTTAAACATGTGAAATTGTAATTAAGATCATTAGAGCTATTTTTGAGAAAATCAGTTTTCTAAAAATGTTCCATGTAAAGGGAAGTCTAGGGTGAGAGAGTTGTTGAAAATCTTTAGAAGATGCTAAACGTAAATATCAATTTTAGGTTTAGCCGACCTTTCGCTTTTGAGTTATGCTGTACACACACACACACACACACACACACACACACACACACACACACACACACACACACGCACACGCACACGCACACGCACACGCACACGCACACGCACACGCACACGCACACGCACACGCACACGCACACGCACACGCACGCACACACACACACCTTTCTCTAAAAATACCTTTTATTCACGAAGTCTCAAACCATGCATTTCCGGGGAAAGCTCAGCATGGAATTTTTGAGTGGAATATAATATGTTTCGCACTTACTATACAATATTGCAAGTTCTGGAAATGATGCATAACCTGATATAAGTGCTCTTCGACAGTGGCAGAATACTCGACTGGAATAGTAGTTTATACATATTTTAAACCTTTTTAGCTTTCCTTTTTAATCCATAGTTATTTAACCCTAGCATTACCAAGGGGGGAGGGGTAGTTTATGCCCACTTTCTGTATCTTTTTTTAAATTCTGTCTTTTAATTTTTTGATTTAAGGCATGCAGTTAGTAGATGTTGTCAATCTGTGTTTCTACTACTAAATTGCTTAATTGTTTCAAAGTTTTCATTGCCGGTGTTTTGGAGAAACAATGAAATGGAGTGGTCATGCCACCCCGTCGATGTAATGTGATTCATGTAAAAAGTAAAAAATTAATAGTTAAACAGTGTTAAATATGACCTTTATAAACATGACAAGATACAATATCCAATCTTAAAACAAATTTGTTTCAAAAATTGGTCAGATATTTTGCTACCAGTGGTGGTCACAGAGCACCCCCCCCCTTCCCCCCCCCCACCCCCCGAGTTGGTAGTGTAAGTTCTGGAATAAAGCTTGGCATTGCTAGGGTTAAAAACATAAACGATACATAATTGTTACATAATACAGAAATCCTCAATTCTAGCAATACCAACGGGGAGGGGGGGGGGGGGGGTCGATGGTACTTATACCCATCTTCCGTAATTTTCCAATTGAATCTTTAATTTGTTTGCTAGACGCATACAATTAACAGTTATAGTTTCAAAGTTTTGATTGTTGGTCTTTTTATCAAACAATGATCTATAAAGGTGGTCATAAAGTATTCTCCCGGTGGTAATATACTTATCTAGAATTTGCAATCTTGCAATCTATTTTTCCCAACAATGAGTTTGTTTATAGAAGTTGCTTTTCATTCTTGGCCCTTCACGACTGTTACGCTAGGGTTTTATATTATATTTATGTTAGTTATGATCTCGCTTCTCATTTTACTTCACCTTTCACCTGATTGATTGCTTCAGGGTTCTAAGTGTTGGTGCGAGTTTCGGCATGCATGGCAGGTGCAAGTTCTCGTCCTCCGGAGAATGAGCAGCCAACGGGAGTTCAGATCTGTAGTTGTTAAGGACTCTGGCTCTGCTATCGTCTCTCCTCAGATCCGACCACCCTTCGTATTCTCTCACCTTATCCCTCCCTCTCGGAAGACGACCCGTGAAAAGATTTGAAGGTCGAGGTGCTAAAAGTCTTGCGTATGTATCTTATCTACTTCCCCCCCCCCCCCCCCCTCTAGGTAGCAAAAGTTCTGCAATAAGCGTTGGTATTGCAACACACTCCCAGACCACCAACTTAAACTCTTTGGAGAAGACCAGTCTGCAGCCATCGAGAAAAACAATCTTCTCAGTTAATGTACCTTGTAATGAGCTTTTGCTTTTATACTCTGCGGAGCACTGCAGTTGTTTATATTCTGTGGAGTAATAATTAACTATTTTATACTCTATGACATTCTCAACTAAGCCTTCTTTGGAAACATACTTTTACAACTCCGCACTCAAATGCAAGGGCTTTGTATATCCTTTTTAATATTTTAATAATTTATGCACTGCGCCGTGGCCGAGCGGTTAGAGCGTTCACCTACCACTTAGGTGGCCCGGATTCGATCCCAGGGAGCCGCATGTGGTATTCGTGATAGACGAAGCGGCGTCAGGGCGGGTTTTCTCCGTGTTCTCCAGTTTCCCCCGCCACGCATTCCCCAATTGCTCCATTATCACCTTTCCAGTAATCGATTTCGCCTGTATTTGATGTCATCTTCTTCCGCACTATCATACCTGGTGTTCGACTGACCACCCGCTTCCAGGTCTTCACTCTGTCCAGTTCATAGGTTTCTGTGCTCCCCAACAGGCGTCCGACCCGACTGGCTTGTAAGCCCTAGGGGATGTAAGTCCCACATAAGGGGAGGGTAATCAGGTAAAGAAAGAAATAAAGAATAATATATGAATTTACATAACACACAAAAATGTTCTCTCTTCATAATATTAGAATGGATTATAGATTTCCTTGTAGATACAAGCGGATTAAGGGAATATGCCAGTGTCTAGGGTCAGACGCCTCTTGGGGAGCAGAGAAACCTATGGCACCCTGTGCTTCCCTCACTTCTTTCTTACCTCCTGGAGAGTAGTAGGCACAATAGATCTGAGTTGGTCGCGGTGTGCGAGATGTCCCCCTCCGTGGTCACCCTGTACCCTATACCTTATATAAACTAAGGTTTCTGAGCTGAAGTCCAAAATTAAAAACAGTGAAAGAGAATCAGGTAATTACATAGGAGTGTTGTTTGGAATTGATGCACTTTTGTAGTCTAGATTAAAAAAAAAAATTATTTTGTTGTTTAACGACGCTGTCAATTGCCAGGATCACATCAGCGTCGCCGGTGTGCCGGAATTCTGTCCCGCAGGAGTTCTTTAACATGCCAGTAAATCTACTGACATGGAGCTGTCGTTTTTAAGCACACTTAAAAACCATCGGTCTGGGCCGGATTTGAACCCGCGACCTTGGGATCAGTAGGCCAGCATCTAACCAACTGAGCCACCCAGACTGACTGTAGTCTAGAGCAGCGATGTCCAATCTTTACGGCAGAGAAGGGTTTGGGTGTACCTCTTTCAACTATACCTGGACTTTGCCCCTCTTTAACCCCCAGCCGTGCATTATGTTGCAGTGGCGGGTTGGTTATATGTACGAAAACACTTTCAAATCTTATGCGCTAAACATCTGTCCATTAGTGACTTCTTTGGTACATTTAAGAAGTCAATATTTGGCAACCAAGTGCTTGGCCTCAAAAGATCCATCAAGTGATCTTGCGTACCCTATGTGATACAGACTTTTAATACAGTTGACTTTGGAGAAACTGTTCGCAAATAGGTATATGTAGAGTTATACTCACTCTTACACACACTATTCTTGTAAATGCTTATTTCTCTACTTATTTTAAGCATCTTATCTTATTGCTAATTATCTTGTAGGTGCAAGGAGAATATGGGATAACAGTAAGCCTTAAGTGAAAGTGAAATGCTTTGAGATGGCTACGATTCTTTTGCTTTAGTGGAAATCAATGACATTCTGCAGTTTCTCTGTGTTGTAACCACCAGAGTGTATTGAGCAATTAATTTGCTTCAGTGAAACATTTACATAAATCTTAACACTTATTATTTATATTTGTTCTGTGTGTTTCATTTTATACAAGTTTATAAATTGCCGCTACAGACCCCCAGTATAAATACACAAAACTTAACCCTAACCCAACCTCCCGTGAATCAGAAACCCAAGTTTACATAAACTTGAATCATAAGCATATTAAGGACCCACACGGTGTTTGTTGGAAATTGGCGGTGTTGTTAATCTTATGTTGACAGCATTTTGTTTGTGAATTGGCAAAACGTACAAGAGACATCTGTATGGAAAATCAGAAATCACGGAGATGACATTGGGCTTATCCAACTTCGTCGGATTTCTGGTTCACGGGAGGTTAGGTTAGCTATAATATAGCTACTGGGCGTTCTTAATATGGTTATGATGCAATACCTCAAGAAGAAGAACAAATACAAATGAAAGCATCGCCAATTCGGCGGATTTTGCTTCTCATTTAGTTGGCAGTCCCCACCGCGCATACTCAGTAGCGGGAAGATGATATGTTTGTTGTTATTAAGCTAGTATTTTCCTCTCTGTTCCAGGCTCTGCAATAGACAACATCCGCTCCAAACAACGCTTCTAAGTCAATTACTTAGGTAATTATATATCAAATTTATATATATATTTTAATATGTGGCTGCAGGTGCAAAAGTATAGCCAAAGTAATTAAACTAAGTAACTAAACAAAGTAACTGAACTACGGAGTCTATAGCCTCCAAAGAAATGTCTTCAAAGTGAATGATGATAATGAGAAGTTGTTTTTAGAGTTGATGTATCAACTTCAGGATCCTCTTACCCACGCTTTCTTTAGGACATTTTATGTTATAATACAATTATAACGTTAAGTCAACCAATGAAGCCATCTTACAGATATAGCCCATGTGTGTGGGCGAGTGCTAATAATACAGGGATTGAAATCCGCTAGATTGACGAGGTTTCAAACCAATTTTTGACTTCTGCACTAAATAAATTCTTGTTCACATACTCGCTTTCCCCATTTACAGGGTTATTTCTTACGTATTGCCCGTTGTTTAAACCAGTTTTCCCCAACCTGGATCACTTGGATTTGCTTCACAGATTGTGTGACCACACTTGGCGGTTTGGGGCTATCCCTGGGGTATGCGTTTTTGGTCTAATGCCCTAAATTGGTCTGAATCGGTTGGATAGCGGATTTTGTTAGTCACATGTTGGCAGCTTTGTAGTTGTCAATCGCATAGGTGGCGAGAGGGAGCAAGCAAAGCAAAAAATATCAGCAACACTTGCAGTAGCTCAGGGTCACATAGGTGATGGGTAATTTTAAGTACAACATTTTTATTTTCTATTGTAGGATTCTGTGAGTTATAAGTAATGTGCAAATTTTAAATTTTAGACATGTTTTATCTCGATCAAATAACATTTCCGACTTTGGGTCTGTGGGCATTTCTTTCATGAAATGGATTTCACAAGTGAATTTGTGTATATTTACAATTTTTCTATCAAAAAATGTGGGTAAACTTGTATATCTTGTTCTGTTAAACATTGGGCATTAATTTAAAGAAACTTTCCGATATTTTGCCAGACAATCATGTGTGCCATTTGCTCCTTGCACATCGAGCTCAGAAATGTGTGTGTATGTGTCTGAACGGGTGACAGGGTTCTACAAATTGACACAAGAATAATAGCTTAGTCAAACTGTATTTGCTTGTATAATTTAGAGGCCTAATTACAGCATCATCACAAGGATTATTTGCTTACACTAATTAATGTCGGATAGTTAGCCTGGTGCGTAGTGTTAACTTGGATTTGGAACATGTAGATCCCGTCCCATTCCTCTCATCTGCTGGCCTTGGGCATCTAGGGGCAGCACGTCGGCGTCTCCTGGAACAACTCCTTCCTCTCCTTCTAGGATGGCTCCTGCATCGGTATCTATTTCTTCTTCTTATAGAAAAATCTCCTTTTCCGACAAACAGTAACAATACTGATAATTTTAATAGCATCCGAATCATTTAATGCCTTTAGTTAACTCCTTTGTATTTCAACTTCCTTTCTGTTCAGTCTTATTTGTCTTCATCCACTGCTTTTCGATGCTTGCAGTTGGATAGTTCATAGTTTCTTGCATATTTTCTAAGGTCCTTAACAGAACTTGTTTCCGGATCTTTCTTCTTTGAAACTTTCTCCTACGAGTGCATTCGGGTAACACGGGCTTACCCATTTTTAAAATATACTACAAGAAAATATAGATATGCTAGAAAAATGTACTAGAAGAATTTAGTTTGTCGTTGACTGTTATTTGCTTGCTATGGTGATAGCTCATTCATGTGTTTCAACTGAAAAAGTCGTGTGGAAACTTACGAAAAAAAAAAAAAAAAGAATAATAACAATAAATAAATAAATAAATAAATTCCACCATGCTAATTTGTAAAATTCGGTTAGCTAGAACATTGAGCATTTATAATGTAACATAATCGCTTCAGTATTATTCAGCGTACAATGAGATGCAATGCATAATTTTGTGTGACGAATGTTATTCGAACTTCAATGAAACTAGTAGTGTACATTATTAGTTACCGTTAGTGAACAATAAAAGTTTCAAAATCGATAATTTTGTTTAAATCCGACCACAATCGCTTTTAGAACCAGATTAGTGCTTTATTATAGTTATTATTATTATTATTATTATTATTATTATTATTATTATTATTATTATTATTATTATTATTATTATTATTATTATTATTAATTATTTATTTATTTATTTATTTATTTATTTATTTATTTATTTATTTATTTATTTATTTATTTATTTATTTATTTATTTATTTATTTATTTATTTATTTATTTATTTATTTATTTATTTATTTATTTATTTATTTATTTATTTATTTATTTATTTATTTATTTATTTATTTATTTATTTATTTATTTATTTATTTATTTATTTATTTATTTATTTATTTATTTATTTATTTATTTATTTATTTATTTATTTATTTATTTATTTATTTATTTATTTATTTATTTATTTATTTATTTATTTATTTATTTATTTATTTATTTATTTATTTATTTATTTATTTATTTATTTATTTATTTATTTATTTATTTATTTACTTACTTACTTACTTTCTTACTTACTTACTCACTCACTCACTTACCTACTCACTCACTTACTCACTTACTCACTTACTCACTCACTCACTCACTCACTCACTCACTCACTGACTTACTTACTTATTTGCAACCTACAGAAAAAATCAGTTAAATGGGCGGGCGGGCGGACGGGTGGGTAGGTAATGGGTGGGTAGGTAGGTAGAAGGGTGGATAGGTAGGGTAGAGGGTCCTTTCAGTATGCTCTTAGCAAAAGAATCTGCTGTTGCCAAGGCGGTTACAGATGTGCATTCAGAGTGTTATTAAAGACTGCTTGTTGATAATTATTATTTATTTATGCCAACAAGTTTACTGCTGGTGTTTTTAAACACACAAGCCGTGCATAGGCAATATTTTAAGAGGTTGAATCAGGACTGAAAAATTGAACGCCATTATAACCATGGATTTTCCGCTTGTCGAGCGGCTGCTTTAACCACTAAGCTACCACGGTCAACTTGTCAGTACATTAAATTCCCCAGTTGATTCGTACTTTACCCGGTTAGACCACAAGGAAATCTCACATCAGAGATAAATACCCCAAGGATAAAAAAATTGTAAGTGCTTTATGTCCCGGGTTTTAAGTAACCTTTAGATGGTAATTAGTATTTATTTATGCCAACAAGCTTACTGCTGGTTTTGTTAAACACAAGCCGTGCGTGGGCAATGTTTTAAGATGTCGAATCAAGACTGAAAAATTCAATACCATGGCCAGGATTTGAACCACGGATCTATATGTTGTAGATAGTTGTATATTGCAAAAAAATCTTTAAAATATGATCCAACCTAAACAGGGTTGCCTATCGGAGTTTTCATCCTTTACTATTGTCTCAAACAAATGCTCGATAATACCGACTGCATGATTTAAGAGAATCTGCTTTTCTATCAGAACTTAACATATTATGTAAATTAAATAAACATTTCTTCAACATTTCCGTCAATATTCATGTAACGAGCAGTAGAGAGTTGTTCTTCTCCATTAATATAATATCAATGAAACAAAGAAGTCATCAGAAATTTCTGTTTTAACTCCGTGCTTCATGACTGTTTTAATTCCGTGCATCATGACAGAATGGTGTAATCCCTCTTGAAATTAAGTCATTCAGCTGAAGTTGCACTAACACAGGCCAACTTTTCAAAGTCGGTCTGGGTGGCTCAGTTGGTTAGACGCTGGCCTACTGTTCCCAAGGTCGCGGGTTCAAATCCGGCCCAGACCGATGGTTTTTAAGTGTGCTTAAAAACGACAGCTCCATGTCAGTAGATTTACTGGCATGTAAAAGAACTCCTGCGGGACAAAATTCCGGCACACCGGCGACGCTGATGTGATCCTGGCAATTGACAGCGTCGTTAAACAACAAAATAAATTTTTTTTAAACTTTTCAAAGGCTCTCTCAGAGAGGTGTCATATATTGCTGATTTATTTTAATATTCAATATAAGTGCCTTTGTTTGAAGGTCCTTCGTTCTCGTGACCATGAAAAGCAAGTAGCTGTTTTCCCATAAAACGTACAGCCCGTACAAAATGAGAAGGCAAACCTCTGTTCTTGTTTACTTCATTATTATCCTGCTAAACTGAGAACTCATGCTGATTATTCAATGAAATGTCTGTTCTTGGAGTTCTTCCTAACACGTTTAGTTGATCTTCGCATATTATATGATTATAAGCATAGGGATTTTTTGGGGGGAGGGGGCTGCCTTATAAATGTTATTTAAGGGTACATATGACTGAGTTTTGATGATTTTTTGTAAAAAAATGAATTTTTTTTTATTTTAGCTTTAAAAATATTACAATCTTTCCTCTATCATATACATCCATTATTTTTTCAGTTCCGCCATTTTTAAAGCTAACAGAAGCCATTCTTTAACTTCATGTGCGTGGTATTTAAATGTCCATATATGCCCATTTTTACGATATAACAGTTACTGTTACTGTGCCATTTCACTCCTATTTTGAACTTGCTAATGACTGGTTACTGCCATTTGTAATGTAATTGAAAATATCATCTGAAGAAAGAAACAAGAGGTCTGAGGGGGACATTTTGCTCTATACAAAATGCTCCTTGCGGAGCATTTCTTATCAGAATGGCTTGAAACTTGCACAGTATGTAGTAATATGTACTATAAATAAAAATTGTATTGGGTTTTCACATCAGATGGATTTTAGTGTGTTTTTTATGCTTCAGAACAGGCTGTTACTCCATATTTTTTAAAAATTATCAAACCTAAATATTTACATTTTTCTGTAAGCCAAACAAATAACCAAATATAAAAACCCAATGGCGGCGCCGTGGCCGAGCGGTTAGCGCGCTCGCCTACCACCTAGGCGACCCGGGTTCGATCCCAGGGACCCGCATGTGGTATTCGTGGTGGACGAAGCGGCGTCAGGGCGGGTTTTCTCCGGGTTCTCCGGTTTCCCCCGCCATCTCATTCCACCGGTGCTCCATCTTCATTCCATGTATCAGTGTCACCGCCTGCGGTGCCGTAGTAGTAAAAGCGGGCGTTAAACACAACAACAACAACATAAAAACCCAATACAATTCTAATTTATCCTTGTTCAAAGTGCATCTGTACAACATTTTAGAATTATTGGATGAAAACTTTGTCGCAAGGGACTTTTGAAGTGCGACTATTAATTTATTTAAATAATTTGCAATATTTCTTGGACCAAGCAACATACGGAGTTGAAACTTTGCACAGCATAATGTGGTTACAATATAAATATGCACACAAAATTTCATCAAAATTGATTAAAAGATATAGAAGTTGAAAAATTCAGTCATATGTACCCTTAAATCATAACCGCTGGAATTCCATACGCACTTTTCATTTGAGTAGGAAAAGATCAACAAAACTGTTTACAACCTCACAGCATGGATTCACCTTCATAAACTTTTATTTTGAAACGCCTTACACATGCTTCAATGTTTGTTGTAATGGGGAACGTGGGCTTTGGAGGGCCGGCTGTAATTACTTGCTTTTTAGAGAAATTTTAATGTTTGGAAGCTTCTTGCGTTGAGTTTGTCGATCACACAATTTTCGTTGCACCGTTTTGTTTATTACTGTAGCTCGGATGTACATTCCTTCGTACCAGAATCTGCGCAAATATTAACCTACATCTGCTTTAATGGTAAGCAACAAGTGTCCAAATCATGCTCAAGTGTCCACAATTGGAAAACCATATACAAGAAGCAAATCAAATCGCAAATTACTCTCTATTCATTATGAATGTAATAATGTGCGCTCGATTCCTAACACGAGATGTAGTCTACCTTGGGTCAAGGGCACAATACCAGTTTCCTCCAGCTGACGACCATTGACCCGACTTTGTTTTGAAACTACTGCTGCAGTGCCGCGAATTTAAATCATAATGTTTAGGAAAACTTGATTTTTAATGGCATTAAAGCAATTATGTACCTCAAAATGACAATGAACACCAATTTTGCAATCAGTATGAGGAAAATTGCAGGCTATGTAATGCATATCTCACATCCATTGACACTACGCCCCTGATTGTATACCAACCTGAGATGTATCTGTGTAGCCCCAGTATGGTTGTTCAGAATAAACATTTTAATCTCAGTTCCTCTCGAATGTGAGTCTGAAAATTATCACTGACTACTGAGCCATCTCATCCTGGAAGACTAGAAGTTGCGAAAATTGTTTTTAGTATCGATTCCGACCGTTTCAGTTCCGAAACATTGCTGGATTCCAGAGTTAGTCAAGTACATTCACGAGTATTTGTTGTTCACACATAGTGGTAAACAACAGAACACTCTTTATTAATTAATACTCACATCGGGTACTTTCGGATAAAGTCGTAAGCCTTCGCTCCGTTAGGATTGTTAAATGCCAATACTCCTTTCCTCTCTCCCTGCTATCCAAGATTAAACCACAGACACACGAATTGTAACGTACCATTAACAATAATCTAATTGTCACGTTACATTTAAATAACTAGTGTAATTATTATTGCTTACTTAACTCATATATAAGAAGTCGATAATAAAAATAAATAAATAAATGTTAGCTTCGCTGTCAATTGGCAAGATCATATCAGTGCCGCCGGTGTGCCGGAATTTATTCCCGCAGAGTTAATTTACATGCCAGTATATCTACTGACATGGAGCGGATTTGAACTAGCGACCTTGGAACCAGTAGACCAGCGCCTAACTAACGGAGCCATCCAGACCAACATAGAAGTAGGTACATCATCATCATCATCATCATCATCATCATCATCATCATCATCATCATCATCATCATCATCATCATCATCAGCAGCAGCAGCAGCAGCAGCAGCATCATTATCATCATCATCATCCTCATCGTCATCATCATCATCATCATCATCGTCAGCATCATCATCTTTATCATCATTGTAATCGTCTTTTCATGACACAATTTTTTGTGGGATCTTGCAGTATTGGTGCTCGAAAACAAGGTCTCACATCATCATGTACATACGCCCAAGTGCAGCAACCAATTCATTCTATCATCAGAGTTTAATTTTCTAACTGGCTATTAATGCAGGCCAGAAATATCGTGTTAGCGCAAAGTTGAAGAATTGTCACCAAACCGAAGCTATGATTATTTTTCCCTACCTCTGTCCAGACGTTCTTGGGGTGGTAGTTCTCTAAACAGTGAATCCGTAGTAAGATACCGTATTCCGACACCGTACTTTGAGATAACTCGCATACCGAGGGTTGCACCATACATGGTAAACATGGTGTGTAAAAAATGCATTTCGTTTACGTTTTACCTCTTGCAATACCGTAACGTTACAAAAGCTTCAATCATCCGATTGATCAGGTTTTACAAAAAAATATGCCTAACACGCAGTGGTAAACTTTTTTTCAAGCAAATGTAGGTATATAAAATCGTTGTAATCCCCTTTCAGTTCCTAGGTCACTGTTTTTATTTTTAGTAAGCGTTTTGAATCCAGTGAGTGAAAATATTGATTTGAAAGATCTAATAGTAACAGATATGTATATCGGATGTTTAGCATATCGGATGTTTAGCGCACCTGTTGAGATGTAGCAAATGTTTAACAATCACTGCAGGTTCGGTGAAGTCAACTTGATGAATAGTTGTTCCCAAGGATGAGTTGATCACATGAGTTTGCAGGTCAGTGTCATTGTGTGCTTGGTCATGGTACCAGAACAAGCTCTTCAGGACGCTAAATTAGGAGGCGTGTCGTACGATTCTCCCTAGCGTGATTGAGTGTAGGAAGTTGATGAAATATGACCAAGTTCCGGCCCAATTCCGACCTAACAGACTGTGGGACGAGTTGTCCGTTCAGGGCTCAGTGTGGCTCCTCGTCTGCGAGGACCTTGACACCCAGCGTGACAACGGTTGGTCCCCGTTATGCGGCGGTCATGGTGACGAAACAGAACGCGCGAGCAACCTTCTCAGTTATAAAACAGGTTGTGGAAATAGTGAACCTCCGAAAATTCAATAATTGCCTGTGGAGGAAGACTTGATAGCCCACACAAACTATGTTTTGAGATAAGTGCAAAAACTACTTTTTCCATGCGTAACAGACCACAGGTATTGGACACAGTTTGTTTCTCCGCCCTCTACTGGCAGTGTCTGTTGATTGAAAACATTAGTCAGTAACACTAATCAGCACTGAGATTACAACTGTGCTGTTACTAAAAGTTATACAAACGAGGACAGTTTGTTTTAAGAAAGTATGGAAATCAATCAAGGGAGCAACTTCTATCATCAGTTGTTTGCAGCGTCTCGCAATACTAGTCATCTGTTTAGAGGTTTAGCTCCAATTATCTACATCACGTCCATAAACTGCAAGAACAGGATTCCGTCCTCTCAGACACAAAATATTATGATACAGCTCACCGAAATGACACCATTTAATGCCAGTTTGTGTGGAAATAGAAGAATAGTAAAACGTTTTATCAGAGGAACTTGTTACACTCCTGAACTAACAGTGGTCATTGTCTCATTGTTGTTACTTTCTACAATATGACAAATACTCGACTTTTTAGATCTTTATACACCAAAATATTATTGAATAATTTCTTATGCTTAATTGTCTCGTTTATACACTGTTTTTAAAATCTAAAGTTATGTTAGTGGTTTTGCAATCATGTGTACTCGCTTTTCTGTTGGTGATAATTTTGGAGTTCTATTATTAACGTTGAATTTCACACATTTGCATCCTCGTTCAGACTTCTAGATTCCAGTATGATAAGAAACAGTGCCATCTAAACAAGTAAATCTCTTTTCAGTTAGCAATGTAACTCAAAATCCCTAATTTAGGGACTAACTAACAAATACTCAGATAGACCTTTTGCTCAGTTTGTAGTGAAGGATGGAAGGGCGGTGTTCTAACTCTTCTCCATTTACTTGGTATATTTAAAATTAAATGCAGAGTTATCAGAAAAAGCATACAGTTTAAAATTGCATACTTTTATCACACGGGACTTTTCATTTATGGTTAAATTTTTACTTCTTCCATTCATTTTCTTGCAAAAATGATTGAGTGCATTAGGAGAGCAGTATGTATACAAATGCGAATTGTGATTCAAGACACAGCCTACTTGTGTGTCCAACAGACTATAACGTATGCAACAAAGACTCAGTTGCATGTTGGGACTACCACTTGTGTAAACCGAGCTGCAACATGACGCAGGATTAAAAATATTCTTCTCTCCTGATAGGTTCAATAATATTTTCCATGGTTGTCCATACGATGTTAATTTTATATTATAATTCAGTGATGTCCAACCTTGTCTCTTTGGAGACACTTACGCAATTAGCTGTTATTCCCCACCTCCTCTTTCAGTCGGAGGGAAAATCACGCCTGTGGCGCTTAGACTCACAAGTATCCAGTGACGGATACAAACAGGCGATTCCATGGCAGTTTTTAAGTCATGCCTTAAATTTTCTCGGAATGTTCTCAGGAAATCTCTTCATTTTGGATGATTTTTGCATAAATGAAAAACAGTAAGAGACAGACAAAAGCTTACTAAAAACAAATGTGGTTCTCGTTAAAACGTACAATTTATGTCAAATACTTCTTTTTACTTTCTCTACTACGTATAGTAGAGGAAGTATTGTATTCCATCCAGGATTGCCAACCCGTACAATAATTATAGGTGTGTACGATAATTCGAATGTATGATAGTTCGATACCTGCGAAATATTATTTTCACTGGTTTGTCACACCAGCGAAATGAAACTAATTACAAACAGCGACACCACTTGGCCCCCATAGCCTATCTCCAACCCTCTAAGGCAATCATTTCATATGCTATTAGTACTTGTACCCTTATGCTCTTATTGCCAGTGTGCCCAGATCTGGTAATCTAAATGAAGAGGACACTGTTCAGACAATTGATCAATGGAGAAAACTCGGAATAATTGATATTCCGTGTGAAATAAAGAGCATGTTTCTGGAGTGCTGTTAAACACATGTGTCACTTTGGTGGAAATACTGATTTCAAAGAACTAGCAGCCTTTGCATTATCAGTGATTTCGTTGCCCACAGAAGCGCTTCTTGTAAAAGAGTTTTTCCTAAACTGGGTTTAATAAAAACCAAAGTTAAAACAGATTCGCACTAGATACGGTAAATGAACTTGTTAGGTCTTCTCAGCTTATGAAAGAATGTGGTAGATCCGTAAATCTGCAAGTCATCGAGATGATGTTAAGGCTTATCTCAACGATCAATTTGTATAATGCTGCACAACGGTTGAGGAAGGTGAACTTTCAGATGAGTAGTGCGAGAAATATAAGTGCTAAAGTTGTAATACTGGTTTAGTCATCACTCTTATAAGTGGATATCATAAACTTCATTACTACTACATTTTCGTATGTTTTGAGGTCCCCCTGAATTAAAAAAAAACACATTTTTAAAAAAAGGTCCGTGTGTGTGCCTGTCAATCTGTGGACAGCATAACTCAAAAAGTGTTATACTAATATTTTTATTGTTGTAGCATTTGGTTTATGATGTACGATAATTTTGAATCCAAATCTATAATTCTGAGTGGCTGATAGGATAATTTTACTTTAAAATGTCGGCAATCCTGATTCCACCTAAAAATTCGATGTTGAGATTTTACATAAGATTTGAAAGTGCTTTTGTAAATTAAGCGCAACGTACATGTAACCAACCCGCCACTGCAACACAGTGCACGTCCGAGTGCTAAACAATGGCAAAGTCCAGGTATATTAGAAGGAGGTAAATCCAACCTCCGCTCTTTCGCAAACGTTGGACATCGCTGTTATAATTATTTTAGCAAAACATTATAAGCATTTCGAATAAAATGGATGGGGTGGATGAACATTAGCAATTTGAGTGCCTTTAATGGGAACTCAGCATATACACCTTATGCAATGCAGAATAAAACACAAATCTATCCGGAGAGTCTAACTACGAGAGTTGTCATAAGTATTTTATAGAAGTTGGGCCAAATACCAATAAAACTTCCTACATCTTATAGTGTGAATAAGCGGAGAGCTTGTTTTAACTTGAAGAAACGCTATAATCTCTCATTTGAAGTGATATAAAGTAATATTTTTCCGTCTCCATATCGCAGTGGTAGCGCGCTTGCCTCTGGCGCGGGAGACCCGGGTTCCGTACCCGTACCCACGCTGGGAGGTCTGGTCCTGGTTGCACACTTCATGATGCCATTTGGGCAGCTATCCTGATGGAAAGGTAACGTCCCTAAAAGGTCAAGTAGTCAGTCGCCTTAGAGTTGGGGATTCGGCGCGCTACATCCTGCACTCCTCCGTGTCCCTGGCTGCGGCCGAGCGATAAGTTACCTTCCGTATAGGAGAGCCGCGTAACCCCGTGGCACAACAGCCCCGCCTGACCGCTGCATCCCCCACCTCTGCCCACCACAGGCGTCATGGTGCAGTACTGGAGGTGGGACATAGTCAAAGCCTGGTCCCTCCCTGTCGATTATGAGGTCTTCTCGACCAGGGGCTGCTGCTTTTCAAATAGCTCCTTAATTGGCCCCTTAGGGACCTAACCAGGTTGAGTGCACCCCGGACCAGGTCTCCCAGCGGGAGAAAATACCCACGGCGATACCCAGAGTCGAACCCGGGTCTCCCGCTTGGTAAGCAGCAGCTCTATCACCGCGCTAAGGGGACGACCTATTATAAAGTGATATTTTATATTCTGACGCTTAAGGAACTTCATTAAATAATGTCCGAAATGCGCAACGAGCTATATTTATTTTCGCACTCTCTTTTCGCACTTCGCTTGTTGTAGATTATATAACGGAGGGTGACACCTCACACGCTTAGGCCTACATGGATCCAGCTTTCACCCCTCAGGGAAAGGGATGAGGTGAGGGAAGCACAAGAGGCTGCAGGCCGCAGGTAGACTAACAAGGAAGAAACTAACCAATTCCGGGCCCCAAGACTGAAGCTGCCAGAAAGGGTAATGAACGACCCGTCGATCAAGTCTGAAAGTCATCAAAAGTAAACGGCAGAGAAATAATGTGGAGAATATTCATGTAACTGTCCCAGAAAGCCTGGTAAGCTGAAGAAATCATAGGAATGAAAAGGTCAAACTTTTGACTTAATCCGTCACAAATAGCAACACCGGAACTTGGATCCATAGCCGCACTAATCCTGTTCTCTAGCCAAGTAGGAAAGTTTTATTCATCCTGTCACTCGCTAGAAACGTGCCAAGTCTTACAATGCACTGGAGGTGCAGTGTCAAAATATTTCAGTTAGGTACATGACATATACAGTTCTAGACTAGTCTGCTTTCAACATATAGGAAATATATACGTGCATAAAATGCAGTGTCTGGGGATCTGTCTTTGAGATTATAATGCATATAATATAATATGATATGATATCGAGGAAACTATTACTTAAAGCGTGCATACGTCATAGGAAGTATTGCTTTCTACGCGAAATGTCCGTACCGAGACCTTTAAACGCATTCAAATTAAATCTTAAAATAAATTAAATCTTCTATGTGCTATTACTTTCAACCGAGCGAGATGGCTCCGCGGTAACGTGTGCGACTCGCATTCGGGAGATCGTGGACTCGATTCCCGTGGCTGACCACCTTGACCCATGGTTTTTTTATGGATTTTCTGTTTTGGCCAGGCAAATACTGGGAAGAATAAATACATCGCCTGTATTTCAATTCCTCCATTCCATCCGTCTTTTCGGAGTTACGGTGCCGACTATGGGCGACGACAGCGCTGTCTTGTGGGGACTTTGCACACTACAAATGCTGGTTCACAACCATCCAGTAATGGTAATTAGAACTACAACGACAACGGAAAGAAGGGCAGCACTCAATATTTTGCCCGGCAACGAGAACGTCAAGATACATTATCGATCAGCTTCATAGAAAGTGAAGGTCGACATTGCGTATTGGGAATTCATTTGTTTCTCACTGGCCAATGATATACTTCTAGCTTGTACTAGAGAGGGCTCTAGCCGCTGTTTTATGGCACGACCGCCTTGAATAATTTCTAATTCAATAAATTTCAATCACAAATAATATTTTTATAGTGTATTGGAATCCTATATATGTATTTAGGATGGAGAAACAGTCATCAAATGAAATTAAATCGAATATCGCATTTTTATAGAGGATTCAGAAATATACAGAAAAGGGAATCAATTCATGAAGCTGGCAGTTGCCCTTATATTTTGGCCATGTAAAACAAGGATAAAATTATTATAATTTTTAAAACGATGCCCTTTGTTATTTTGCAGAAAGGGTAATCGAGAATTAAAATGTTTTGTGACGTTATGGACTACCTTCCACTTTCTCTACTGTTTACCCAAGCTAGAACTTTTGAAACTCACGAGCTTCCTCCAATAAAATAAAACTTATAATTTTGGGAAAAATGAGTGTTTGAGCACCATAGCTAGAGCAATTTTAAAGTTGGGTGCCTATCGTGGCTAACGAAAAAGACAGGCTGCAAATATTTATCTCGATCAACAGAAAGTAAACAATATGAACCAAACTTTTATTTAACAATTTGCAGAATACTTATCAAGTAAGGGGTAACAGGTAAAGAAACATAATCTTACTATTATACATCAGTGTTGCTTTTATTATACTTTCCTCAAGATCTTCACAAGGGGTAAATAAAAAAAATTGCACTATCTGAAAATAACATTCTTGTTTATTGTAATCTTTTTATTTTGTGCTTACAATTTCATAATATTAAGAGACATAGCTTTGTTTTGTATCGAATTCGTATGTTATACGAATTATTACGAAACAGTTTATTTTTTAAAATGAACTATAAGTTCTAAGTATAACTAGAAAGCTCTAGTTGCAAATATAATCATTATATTAGGTACATATTTAATGAGTTTGAATTTGTAAGCGTATTTGTGACATCGGATAAAAGTATCCAATATCTAAAGTATAAAAAACATACTAATAAGCGTGAAACAATGTGTTTGCTATTGATGCTACAACAAAACACCCCTTATTTTCAAAATATACATAAAATATTTATATTATCACACATTTAAACGAATAAAAGAACAGAAAATGCTTTGGATTGAAAGGCATTTTCATGAGTAGGGGGTAAAAGGATAATACTCCATTCCAAATGAGAAACAAAAGAATAGTTTTACATCTTATCTTTTTCATTTTGTATTCGATAGACTTTTCGATGTAAAAATAAATCCTGAAGGTTTATAGGAGTGCTTGAAGTAGTTAATGAGGTGCTAATAAATTATGGGGTACAAATTTCAGGTGACCACTGCTGACATAACAAGGATAAGATAATGGTTCCGTGAACATATGTCGACAATTGCTTCGTTTTTCACAGTAATTGCTAGATCTGTTTGAGTCAAAATTTAATTTTACAACATAAATGGCATCTGGTGTCTTACAGTATTCGTTTATTGATCAGAAAACAGAGCCCTAGCTCACTTTAGCCTTGATGTACATATTTGAACCTCAGGTTCTTTGATACCTGGATCGGTCGAGCTGGACTGGTAGCATGGCCTCCGGTCGCCTGATTTCAGGAGTATGTATATCAATTATTGTGGTGTCACAATACGTGACGCGTATTTTGAATACTCACCGATTCCAGAACGCACGCTTTGAAGCAACATTTCGAAATTATCTGACAAGTTCTTCGGAACTTGTAAGACATTTGAGGAGCGTTCGGTATGATTTATTGCATGTTTATTCTTGTGTTATCAGTAATTGCAGTCATTTAAATCAGATGGTATGATGGAGATGATAGTATTACCCCTATGTTCGTAAGGTGTGAGTTCATAATACATGAAAATACCGGAGCTGTCGCACCCCAACGCTAAACCAAAATAACTAAAAACTGTTATGTTTGAGTTATGGCTGAACTAGTATGAGCTGAGCATTCTTTGTTTAAACACTCGAAATCTTGTGCTAAATCAGAATTTCTAATGTTATATTTCTTACCTAGTAACTTCTCTTTGTCCATCCTACGAAAATGTTTGATACATTTGAAATTTGGTAACTTGGGGAAACGACCCATATTCCCTGCTGGATTACACCTTCTGCAGCAGACTACATTAAACATTTACCGAACTTAAGGGCGCAATAAGTTTCCGTTGTTGAGTTTTTTCTGCAGTAGCGCAAGTTCGTTAATATTAACACCTCAACATGAAAAACACATAGTGCTCTCTCATGTATGAGTGGTTGTCTATATATTCCTTCTGACCGGCGCTAATGGGACACCTGGTATATGGGTACGAAATTAAAGCTCTTTTATATAAAAAGTGGTACAAATGTATTCATTTTTCTCTTCCAAAAACATGCGTAACATTGCATTGTTTCTGCCACAAAATGAATACATAAATAACACTTTGAGTTATGTTTTAAGTTGGTGATGCCCAAAAAAGTTTGGTTTCCTTTGTCATGTCAGTAATAATTCCCCGAAACTTGTTCTTAATGGTAATTAAACATGCAATACGGTGTTCAGATAAGACAGAGCATAAATACATTACTTAATTAATCCATTTTAAAATTGTTTTCATTACTTAACCTATTAGGTTAAATTCAAATACTGATTTCTCATTGTATCTTTGGTTTCTCATTTGTATCTTAAAGAATTATTCTCAAGACATAAAACTCCATAAAGTCTGTGACAAGCATTTCAGAATGATCTGAAGTTTAGGCTGACATTAACTTAAAAATATCACAAAGTGCTTGAAACATCACATACCTGTTCAGAACACGTAGCTACGTTTACATTCATTCATTCCTTCACGCACGCACGCACACACAACACCACACTTTGTACTGATGCACTAACGTATTTTTGGGATGTAGTGAATAGAATCTCTGGCCCACTGCGAGCGAACGAGATTTACTGGCACTCAGAGATTGTCTATCAATAGAATGAACTTGGTCATAGACATCAGATGTTCCTTGGCACCTGGCTGCACTCCATGCACCCATGTATGTAATCCCTTACTACACGACTTCCACACTACATGCCTGCATGATCAAAATAATCTTACACTTCAGCGGTAACGATACCTACACTTAAAGTATTCTGGTAACAAATAACATTTTTAGGCATTCTAATTATTTTTCTGTACAATGTAAACTATGTTAAACATTTATATTACTTTGGTATTCCTGATACACAGTTTCATCAGAGCACAGAGTTCATGATATACTGTATTAATCCGCCTACTTGGAACACAGCAGTAGGCAACCTACTGCATTTCTAAAAATATTGTATTCATCAGCAATTTATGTTTTTGTTACCATTCCACTCAAATGTCAGTCATCAGTATAGACTAACAATGAGCGAGAATGCATTAGATATCCTAACAATCGTCATCATAATATATTATATCATAATACATTATGCCTTGCGATTATTGGAACTAGATTCGCACCAGCGAGTATCTTTTTCAAAAAGGTTCTTATTTAACATTTCTGTTTCCTTCTCTAGTTTTTAAGACTATTTAGCCTCTCATAATTTCAGATTAGATTACTTGATTCGAGTACAACATGACTGATACAGGTTTATTTTTAAATGATATAACTTTAAAAGGTTTACATAGTTTGACTGTATTTAACAAACATATTATTTACGTTTTAGTCGCATGTAAATAAATCAGTCCTAAAGATTAGGACTTAATTCAAAATATATACAAATTATGGCATATAACAATATAGGTATAGGTTTAAAGAAAATGTTATAAAATCGTAACAGTATTTTAAAAATCTGTATAAAAATAAGATTGTTATTTATAACATATAAACGTGAAGCTTATAAGTACAAATGTAATTATTGTAGTTTAACTGTAATAAAATACTTAAGGGAACTTCAACAAAAATGAGATGTTAAAGTCAAATAAGTTAGGTATGATACTAATGACGTGCATTTTACATTTGACGACAAATAGTAATATTTTTACATACATTGCATAAATTTTCTTACCCGGTTTGACAGAGAAACGTTCAATCGGAGATACCTACTCGTATATTTCTTTTCTTCGTCAACTGCTTTTGTTTATTTTACGTTCAACGATAATAACTTCCCTGAATGAATTTACAATAATCATGTCACTGTCTATTATGGTTAATACGCTATTTTTATCCTTATCAGTTCCTAACTTCCGTGATGGTTGTTATTTTATGGTAAATTTGCGTACAAAATATTCTGCATGTTGCGCCGTACACGAAGATAATAATATAGGAAGTAACGAATGTTTGTGAAGATCGCTATCGGTCTGTAATCCACGGTCGAATGGTTTTCTCCAGTATTGAATGTGTTTCAGGCGAAGCAACATTTTATTGAGTTTTCTGTGGTTGTTCAAAATAAACTAAGCGATAAAAGGTCTCGCCGATTCTAAGGAGAAAATCATTAAATTTTTTAACATTCGGATGTTGAAACCCGCAGAAATTAATAGTCAACTAAAGCAAATATATGCTGATATAGTAATGAACAAAATAACTGCGAGGAATGGTATTTAATGTTCAACAATATGAGGACCTATGTCACCATCAGGCATAGACATTCTTAAGTAGTTGTCTTCAAGTTAGCTACACACTAACCATTATCATTACAAAGAACTAAACAATAGAGACCAAGGATTACTGACGGCAGATACCACACTGTCTGGTGAGTGGCGTCTGTAAGCACCGATAAATTGTACGAGTGATGCAGCTAGTTTGTTATCTGCGACGTCACTGTGTAAAGTGTAAAGTTTGACCTAATTTCCTTTCGAGTGATTTGCGAGTGATTTGGAGAATTTAGTGTAGTGTCGGCATGTTGCCCACGATAGCTTAGTGGTTAGAGCAGCCGGACGGTAATCGATAGATCCGTGGTTCAAATCTCGGTCATGGTATTAAATCTTTCAGTCCCGCTCTACCCTTGAAATCCTGTCGTACGCACAGCTATTATGTGGAAGAACATTAATTACATGAATTACAACAAACGTAATTATATGAACGGACAAAGTGCCAGAGCTTCAATTTTCTAAGTGACAGGTTATTTACTAAAACACTTGTTTCTGAATATATTAAAGTCAATCTGTCGTTACTTCCTGGATAATCTTCGTATTTATAGCTTAATCAATATTTACTGGGCTTGAATATTATTTAAATACTGTTTTGGAACGATAAATGATAGATTATGCTTAGAAATGGCCCACGTTAAATTTTTTTAACGACGATTAATGTGGCTAAACTTTTACATGACTAAATAACTTCAAATTAAATTAATCTGGCTCTGTCAGTGCCTTAGTAGTAACGTTGTAAATATATGGGATATATTTATGCTATTTTAAAGAATAAATTAATATCAATTTGGTTGTTGTTTCATGTTTCAGAAGATGAAACAGCTCAGTATCACAGTTGTGATATTCGGTCAAGCAAATAATTTCGAATAATTACCAACCGAATTTTAAAAATTGTTTTAATTAGTCTATTTTATGAACATGTTTGTTTTAATATCAGATTTATAGACGGTTTAGCATAATGATTATCTTCTTATAAAATAAAAATTATGTGATACTTGCATCAGTCAAGAATTACTGTGAGATAAATTTTGTCTGTGATTATTTTCTTAATTCAAATATGTTTTTAAATTTAAGTACATTGACTCTATTTTATACCTAACTATTTGCTCCAGAAATGTTTGTTATCCATATTTGCGATTCCCCAAAGCATGACATCCTGCAATGAAGGAAAAATACTAATGATGCTTAAGGCAAATTCATTTTTGATAGCATTTTGCTTTATCACAGAATTATAAATATGATCTGATGTAATATAATCAAGCTGCTTTACAGAGCCATAAATGTGGCCATATTTGCTCTTCAGCTGTACCCCGTATTCAAGGACTGTGGGATACTTCATGTTTGGTGCACTTCTCCCTCCTTGTTAATCAACGGATGGTAACTTGCGCGCTACTTGCAGCTTGTTTCCATGGCAACTGAATCCTTTGCCAAACTCGTTCGCTTCCACACACCTCCTTGGAAGGAAGGGCTTGAAGACACCTGAGTGGACGACCATCCTCTCTGAGGCTATTCTTGTGATGTATGTTTCCCGGTCCTCTACGTGGTGAAGGTATGGATGATGTCTGAGATGGAGGTGTATGTGCCTACGATGAGACCCAGGAGACTGAAGAGGACGAGAAAGGTGTTTCGGGCCACCATCAGGCAGAACGATGATCCGCACTTCGTGTACCAGAACGTTGCTGTTTCGATAATGGCCGGGAAACCGATACCAAGGGCAGCCAAACACAAGGCTCCAAACAGAGAGATGAATAGCTCCAGGTTAGGGATGGCAACCGCAAGCAGAACTGAAACAAAATGGCAAATTTATTATTAGCTTTTCACCTTTCAAATTTGTGTAATGAGATGCCCTTTCAGTCTCAAAGTGGCAAGATTAAAGCTTGAGAAATGATGAATGTAATAATATAATGCAAGTATCAGCCTGTTTTACGCAACCTGTCTACTTCCACTAGGAAGAATTTACGGTTATTGTCGCTACAGCAAGCATTCCAAGTTTATGGCAGTACACTTCAGCATAATTACGAGTTATAAAAACTACAGAATGATGCTGCTGAGATATAAGCTGTAAAAATCTTAGATATCTCAACAAATAAGTTGGGCGCCCTTGTAATTGGAAGGAGCCTGTTCAAAATGAGTAGGTCTGGTATGAGAGAAGCTTTTGTTGGTGTGCTGATTGGCTTAAATATCTCTGCAAATGAATTTGGATCAATGCTAATGTGGGCTATACCCTCTCGTGCCCCCACAACAAGGTGTTGTTGGCTGGCATGTCGAGGCTACTTTTAGTTGGGCAACTGCAAGGTTGGTTTAGAGCTATAAGGCACCCTGTCAACTTTAATGTTACACAGAGGAATAACGATGTCTTGAAACATAGAGGGAGGGACTAGCAATACGGGAAAAAAACTGGTTTCAGACAAAGCGCATTAGCTTCCACTGATTGAGTGAGCACTGCAAACACCACACAGTACAGTTCCACTGGGTAAACGACTAACGAGGGAATTAGGGCAAGGTGCGGTCGTAATTGCCAACAAGTTGTGGTTTACACGTAAGAGTTTTACATGTGCGTTTACAAATGTGCGCAATATATTGGCCATTGACAATTAAACTGTACTTTACAATAATATGCATGTTCAGCCACCGAGTTCAAAAAATGGGTTGTTGGTAGCTCCTGGCAAAAGGTTACGAGGGTGAAGATGTCCCGAAAACAGAGTTTTTGTTTATCACAGTCTGAGTACTTCCTGAATGCTTGCACTAAGCAGTCTGCCGAGTCACACTACTTTTGAACATCAAAAATACGTTCGGAAGGTGCTTGTAACTTCTCTGGTCTGAAGTCATCATATCCAGCTACAGTCCAGAAGTGACGAAGACAGTCTGCGAAGACTGGAGAACAGAACTGATTGTCTACAATACACATCAGCAATGGAATTGAATCCATCAACGATGATGTGAATTGATACTGTGATCTTCAATCCGCTTCAGCGCCGCCTAGTACTGTCGAAAGAATAGTACTTAAATAGGTGAATGAAAAATGCACAGCCAGGAGAGGTAGTCTTGACTGTATACACCATGCTTTGAGGTCGGATAGCATCGATATGAGTAACTGCCATATTTTTACCGGATGGAAAAATTAGGAATTAATTGTTTTTGGGGACATAATTGTCCAGGGCGTTGTTGTTACTGACCACAGCATATACTGCAAGGACTTACATTAGTTAGAGAGAAACTGTTTAGGATGACTAAACTGACTTCACTCATATCATGTTAGGTATGGTTCATTGTGAGCGGAATATCGAATCTTCGTACCTTACAGTGTTAAAAGCGATGACAGTTTATACACGTTTGTAATCAGCACCTCAAACCTATTCATACAAACCAAACAGTATTGACAATTGCGATCGCTTAAGTCCCTTGAAAGAGTAATTCAATGTTGCAGACTTACAAGTGATGAGGACCAGGACAGTGCGAGTCACGTACTCCAGAAGCAGCTTGTAGGGATGTTTCTCGAATCGTCGGGCCAGGTAATTATGCCACGCGATTTCCACAGCCACGTAACACTGCAGCGCATGTGTCACAAAGATAGCGAGGGCCAGCATCACCCTAACGCTCTGCGCAAGTCTGCAAAAGTAAACAACGTTTACATCTAGGTCTACAGTGTGCACGGAAGTTCTAAGAATTTTCTTTCTTAAGAAAAAAAGCTAGTGTGTTACATTCACATGATTTTCTTTATAATTTCATATTTGTGTTACCTTTAAAAGGCGTTCACATGTATAGTGATACATAGATATACTAAAATGCAACAGTTTTGAAACTAATTCCATTTTAAATTTGATTAATTTGATTCTGCAGCAATTACAGTCGGCTGCCGATAAATCACCGTTGCTTGTGATGTGCTTTCGTTTTTCATACCCTGCTATTTAACTAATTTATTTTCAGAACTTGAATTAAAAAAATGTTATGGCAATTGGAATGCTAAATTCACCTTTTAACGCATTTTTGTTGCATAAATATTGTATAATTGTTAAATGAGCGTTCATTTTTAACATTTTTCAGAAAATCATCTGCACCATGACCAATAACGCACAGCTTTTTTTTAACATTCTGTAAGATTCCACACAAAGATCAGTGGATAATGAAACTACTAATGTTTTTCACTCACTTTTCTGTATGAGAAAGGTTCAAGGTAATACTGCCAAGTGCTCCACTTCCATACTTCATGTACCCAAAGAAGCCCATGCCGACGTAAAGCGTGATGATGAGTATCATAGCATTGTTGAGGACGCCACATGGCTTGGTGAAATCTTTCGGACTCTTCATCGTATTCTCCAAGGGTAGAATCTGCAACAAAAACAAATTATTGTATTATACATTTTCCGTCAGTAACGTTTAGTCAAAGTCAATGATTCTTGCGTTATGATATTCTAAGACGTTCCATTTAATAACACAAGTATATTACAGATATACAAAGAATATAGAGTACGTTACTCCAGTGGTGAATATAGAATGAAATTAAGGCAACAGAAGACGGCATTGTGGATTAATGTAACCTATTCATGCACAACACAGAAAAATCTTAAGGTATATTATTCTGTCAAACGAAAGTAGATGATTAACTTATAGTTATAGCTGTCGACGGGCCCTTAAACTCCGCTCGCTCGCTCGCTCACTCGCTCACTCACTCACTCATTCACTCACTCACTCTCTCACTCACTCACTCACTCACTCACTCACTCACCTACTCACTCACTCGATTTGAATTCCACATTGTAATTGATGTGTAATTTTAATTCTCTCCTAACATACATGCATTAGCTTTCTTGGTAAAGATTATACTCCCGTATTGGAGCAAAACTCTCAGTCGCTATACTGCGCCTATAGTGCATTATTACTTTATTGTATAATTAGGAGAAATTCACATAATGAACACTATTAACAGGAAAGCACGCGAGCGCAGCAAACGTGCCTAACTTAAGGGCGCTTTGAGTGTTTGTATAAGTCTGGGTTCTAATCCATCGGAAGTTGGGCTAGGTTTAGTCTTTTTGTATAAATTTACATTGTTTAGTCATCAGTGGCTACTACAAAGTACACACGTCGGTCTGGATGGCTCAGTTGGTCAGACGCTGGCCTACTGATCCCAAGGTTGCGGGTTCAAATCCGACCCAGACCGATGGTTTTAGGTGTGTATGCAGGAGATTTACTGTTATGTTAAAGACCTCCTTCAGGACGAAATTCCGGCACAGCTGATGTGATCCTGGCAATTGATGGCGTCGTTAAACAACGAACATTCTTTTCCTCAACCATGCTTAGGTTTGACTATTTCGTCTCCTCAATATGGTGCTAGTTTCTGCTGTATAACTAACAACACTTAACAGGGAGGTTAGGCGAGCCCAGAGACTTCGTCGTGGCAACATCTTGTTCTTAAGCCACTGCTTAATTACTCAGGGTTAATATAAAGCTATCCTGCACTCGCTAACATAAGTATTTCTCACGTATTATCGTTTTTCTCTATGGGAGTAAAGCCTTTGGTAAATCACGAGTCAAATACTGAAATTTAAATGTCTTCTGTCAAAGTATCAGATACACAACTAGTACAGCAATCCACTAAATATTTATGTGGTTAGTTAAAACACATGTACTGAATTAGTATAAACACTAAGTGCGTTTTGAAGTTTATATTTGTGACAATAAGGCCAGCACCAGTTTGTACACTCGCGGCATGTTACTGACGTGTGAGGTTAAGTGAGGAGCTGTCAAGAGTACTTACGATGCCGATTGCTTCAAGGGCGAAGAGGACGGTGCCGAAGAAGAGGGGCATATGCTTGATCTCTCCTACAGGCTCCCGATCTGCCAGACTGGGGATATCCGTAAAGATGTAGTAGAGAGTGATGCCGAAGCCGATGAATGTGAGAATATTGGCGAGCGTGGAGAAGGGCGCCAGGAACTTGAGGTTCCGCACCCAGTTGATCAGGATCAGGGGTACCAACAGTATCACCATGTAGATCCGAACATCCATCGGCTCGTAGTACTCGTCTACCACCTGCAATAGTTACACATACCAAATAGCAATAAGTAAAACTTTCTTGAAACAGTGTTTTGTTTGAAATCAGAGAGAAATAAATTCAAATGAAAGATACAAGAGGAAGCTTTTATAGACTTCACTATAAAGTGAAGAGAATTTGGCCCAATACATAATGCGATTATATAATTTCAGTTTAATAAAGATAAAAATACAGTCGTGAAAATAAAAATGAAACTAATAATACTTTTAAAATTGTGAAATGAACTTACCTGTTTAATGTTTTCGGAGACAAATACAACATACACGCAGCAAGTGCCCAGTTGGTAGATGAGGAGGAAAATATTCACAACATGTCTGTAACATAAATGCATAAAATATATAACTAAATCATATAATAACATTATAAGGGGCCAATAATTTAGTTTATTTCTTAACGTATATTTCCTTACGATATATTTCTATAAGGCTTATAGGGTTTTCTGCACACAAGCAAGGAAGCGTTTGAGAGAGGTAGAGAGATGGAGAACCTCGCTGTGCGAGGTAAGCAGTGTCACAACTTCCCAGTTATAAAAACAATCTGCGTACTTCGGCACACCTGCACTACGGCCAATTTTAAATCATAAAGTTTGTGAGACATATGTGTGTTTTAATTGTAATGGTTCTAGTCATAGCCATTAAAAGTAGCCAACGAAAAGGAGTAAGTGTGCTATAACTACAGCTGTAATAATAAATAGTAGGCAATACAAAATAAAATGTAAAAAAATCGATATAGTGTTACTTTATTGCAAACCCTCCTCACACTCACTAAAGAAATTCAGTTCCTAAATAAAGGATAGCATTATGCTGAGTGACAGCGCCGCCGCGACTACTTATCTCTATTTATCTCTACAAATGCGCGGTCGATTGGAGCCAAACTCCCGGTAAGTTTGACAACAGCCGCTGCGTCACGTATTTTATTCATTTGGATGTCCAAAACCGGCCTTGTGTTCGTTGATTTTCATATATCTGTTTTTAAACCTGAAAATGCCTGATTTAAACCACTTTAAGACAGTTGTTAAAAGAATAATTTTGGTTGGTTAATTATACGAGAACACATATGTTGGTTGGCAATATCTCCAGTGAAAACATTTCAAAAATGGATTCTTCATTAAAAGCCGTTATGTTAAAAAATCTGTCATCCTTTCGAAACCACCCACGCAAACCCAGAGAGAGAATCCTCTTCACTTCTATCAACGCCAAAAGCGCAGATTCAAAGAAGCTTCTACTCATTGTTAAGCGGCAGAGAGCATTGTCGATTCAAACAGTTTGAGCGACAGCAATGTGTGATTTTACCTCGGGGTTCGCATCGACGAGAAGTAATATTGCTTCAAACTGGTGTATCAAGGAGAAGCAGTAAAGATTGTTGCTTCAATTTGTTGTAGAATTTACACATAATCCGAGTAAGACCTGGTTGTAGTGGTCGTAAAATCAGCAATAGCACGGCATAGTCTCGACAATTATCATAGAATTTTATTGGACGAGATCGCGGTTTTACACCGCACTATCCGACATTACGACAGATTCATAAGAGACAATTGAAATTAAATTAGAGCCAAATAATATTAATAGGGACAACGGTCTACAACTGAGTACAGCTTGGACAGGGACACTTAACACAAGGCCATGATTTTGAGATGGCCGTTTATTTTTTGTGCAGTTCCCAATGACGGCCATGAATTTGAGATGGCTATTTATTAATTATTTGTTTCTTGATGTTGCTCATGGAGTTATTATGTCTGAAAGCTCGAACAACTTCATATATATTACACGGCTAGTAAACCGAGAAGCTCTAATTAATAATCATTGCCGTGAAAGCTGCAAATGTCATATTTGTACGCTGTGTTTATTGACTTATACCTATGTAGTTATTGCAGTCTTTTCTATTTTATTTGTTAAATATTGGGCAGATTTGTGTTCACGGATTGGATATTTGGAGAGTTTTTTCTGCATACATTCAAAATATTTAGGAACCTCATTTTAATTTTAACAGAGGCATATTTACATAATTCTATATTTTGAGTACTCAATTTTTGTGTCAACAGAAGGTTTCTAATATCCTTTAAATTAATGTAGGAAACTCTTACATGAAACAATAATTAATTATCAAGTAACCAAAGGGCAGTTCTTCTTTACATTCAATTAAAATGCATTTTCTACCAGTGATATGCTGAAGTAGAGATTTTGGAGAATATATGGATCATTCTTGTGAAACTTACCCTGCATATGGGGCGCACTTCTGGAACAGCGTGGGGCCCTCCGCCATAGAGGCCGAAGCAGTGTCAGGATAATTGAGACTTGGTATCCGTCTCCGTCGACAAAGTTCATACTCTGACTTAACCTGCAACATAGTTTCACTTTTAACATATCCGCATAGTTCAGTAACCAAGTATTATACACTGAAGGAAAATAAGGGAAAAAAGGTTTTCTTATATCATAAATGGTTCTTTCTGAATAACACGGAAGTGCTAATATACTAAATGGTTTGTTTAAGTACTTTTTAAATTATAATCAACACAGGTACATCCAAGAACGAACCAACTTTAGAAGAGAGGAGTAAAACAAGGGTAGAGTGTTCCATCAACCATTTTGCCATTTATGTGTTGAAGCAGTATCTTGTGTAAGCCCTCTGAAATCCTTCTAACTGGGAAAACAGAGGCTGACTTCACTTGTTATATAAACAACTAAGGAAAAATGGTCATTGATTGATGGTACAACGATCGAAGATATAATGTATACGCCGTGATGTAGAAGAGATTAAGATTTAAATGTAATACTTTAATAAAACTCTTTTAAGTGGTGATAATTGTTTGTTATAAGTTTGAATTGTGATATAGGCCTTGTACGGTCGTTCATAGTGCCTGGTCGTTGCTCAGGATTTCGGTTATCATTTACGACGTATTCCTCTAAAACTTTAACACCGATTCTTAAGATTTATGAATGAGAATGTCAAGCCCTCTGTGTGATGCTAAGCTGTGGAGCGTAATAAGACGCCAAGACATCTAGGACGAATATTAAGAAACCCCGTTACAGTTTTTGACATTCAGAAGAGTATATCATTACCATATAAAACTGAATGCTGAGCTTGAAAGTGCAATGATTTCAAGAAAAAATAATACCCATATATTGTATAAGGATATTCGATATTGAATTTTCGACAAATTTTCGAGTTAAAAAAGAATCACTTTTAGCTTCCTCGGAGGCTGTAGAATAAGGGTGTAGTTGCGATTTTCCCACTGTCAGGAACATAAAAGTAGTAAGCAATCCTGTTTAATTATGTGCAGGTTCACACACCCTACGTGTAGGATTATTTCAGTTGTCAGTTGAAGGCTGTATAAAATAATCATCAGACTTATTGGGTGCGACTGCAGCCTTCTGTTTGGTAAGTCGCCGTAGCGACCGTTTTGTTTACTGGAATGTCATTAGCGTTGTTGTTGATGTGACTTATGAATGAGTGCTAATTTAGAATTGGCAACGGGGACATAAAAACAAATGCGAGTGTGTGAATACGTCCTCTAAACAATGTTAATTATTACTGTGAATGTTGATATCCCACAACACCGTTTGACCCTTTGCGGGAAGTTTTCCACTGATGGAGTAGGCAAATAGCAGCATCAAGGATTATTGCCCTAGTCATTCCTACTATTTTGAGAGAAAGTATTTCATTACTACCGAATTTTGGGTACCTTCATGTCCGGAATCTTACAACCCTAAACCAAGGGTAAGAGTTGTAGCATGTGAATGACTTTCGGTCGTTTTTTTCTGTTGCATTAGGTATTCAAATCTTTTGACATCAATGTCGTCTGGAGACTAATTTAACGGAAACAACAAAGCTGTTCAAGAAAGCTTATGGCTCAAAAGAATTATTGTCTCTATTAGCAAGAAAGCAATTTTATTTTGTCCACCTACACGTAGCTATAGATATTTCACATGAGGTCCATTGAAAAGAAAAAGAAGAACGTATGTGCCACGGAGATGTAGAGTTTTGAGAAAATTACCCAAAATTACCCTTATTATGTGTGTGTATTTTTATGCTCTCCAAAATGTGTAACGATTTTGATTAGGGTGTCGTATGCTGTATATAGTTATATATCGTTGTCCTAACATTTAATGGCAGCTGATTGCTGACTATTACTATTTTTTCTGCTGTTGTACAAATACATTTTGTGGGTGCAAATGATGTTTATATGATTGGTTTTACAGCGCGATTATACAACGCAGCAAGGTATGGCAAGCCTATGAATTCAGTCACCCGCCATCAAGTTTTGCGACAACCATAGTAATAAAATACATGTGTTTGTCCAAATTGTGGGCCTATGGAAGCAATAACTAAAAACCTAACTAAACCCGAGCCGTAACAGCCCTTTCCATGCCAAGGTTTGACTGCTGCGTCATCCACCACAGGAATCATGGGTGAGGTGCAGTACTGAAGGGTGGAACGTGATCAGCGCCCCTGTCCCTTCTCGGCCGGTATATGCGGTTTTCGCAAACAAACGTCGCTACTTCTCAATCAAGTAGCACCTCAGTCGGCGCCTCAGGGACTTAAAGAGGTTGAGTGCACCCCAAACCACGTCTCCCAGCGAGAGAAAATCTCCCAGGCCGGGAATCGAACTCAGGTCTCCACCGTGCTAAGGAGATGAGCCGTGTAGAAACAGTATTTATATGTGTCATAAGCAGGTAGTTGCAAAATTATTATTTAACAACTGTCTTAAAGTGGTTTAAATCAGGCACTTTCAGGTTTAAAAACAGATATATCAAAAGCAATGCACACAAGGCCGGTCTTGGACATTCAAGTGAATAAAATATGTGACGAGAGGCTGTTGTCAAACTTACCGGGAGTTTGGCTCCAATCGATCGCGCATTTGTAGAGATAAATAGAGATAAGTAGTCGCGGCGGCGCTCCCACTCAGCATAAACACCAAAAGCGCCATCAAAAGATAACCAGAAGCTTCTGAAAATTTCTTTTTTCCTATTATAGATCAGTCTGGAATGTTCTTTTGGAACTTCCAGCCACTGTATATGCCGATGTGTTTGCGGCTGTACAGTAAGAGAACAAGTGGCTTCATGGTTGCGTTTCTGGCGCGATACCAAATGATTTTGCTTCTGCAATTGTGGTTGTGATCTCATTTGCAACATATAGTACACGCTGCAGAGCGAGAGATTGGAGAAGTCTTGTGTTCGACTCCCCAGCGAGTGAAGCGTCCGGAACAAGAGGCTGTAGCCGTGTATTTCGTAACACCTCTATGTAATGTACAAAGTGGTCGTGACAGTGAGAACTGAACTAGATCACAGTGTGAAGTGACAGTAAGAACTGAACTAGATCACAGTAGTGAAGTGACAGTAAGAACTGAACTAGATTGTAGCAGTGAAGTGACAGTAAGAAATAAACTAGATCTCATTAGTGAAGTGGCAGTAAGAACTGAACTAGATTATAGCAGTGAAGTGACAGTAAGAACTGAACTAGATTGTAGCAGTGAAGTGACAGTAAGAAATAAACTAGATCTCATTAGTGAAGTGACAGTAAGAACTGAACTAGATCACAGTAGTGAAGTGACAGTAAGAACTGAACTAGATTACAGCAGTGAAGTGACAGTAAGAACTGAACTAGATTGTAGCAGTGAAGTGACAGTAAGAACTGAACTAGATTACAGCAGTGAAGTGACAGTAAGAACTGAACTAGATTGTAGCAGTGAAGTGACAGTAAGAAATAAACTAGATCTCATTAGTGAAGTGACAGTAAGAACTGAACTATATTGTAGCACTGAAGTGACAGTAAGAACTGAACTAGATCATAGCAGTGAAGTGACAGTAAGAACTGAACTAGATTGTAGCACTGAAGTGACAGTAAGAATTGAACTAGATCATAGCAGTGAAGTGACAGTAAGAACTGAACTAGATTGTAGCAGTGAAGTGACAGTAAGAAATAAACTAGATCTCATTAGTGAAGTGACAGTAAGAACTGAACTATATTGTAGCACTGAAGTGACAGTAAGAACTGAACTAGATCATAGCAGTGAAGTGACAGTAAGAACTGAACTAGATTGTAGCACTGAAGTGACAGTAAGAACTGAACTAGATCATAGCAGTGAAGTGACAGTAAGAACTGAACTAGATTGTAGCACTGAAGTGACAGTAAGAACTTAACTAGATTGTAGCAGTGAAGTGACAGTAAGAACTGAACTAGAACTCATTAGTGAAGTGACAGTAAGAACTGAACTAGATTACAGCAGTGAAGTGACAGTAAGAACTGAACTAGATTACAGCAGTGAAGTGACAGTAAGAACTGAACTAGATTGTAGCAGTGAAGTGACAGTAAGAACTGAACTAGATCATAGCAGTGAAGTGACAGTAAGAACTGAACTAGATCATAGCAGTGAAGTGACAGTAAGAACTGAACTAGATTGTAGCACTGAAGTGACAGTAAGAACTGAACTAGATCATAGCAGTGAAGTGACAGTAAGAACTGAACTAGATTGCAGCACTGAAGTGACAGTAAGAACTGAACTAGATCATAGCAGTGAAGTGACAGTAAGAACTGAACTAGATTGTAGTACTGAAGTGACAGTAAGAACTGAACTAGATCATAGCAGTGAAGTGACAATAAAGACTGGACTAGATTTCATTAATGAAGTGACAATGAGAACCGAACATTAGTAAAGTGAGTGAGAACTAAAGTGGATCAACTTAGTGAACTAACAGTGAAAACTGGCCAAAGTGGCAATATGTTGAAGACGTTAAGCGGGTTCAGGTAATATTTCGTCACTCTGACATATAATATTTTATTTTGTAATATTTTAGATATTAATTTTCCACGCATCTTTCATTAAAAGACAAAACTTGTACTCGTACTTACCAGAAGATGTATACTGTAAGTGCAGATGAACCCAATGAGGATTGTACCGGCGACTCCTATAGCATAGCCAGCATGATGGAAGGCGTTGGGCATGGCCAGGATACCAGTACCAAGACTGCCCTTCAGCAAATGCAGCAACGTCTCTGAGTTCCTAGAAAATACAAAACAATACACTACCGGAATATGTAGGTTTAATGCACTTCATTTAAGCTGTGCTTCCTTCTCCTTTGAAACCTTCTTGTGTTGTTCTAGAAGCAGTATGGTGTTATTCGCCTGTAGGTGGAAAAGTAAGCTTCAAGCTTGTGATAAAAGGCATACTGTTCATAATATATAGTTCCGTAGATTCCTTTCCAGAAATGTTTCATTAGCATTTCATTTGTGCAAGCGGACTTCCATGAATTACAATATACTTACTGCTATCTTTTTTCAGATTATTTAATGTTATGATACTCTTCACTTTTTGTGTGGGCCGACAATTGAGTTTTAAGCATTAATTTTTATTCCTTTACGAATACGATTACAATTTCCGCTTTCAGGAAGAAAGTTATTAAAAGGTTTACCGAAAGAGCTCACGGTATATTCTAAGTAATCTAGAAAACGGAATTTTCTGACATATTTTAATGCTATACCAATTAGAAGGTACTACTTAGGCTACACGTTAAGCACGAACTCTACATGATGAGTCTAAGAAATTTCCAATATAATTATTGTCAGCAAAGAACTGTTTCGAATGTTATGTGAAGTTTAATTTCTAAGAGAGCTTTGGCAACTTCACGTTAACATAAATTGTGATAAATTCATCTGAATTAAGTTAGAAATGCATTGCAGTATTGTTCATACAATGTCGTGACAGTTAGTGAAATAATAAACCATTCAGATCCATTTGATATAATCTTTTTTCGGCGACAGTTCATTGACAATTATTGTATTGAAATATTTGTTACAGTCTTCATGTGGAATCCCTACTTAACGATGGCAGAAGCAGTACTTTCCACCCGGTATAAATAACACATTGTTGAATGAAGAAAGGTTTAAAACTGCCTCAAAACTCCTTCAGGGTCTGAAATAAACTAAGTCACAGAGTTTGTAAGCGTACCTATCTGCAATGCAGTTGAATTATTAATTGAATTATTAAATGTTCACTTAACATTTCTTCTTCACAGTTTAAATGGAATATTTAGTGCCTGACTTCACAGGCTTTCATTTAAAATCAGTACCTATTTTTGCATTCTATTTTTTATGACAATCACATCCTTATAAAATGTTGGAGGCAGTTTCAGCACGAATACTTCTCTTATCTTTTCTTGTCGAGAAAAGTTAAACAATGGCATTTTTATATTCAGCGTATCTTATAAATAAGAGGGGGCATTTTAGGTTACAAAAAACACTAGTGTTTCACTCTAGTACTACATTGCATAAAGCATTAACATATTCTAATTCTTGAACACCGAATTTAACTAAATTCCTAACGCAACAGCACAGGAAGGGCAAAGGCTTGCCGCCCAGCCGCTATGTCCCCTACCTCTGCCCACTGCAGGCGTCATTGGCGGGTGCAGTACTGGAGGGTGGGACGTAGTCAGCACCCCGAGCCCTCCAGGCCAGTTATGCGGCCTTCGCGACCTGGGGCCGCTACTTCTCCATCAAGTAGCTCCTCAATTGGTACCCCCGGGACCTAATGAGGCTGATTGCACCCCGTGTCAGACCTCCCAGCGGGGTTAAAATCCGTATGCTGGTACCGCGGATCGAACCCGGGTCCTCCGTGCCAGAGGCAAGCGCGTTACCAACTGCACTATGGAGGCGGTCACCTAATTAAGATGTGAGTAGTAGATGAGTAGTAGCCAGTTTCATAATATTCATATTAATTGCCATTATACTCATGTTTAATATGACAATCATTTATGCTCGACCATGTGTATAAGTATATATACTTATATTTTACGCTGCCTGTTATTGTCGCTGGCATCCGACATTTTAATCAAGTATTTGCTATTCGATTTTACATACGAGAATCGATAATTTTCCACCTTCAACTGCGAAGTTATTGATTGTTATATTGGCCTTGATAAAATGATACGCAAAGTATATAAGGTATAACTTTTAAAAAGTAGATTTTCAAAAACGAGAAGACAAATTGAATTTATTAGAATGTCATTTACAATATAAACACGAATTGTTAAACTCTAACTAATTGTTATTCGATTGAACGTACAGAATGGATATTTTCACTTTCAGCAGCGTGGGAATGTGTGCAGACGTCAAAATATTGATAGCTACATGATGATCTTTTAACTGATGGTTATCAGTGATGTTATGAACAGCTGCTCCTTTGATTGGTGGATAGAATTATCGTTATGAAGAAATGCAAATAAAAGGTCCATTAGAGTGACGTATAAACGGTACATAATGGGTGTTCGATGCTTAAAATAATGCATTGTTTACTTTTAATAATACGTATATTTGTTTAAAAATGTGAAGCTTACCGTAATCATGTGTTGCATTAAATAAAAATAAGAGTAATAAGAGAGGAAAGAAAAGAACGAAGAATAGCAGACAATATTTTAGTGAAAACTGTACATTTGGCTGGCGCACTAAAGACGACGGAACTGTAATTGTTTTGAGACTGATCAATAATACATAACTTTCATTTGTGTAGTGCGCGTTTGCTGCTGTCAATGTACGAATATTTGTTAGGAACGCAGTTTCTTGAGCACCTTATATGCATAACCTTTAGCATATAACCTGCTCAAATAGACAGATAATAGACGCGTTAATTTTATTTCACCATATGCGTAACATGTCAGGAATTAAGCAAATTGGTCTGTTCCGAAGCTATTTGAAATGCAAACCACCTCGTTTATTGTTCCTAACAGAGGAACTAGTATTCAAGTCACGTAGAAATTCTCTTTAATCCTTGGACACGTATCTCATACACTCTACAGGGTGTAAAATGACGCTCTGTCAAGACGAGAGGCTGCTCACAAGAAATGTAGAGTTTCCAAACACCTATGTCTATAAAACCACATCTACTGACCTTCCAACCATCTTATTTTAAATATAAAGTTTACGCTGATTATTTTATGTTTTAAAATTTTTATTTATACCCAAGATCCTATAGTGAAACCTCACAATATAAAGTTTCTATAAACAATACTAATAATATTACCAAATACAAAAAATATGCATTTGAAATAAATTTGTATTTAATTGAGAACTGCAGAATCTCCTTTTCCGCCTCAATTCGCCATCTTGCTGTTAGTCGATCAACATATCTTCTCCCTCGTGCTTTGTAAATCAATGCCTGTTTCAAAATTCGTTCAGTATTCATTGTACTCTGGGGTTTGGCCAGGAAGTCCTTTGTTATTTTATATTCTCCCGCACTGGCAGCAGGTTAAATCATTCCTTACATCCTCGTTGTTATATTTATCAATTTTTGTGCATCTGCTTACCCTTCCAGGGAGTTTTATATCCGCTGACTGTATTCCCTTAACGTCGTTTTGAGATCAGGTTTTGCATCCATACAACAAAATTGGTACTAGCATTGTCTTATAAACTTTGTACTCCTTTTGTTATTTTTTAGGCTCCTAGCAATTCTATTACATATATCCTGAAAAGTGTTAATATAAATATTTGTAATGACTCACTTCTTCAAAAACAATGTTATTTATTATTATTTTCCTTCTGATAGGATACTTCCCTATGAAAGTCATAACCTTTTTCTTCTGAAAACTGTTTAGCTTTCTACCCAAATCTTTAAGAAACTTAATGGCAAAATTCAATTTTCTAAGCAGTATTTATTTTCAGAAGATTTACTAAAACGATGCTAATATTGAAGATGAATATTAATGTTTTTTTTTTTTTTTTAAACAAAACTTTATTCATTTCAAAGGTTCTTTATAAGAGAGAAGAACAATTATTTTTCTGGAATACACAATTAATATTTTTTAAAATACGTATTGTCTCACCACTTCAATTAAATTATCATACTTTGTAACAAAACATCCGTGTACTGCTATTCAAAGTGAAGCTTCCTTTTCGACGACAACCACATTCAGATTCGAGGTGGATCCAGTCAATGTGATATCTAATTATTTCGTCTTTTATTTACCTTTAATCTAGATCTTTTATTTGCAGTGGATCAACTGATCAACTGTGTATGAAGGTAAGTTTCCCCAGATGAATTTGATACGGTGACCGAATGACAGATGCTTGAAAACAGAACTTTTAAGCCCTGAAATTTAAATCTTCACTTGCGTGACCAGAGAATGATTCTTAGTTGGTGTTGTATACACAAAAACCTACTCGAAGATTATAAATATATAATTTTTCATAACATTATATATCGCCACAGTCTATGCATGTTTAACGATGAGTTCCCTTAATGCATGAAGTTCAGTCGGAAAGGGTCACACAGAAAGTGCCAAAAGTTGAAGGCTATACAACTAGACCCAACATGTGATTCTATTTTTCTCAACAATTGTAAGCTCTAGCTGAAGATTTCACTGCACTATGACCATTTAGCACATGCTCATCGAATTTTCACTGTATTCTAAAAAGATACTGAAGAGAAGGGTGTAAGTCACAAGAGCAAGAAACTTGAATTAAAACATATTCATTACAAAACAAATTTGTATATAAAAATACAATGTCTGTACCCTTTAGAGCTTTATCTTCAATATTTGTTTGTAGGTGGCGTATAATTAACCTTCACTCGTTCGAAAGCGACATTTCGTTAAGGCTTCACACATGGTGTACCTCTCGGAAATTCAAACGATTATGGCCAGTAGTGATATTTAGAGCATTAAAATGTTAAACGTTTCTGCTTGATAGGAACGTAAGAATAGGTGAAATAGTCAACATGAAAGCTCAAATCACCGATTTAATGAGTAACTCATGCGTCGGAAATAAAACCGACCAAGACTTTGATGCTCGAAAACGGTCGTCAATATCACTTTAGGCCAAAATCGTTTCAATTTCTGGGAAATATAATGCCTGCGTTAGCCAAACGTAGAACTCGAACGAATCCTCCATTTCAATTGGGTGGAGTATTTCTTAAAACTTCTGCCGGAGAATTTTAGGCTCATTAAAGAAGATTAAGGTTGATAAAAACACCAACAGAGTTTAGGAGTTTGAAGAAGAAATTTTACCTTACTTAATCAGTTACTATGGCCGCTATGTTATTTATGTAAACAAATTAATCCTAATGCATACCTCGCCAGTAAAAATGTTTATCTCTAAAATCAGCACCAAATTCGCAAAGAGCGAACAGGTTAAAAGCCACAACTCCGGAAGTACCTTACGAGGTCAACGGGCCCATTGTATTCACTTGATGCCAATCTCTAAATGCATCATATCCTAGGAATCCTCACGTTTCGGGAACCTTGACACGCAATGTTGGCAATTGTCCAGCACCAGTTGGACCTCTCTGGAAGCTTCTTTCATCTCAAGACTATTCACGAGATGTCTGAATGGAACACGATAGATGAATCACATTAATGGCCACCAGCGAATAGTTTCTTTGTTGGGCAACGCGACGTAGAAAGTTTATGGGAGTGTCTGAACAAATCCATTTCTATCTTTAATAGGAAAAATGCTTTCGGAATGTTTAATGACAGGATTAAACGAAACGGATGTTCTGCAGCCATAGATGGATTGCTTGAGATGACGTGAGCGGGCCACGTGTGACGCAGTCCTCAGCTGATTGATGTCGTACTCGCTGACGCATTGCCCGAAAGCAGAAGGCAACAAACCCTCAGGTTGTTTAGTAATATTTTAAACGCAGGGATTGTAAAAAAGAACTATTATCCATTTGTATACAACTCAAGGATTTGTTTGTTTTACTCAGTACAAATCCACATCGTGGCATCGAAGATTATACAGGTAACCTCTGAATACTTGACAAAATAGACTGTTTTACTCTGGATATGTATTTCCATACACCTCAGCGATTTAGGGTGCAAGAAATCCTTCCAAAAACTGGAAGCGACAATACAGCAGAAATTCTGAAGTATTCTGAAAGGGGATATATTTGAAACCCGGGTACCCTGTATAAATATGCGTCCAAAGATCTTTCTCTGTGTGCTTCATGCACGCTTCTTCTCAGATAAATATGCCAAGTTATTAACATTGTCAGTGCAGAACAAAGATCAGTAATCAGATGTTCAAACACAGCATGTTTTCCGAAGAGAATTGCGTGTATTGACCCATGAGTTTACTTGGCAGCATTTGCATATGCATTTCTCGTATTCTTTGCAGAAGTACTATCTTCCGGCACTGGCTATATACAGTTCATACTTATATGTTGTAGTACACCTGGTCTCAGCTACTTGTTAATATAGTTTTATTACCTTTCTTAAACAAAACTATGCTTTCTGTTATCGTCAATTAAAGCCTACTTTATAAACTCTTTTATATGTTGGCATTGCAGATACTAAGACGGCAAACGAGTGGTTCTATATGAAATTAGCAATCAGGCTTAAAATACGCAGAACACACTCTCTGCACTTGAAAGAGGTAAGATTTTACACAAGGCATATACTAAAATCAACTTATTACAAAAATAAAGTCTCACTTGTACGTACTGTAATCAGGAACTGCTGTTAACGGAGTTGATGAGTTCTTCTGCTTGTAAGTAAAGAGAATGAAATTTTCTGGGAGTGCTTTGACAAAAACGGAGTGCTACGGAAGTGGGACAGTGTGATGCAATGCTGAGATGAAATGACAGGTTAACTTTCGATTAACTTTTTGCCTGACACATGCAGTTAGACCCGAGAACTACATATCTATATTTCATTGTAAATACATATTCTCAGCGCCTTTGCATGCAATAAGAGATCATGTGTACTGCCTCTGTGGTGTTTAGAGAGCATAACTCAAACATAAAAGTTATCATTTATCATTAACCCAGCATTTTTGAGCATTTTACGCATAGCTTGTAAAATAGTCATGGGCACACTATCAAGTGTATGTAGAGAATATTGGAATGATAAAATAAGGTCTAGCCGGACAAGAAGTATTTACATTGAAGGAATTAAGTGCTGTCCAGTGATGCGAGAATTTCACTTACGTGATTGGCCTGCGTACAGATCTGCTCTCATGGGGTAGGTACTCCTCGACGACCTTGGACGCCTTCCTGGAGCCAGGGATGTCTATCACGTACACTCCACCTGTGGCACCCATCTTCACATCCGCCACTGCAGGTGATACACTGTCAATACAGACATGAACTGCTTTTTAATATCCTTAGCGTTTGGTCAGTGCACAAACTTCCTGGCGCACTCCTGATAGATATAGGGGCTAAAATAGCTAGCAAAGCAATTTTCCCTAAATGCAACTTCATTGCTTCATAAAACCGAAAATCGCCCTTAACCAATATTGTTTTGTGGGCTAGTTTTGCCTACTTGACAAACTGTTACCGACTCTAGATGAAAACCAAACTAGAATTTACATGCAAAATAATGCAGTATTCCCCTATTATTTATTTAATGCAATTATTACTTAGGAAATGAACGTAAAATCAGGCTACAATGGTAAAAGATAACTTTTTGTCTATTTTGATAAATTTTATAAAAGCTTTAAATCATCATACGGCTCTCCAAGGATATATTTTCGGATCGTATTTGTTCCAATATCTACAATATAGTTTATCACTTAACTTACTGCCTGATTAAAATATTTCATAAAAATTTCCCCTGATTGCCAGAAGAATGTAGGTTCTACTGAATGTTAATTAAATTCTTTGGTTCAAATCTCAGCCATAGCATTCAATTTTTAGTGTGATTCCATCTTTTCCACGCAAGTCATGTGTGAAAGAACATAATTACGCATTCAACTAATAGGAAATTGAATCGGAGTGCAAAATTAAGCCTTCTTTAAGTCTAGAAAATGAGGTACTATTGAATAGGGATAAGGATGAATATTTATTTTAACTTATAAAGAAAATATGAGGAATAACATGATTTAACCCGGAGGCTGCAGGACACAGAAATGACTGCTAATTGTAGCAAAGCTGTTGACATCCGCACTATCCGGAATAAACTAACTTCAGTGAAGGACGGCTTTGTGTTGGCCGCCTGATGTGACCGATTATGTACAGTTTTACTGGGTAGAGAAACTCATATAACTGGAACATACTACATTATAAGTATATCTAATGCTTACCTTTTTCCATTAACATCTAGCGAAAAAGGTGTTTGAGTGATGGATCCATTTTGGTTGCGGTCGCTATGGGTTTTTCTCCCGTGGTCAAGGGAGGTCTGTAAAACAACATTTTAATATTAGAAACAAATATAGTTGCATACTGGACAACATTAAATTACAGTGTGTTATGGAACGAGAGTATAATGGCAGCGATTAAGATGCGAGTAAATTTTATGAAACGAACGGTACCAGTTTCGTATTATTCATACGAGCATCTTAATTGCTGCGTTCCATGACACACTATTTATACTCAACCATGTGTCTCAGTTTAAAATATTTACAAAATGTGTTAATATTCTACGCTGAATGTTATTGTTACTGGTCTCCGACATTATTTGCTATATGTATTTCTTACTCGGTTGTGCATAAGAGAATCGATAGTTGCGCCTTCAACTGCAAAACTATTGATTTAATTGTTATCTTGGCCTTGACACAATGATACGATTAGTACATATGCTATAACATTTAAAAAAGTGAACTTTCAGAAACGGGAAAACAAATTTCATTTTTTAGCATGTTATTAGCAATAATAGCAACATTAATTATTAAAGAAACACATTTCATGTATGTGAATCGGTAGTTTCGCTTTCAGTTGCGTGGGAATGTGCGCAGACGGAAAAGTATTGATTGCTACATAAACATGTATCAATCGGTAGTTAGCAGTGTTGTTACAAACAGATGCGCCTTTAATTGCTTTTTGTATTACAAAATTAAAAAAAAAAAAAAAAAAAAAAAAAAAAAAAAAAAAAAAAAAAAAACTTATTCTTTGCCATAGAATGAAAATGAATATAATTAAAACAATCACCCAGAGCAAACCGTTAGTAACTCCTGTTCATATTCAATCATAATGATATTTTTATTTGCGTATGCAATTTTACGTTCCATTCCTAACGTACGTTTGACTCGGTCAATTTGTTTGTACCTATAGCAGCAGGATGCGCCTGGAGCAAAGGTCGACGATAAACGTTTGTGGATGTGAACCTAGGCACAGTGTTTTGTTATGTCTTGACGTTGAGTAAAACGGGAACGTGCGGTAACAGATAAAGGTGCTTCAAAGGTAGACCTGCGTATCGTCTATATTTTTACTACAAAACGGAGCATTGTATCTCAAACGTTTAAACTAAGTATACGTGGCGTGCTAAAATGTGGAAAAGTAAAATTTGCCTGTTCTGACAGAAAATCTAAAGTTGTGATTCATATTGATATATTCAAAAGTGATCAATACATCTGGACAGCACAACCATCAGCCAATGAATCTTTTGGAAGACCTACACCTAAGGTAACTGATAAATGTATTATTCAAAGACAGATGGTTAATACCAAGGTACCATTCATTCTCGGTGTATCGAGTATAGTGTAAACATCTTCCGAAAGATCTATCTAGATAAGTCATTGCTCAGTTATCCAATGTACAGAATTCAATACTATTTCAAAATGAACAATTTGCAAAAATGACCGTTCACATTTTTGTTGCGAAAATTTCCAGTAATTGTGCAACAAGTGTTGTTTTGTGGATGGAAAATATTCACATTCTCCTAAGCACTTTGCTCAGCCGTGCACCATTCGTGTGTATACTACGTTGGGCTACCTTTTCTAACTCCTAAAACTATGTCGAATTTTGGGAAGAATTAAAAAAAGTTTTCGAGCGTTTCTTGGGATTGAAATGGAATATAATAAGGCAATTGTTTACAAAATCGGCCGCTCGATAAAACGAATGAAACATAGTGCAATGGATGTAGTTTTTATTTCTGATTACGATTTTGAAAGACGTATTGTGCGCTGAAGCTTCGTTTTTCATTTATGAGCAAATTACATGCGTTCGATGCAGCGGTTTTATTTCGCTTATGCAAATAAACGCTTATAAACGAGTATAATATATGCTAGAATGATTGATTAATGTATTTACGTTGTTATTGCTGATTACGATTTTGAAAGTTTTATTTGGTGGTCAAGCTTCGTTTTCCTTTTGGCCTGTGTTAGGTTAGTGTATGTATATGAGTGGGGTAACAGGGTCCTGTGTTATCGAAATTTTGCCTGTGTTAGGTTAGTGTATGTATATGAGTGGGGTAACAGGGTCCTGTGTTATCGAAATTTTGCCTGTGTTAGGTTAGGTTAGTGTATGTATATGAGTGGGGTAACAGGGTCCTGTGTTATCAAAATTTTGCCTGTGTTAGATTAGGTTAGTGTATGTATATGAGTGGGGTAACAGGGTCCTGTGTTATCGAAATTTTGCCTGTGTTAGGTTAGGTTAGTGTATGTATATGAGTGGGGTAACAGGGTCCTGTGTTATCAAAATTTTGCCTGTGTTAGATTAGGTTAGTGTATGTATATGAGTGGGGTAACAGGGTCCTGTGTTATCGAAATTTTGCCTGTGTTAGGTTAGGTTAGTGTATGTATATGAGTGGGGTAACAGGGTCCTGTGTTATCAAAATTTTGCCTGTGTTAGATTAGGTTAGTGTATGTATATGAGTGGGGTAACAGGGTCCTGTGTTATCAAAATTTTGCCTGTGTTAGATTAGGTTAGTGTAAGTATATGAGTGGGGTAACAGGGTCCTGTGTTATCAAAATTTTGCCTGTGTTAGGTTAGGTTAGTGTATGTATATGAGTGGGGTAACAGGGTCCTGTGTTATCGAAATTTTGCCTGTGTTAGGTTAGGTTAGTGTATGTATATGAGTGGGATAACAGGGTCCTGTGTTATCGAAATTTTGCCTGTGTAAAGTTAGGTTAGTGTATGTATATGAGTGGGGTAACAGGGTCCTGTGTTATCCAAATTTTGCCCGGGTTAGGTTAGGTTAGTGTATGTATATGAGTGGGATAACAGGGTCCTGTGTTATCGAAATTTTGCCTGTGTTAGGTTAGGTTAGTGTATGTATATGAGTGGGATAACAGGGTCCTGTGTTATCCAAACTTTGCCCGGGTTAGGTTAGGTTAGTGTATGTATATGAGTGGGATAACACGGTCCTGTGTTATCCAAACTTTGCCCGGGTTAGGTTAGGTTAGTGTATGTATATGAGTGGGGTAACAGGGTCCTGTGTTATCGAAATTTTGCCCGTGTTAGGTTAGGTTAGTGTATGTATATGAGTGGGGTAACAGGGTCCTGTGTTATCCAAACTTTGCCCGGGTTAGGTTAGGTTAGTGTATGTATATGAGTGGGATAACAGGGTCCTGTGTTATCCAAACTTTGCCCGGGTTAGGTTAGGTTAGTGTATGTATATGAGTGGGGTAACAGGGTCCTGTGTTATCGAAATTTTGCCCGTGTTAGGTTAGGTTAGTGTATGTATATGAGTGGGATAACAGGGTCCTGTGTTATCGAAATTTTGCCTGTGTTAGGTTAGGTTAGTGTATGTATATGAGTGGGATAACAGGGTCCTGTGTTATCGAAATTTTGCCTGTGTAAAGTTAGGTTAGTGTATGTATATGAGTGGGGTAACAGGGTCCTGTGTTATCCAAATTTTGCCCAGGTTAGGTTAGGTTAGTGTATGTATATGAGTGGGATAACAGGGTCCTGTGTTATCCAAACTTTGCCCGGGTTAGGTTAGGTTAGTGTATGTATATGAGTGGGATAACAGGGTCCTGTGTTATCCAAACTTTGCCCGGGTTAGGTTAGGTTAGTGTATGTATATGAGTGGGATAACAGGGTCCTGTGTTATCCAAATTTTGCCTGTGTTAAGTTAGGTTAGTGTATGTATATGAGTGGGGTAACAGGGTCCTGTGTTATCGAAATTTTGCCCGTGTTAGGTTAGGTTAGTGTATGTATATGAGTGGGATAACAGGGTCCTGTGTTATCGAAATTTTGCCTGTGTTAGGTTAGGTTAGTGTATGTATATGAGTGGGATAACAGGGTCCTGTGTTATCGAAATTTTGCCCGTGTTAGGTTAGGTTAGTGTATGTGTATGAGTGGGATAACAGGGTCCTGTGTTATCGAAATTTTGCCCGTGTTAGGTTAGGTTAGTGTATGTATATGAGTGGGATAACAGGGTCCTGTGTTATCGAAATATTGCCTGTGTTAGATTAGTGTATGTATATGAGTGGGATAACAGGGTCCTGTGTTATCAAAAGTTTGCCTGTGTTAGGTTAGGTTAGTGTATGTATATGAGTGGGATAACAGGGTCCTGTGTTATCGAAATTTTGCCTGTGTTAGATTAGTATATGTATATGAGTGGGATAACAGGGTCCTGTGTTATCAAAAGTTTGCCTGTGTTAGGTTAGGTTAGTGTATGTATATGAGTGGGATAACAGGGTCCTGTGTTATCGAAATTTTGCCCGTGTTAGGTTAGGTTAGTGTATGTATATGAGTGGGATAACAGGGTCCTGTGTTATCGAAATTTTGCCTGTGTTAGGTTAGGTTAGTGTATGTATATGAGTGGGATAACAGGGTCCTGTGTTATCGAAATTTTGCCCGTGTTAGGTTAGTTTAGTGTATGTATATGAGTGGGATAACAGGGTCCTGTGTTATCGAAATTTTGCCTGTGTTAGATTAGTGTATGTATATGAGTGGGATAACAGGGTCCTGTGTTATCGAAATTTGGCCCGTGTTAGGTTAGGTTAGTGTATGTATATGAGTGGGGTAACAGGGTCCTGTGTTATCCAAATTTTGCCTGTGTTAGATTAGTGTATGTATATGAGTGGGATAACAGGGTCCTGTGTTATCAAAATTTTGCCTGTGTTAGGTTAGTGTATGTATATGAGTGGGGTAACAGGGTCCTGTGTTATCCAAATTTTGCCTGTGTTAGATTAGTGTATGTATATGAGTGGGGTAACAGGGTCCTGTGTTATCAAAAGTTTGCCTGTGTTAGGTTAGTGTATGTATATGAGTGGGATAACAGGGTCCTGTGTTATCCAAATTTTGCCTGTGTTAAGTTAGGTTAGTGTATGTATATGAGTGGGATAACAGGGTCCTGTGTTATCGAAATTTTGCCTGTGTAAAGTTAGGTTAGTGTATGTATATGAGTGGGATAACAGGGTCCTGTGTTATCGAAATTTTGCCTGTGTTAGGTTAGGTTAGTGTATGTATATGAGTGGGATAACAGGGTCCTGTGTTATCGAAATTTTGCCTGTGTTAGGTTAGGTTAGTGTATGTATATGAGTGGGATAACAGGGTCCTGTGTTATCCAAATTTTGCCTGTGTTAGATTAGTGTATGTATATGAGTGGGATAACAGGGTCCTGTGTTATCAAAATTTTGCCTGTGTTAGGTTAGTGTATGTATATGAGTGGGGTAACAGGGTCCTGTGTTATCCAAATTTTGCCTGTGTTAGATTAGTGTATGTATATGAGTGGGGTAACAGGGTCCTGTGTTATCAAAAGTTTGCCTGTGTTAGGTTAGTGTATGTATATGAGTGGGATAACAGGGTCCTGTGTTATCCAAATTTTGCCTGTGTTAAGTTAGGTTAGTGTATGTATATGAGTGGGATAACAGGGTCCTGTGTTATCGAAATTTTGCCTGTGTTAGGTTAGGTTAGTGTATGCATATGAGTGGGATAACAGGGTCCTGTGTTATCCAAATTTTGCCTGTGTTAGGTTAGGTTAGTGTATGTATATGAGTGGGATAACAGGGTCCTGTGTCATCGAAATTTTGCCTGTGTTAGGTTAGGTTAGGTTAGTGTATGTATATGAGTGGGATAACAGGGTCCTGTGTTATCGAAATTTTGCCCGTGTTAGTTTAGGTTAGTGTATGTATATGAGTGGGATAACAGGGTCCTGTGTTATCGAAATTTTGCCCGTGTTAGGTTAGGTTAGTGTATGTATATGAGTGGGGTAACAGGGTCCTGTGTTATCGAAATTTTGCCTGTGTTAGTTTAGGTTAGTGTATGTATATGAGTGGGGTAACAGGGTCCTGTGTTATCGAAATTTTGCCTGTGTTAGTTTAGGTTAGTGTATGTATATGAGTGGGGTAACAGGGTCCTGTGTTATCGAAATTTTGCCTGTGTTAGGTTAGGTTAGTGTATGTATATGAGTGGGATAACAGGGTCCTGTGTTATCGAAATTTTGCCTGTGCTATGTTAGGTTAGTGTATGTATCTGAGTGGGATAACAGGGTCCTGTGTTATCGAAATTTTGCCCGTGTTAGGTTAGGTTAGTGTATGTATATGAGTGGGGTAACAGGGTCCTGTGTTATCGAAATTTTGCCCGTGTTAGGTTAGGTTAGTGTATGTATATGAGTGGGGTAACAGGGTCCTGTGTTATCGAAATTTTGCCTGTGTTAGGTTAGGTTAGTGTATGTATCTGAGTGGGATAACAGGGTCCTGTGTTATCCAAACTTTGCCCGGGTTAGGTTAGGTTAGTGTATGTATATGAGTGGGGTAACAGGGTCCTGTGTTATCGAAATTTTGCCTGTGTTATGTTAGGTTAGTGTATGTATCTGAGTGGGATAACAGGGTCCTGTGTTATCCAAACTTTGCCCGGGTTAGGTTAGGTTAGTGTATGTATATGAGTGGGGTAACAGGGTCCTGTGTTATCGAAATTTTGCCTGTGTTATGTTAGGTTAGTGTATGTATCTGAGTGGGATAACAGGGTCCTGTGTTATCCAAACTTTGCCCGGGTTAGGTTAGGTTAGTGTATGTATATGAGTGGGGTAACAGGGTCCTGTGTTATCGAAATTTTGCCCGTGTTAGGTTAGGTTAGTGTATGTATATGAGTGGGATAACAGGGTCCTGTGTTATCGAAATTTTGCCTGTGTAAAGTTAGGTTAGTGTATGTATATGAGTGGGGTAACAGGGTCCTGTGTTATCCAAATTTTGCCCGGGTTAGGTTAGGTTAGTGTATGTATATGAGTGGGATAACAGGGTCCTGTGTTATCGAAATTTTGCCCAGGTTAGGTTAGGTTAGTGTATGTATATGAATGGGATAACAGGGTCCTGTGTTATCGAAATTTTGCCTGTGTTGGATTAGGTTAGTGTATGTATATGAGTGGGATAACAGGGTCCTGTGTTATCGAAATATTGCCCGTGTTAGGTTAGTTTAGTGTATGTATATGAGTGGGATAACAGGGTCCTGTGTTATCGAAATATTGCCCGTGTTAGGTTAGTTTAGTGTATGTATATGAGTGGGATAACAGGGTCCTGTGTTATCGAAATTTTGCCCGTGTTAGGTTAGTTTAGTGTATGTATATGAGTGGGATAACAGGGTCCTGTGTTATCGAAATATTGCCCGTGTTAGGTTAGGTTAGTTTAGTGTACGTATATGAGTGGGGTAACAGGGTCCTGTGTTATCGAAATATTGCCCGTGTTAGGTTAGTTTAGTGTATGTATATGAGTGGGGTAACAGAGACCTGTGTTATCGAAATATTTACAATTTGGGCAGTGTTTATGCAATAATTTCAAGGTAAATGCATTAATCAATCATTCTAGCATATATCATACTCGTTTGTAAACATTTATTTGCTAAATATCCGCCGTATAAGCGAAATAAAACAGCTGTATCGTACGTACGGAATTTGCTCATAATTAAAAAACGAAGCTTGAGCACAAAATATAACTTTCTAAATCGTAATCTGCAATAAAAAGTGCATCAATTGCACTGTTTCATTAGTTTTCTGGAGCGGCCGATTTTGTAAACATTTACCTATAATTAAAATATTATAATACTCGTACATTATATAGGTATTATTATTATTATTATTATTATTATTATTATTATTATTATTATTATTATTATTATTATTATTATTATTATTATTATTATTATTATTATTATTATTATTATTATTATTACTACTATTATTAATGATTATTATCATAATTATTATTTACAATGGATAAGAATGCAATAAATGAAGTTTTCCTCGTGCTACTAATGGTTTGCGAATAAGTAAGTTAAAATATTCACATTGTCCCAGTGACCTTATTTTATAGTTCGTTTTGTTCTTTTGTGCATAATACTGATGAAGTGAAAGTTGCTGGCGATTGTTACGTCACTGATTGACCTTCACATTTGCAGCTGTTGTAAAATCACTAGGGCTTATAGATAGTCTGTGTTTGTTGCAGTCCCTGCTCCTCTTATGCTGATGCTAGATTAAAATACATGGACTGCTACTTTCATTATTATAAGGTTTGTGTTTTGCAACTACTAAATACCCTCTGTCTATTGTTAGAGACTTTGACCGTGTTAAGGGCCACTGGTATAGAAATGCAACCTTCTGTTCGGGCAATAAAGGTTTATCAAGGTTACTAGGCAACGTCTTCTATTTTAGGATTACAATGCACTAACCTTGTGACACCATTTTATTACAGGAATTGCATCTTATATCGTGAATTTCAATTATTCTTGTGACCACTACAAGCAATAGCTAAAATATTCACTACTTGTTATGTTTGTCTTGCAGGAATAATAAATAATGCCCAATTAAAAACAAATTTTGCGGGTGACAGGCAATTCGCAAGATTATTGCATGAGAACGATTCCTCCCTCGATATTCTCTGACAGCCGGATGCCACGTGCTCTTGGGTAGTTTGCGTATATCGTCAAACACGTAAGCGTCATTCGCCTAGGAAGTGGTCTTATGTACCTATAGAGGCGAATGAACGTTGAATCCTTCAGAGGAAAATAAAAAGTTCAGCAGAATATAATTTATATCTGGAGTGATGGTTCTTCCTTGAGAGCGAAGCGCGCCTCTTTTCGCCTCTTGTTTTGCATAAATGTTAATGTACGCATTTCAGAGAACATAACAGCAGCCTGAGCACATTACTAAAATAAACCGTTGTTTTATTACTTTTAGATATTTCAGTGATTTGCCTGGTGCATTGCGTGGTTAAGCAAAATTACAAGATATAGTTTGTTTTATTGAATTTTCCTGTTTACTTTCTCTGCTACTGCATTTCATCCAAAAATTTTGTACCGGGACTTCTCTGGAAATACACAATTTTGAGGTCATCTATCTGTAGTTCCAGAGTTGCTCTTGAAAGGGGGCGAGGTTGGTTGGTATTTTCCCAAGTGATGTAAGTAAGGATGTCCCTATTCGGGTGTACGCCAGAGAACAGCGGAGACATCACGACTCTGAGGAGTCTGCCTGCAGCATGCAATACAGCTTGGCACAGGGGGCCAAAGCTGTCGTCATGGCTGAATGAAGTGTTGTATAATAACGCTATACATTCCATTTCTTGTTCAAATTCAGCAGCATTGGACATACAAGATACTTTTTGGTAAACAGAATCCGTTCTTATCAAGAAACAGTGAACAGGCTTTCTGAGTCGCCGAGTAGAGTTGAAACGCTTGGTGCAAGTGGCTGCCGGTCTGTTATTCCTGCTGTAACAACTCACTTCTTTACGTCTACTTTTTATTGGTACGGTTATAAACCTTGCTTGTATATAGGTTCCCTGCCGATAGTAGCTAAACGTGTTTCAAACCTTTTTAATTGTTTATGTATAGTATGATTATAACATCCACAGTTGGAAAATTACACTTATGACCGGGGTAACATTATTTGCGGTGGCAGATATACAGCTCACGTGACACAAGGTTATAAATCACGTCATTGTGCCACTTGTAAAATTAATGTATTCATTTGTTCTTCTATAAAGTGTGTTTCCTGCTCACGTGGTATGAACTCTGTTGGGTACGTTCCTGTCTGTACTTTTTTTGTCGCGTATATGAATTAAAATACGGAAGATAGGGAGCTATATTCTGGCCGATAGAGAAGATGTGGTCAGCATGGTGCTTCCCCATTAACATTAATGACTATATTTTGGTTAACATTTCCAATTTTTCTACTGTTTCGCACACTGAGGTTAACATCACTTGAAAACGACCATCTGTGCTGTTGGGATCTTCGCTCTTTACAGGAAACACATTCATAGGGGTTCCTATTTTAAAGAATGCTTTCCAATAAAACTCTACCATGATCCTTGGGTGATGCGAGTGTTTATGAAATGCTTTGAATTCTTCTTCGCTGAGGCAGTGTTTGGTATGTAATGCGCACATTTTTCGCCATTCATTACACTACGAGGTCGAGCTCGTACGACACGTTACTATGGTAACTTTCCACCGCATTCTGTCATCATGGTCTGCATAAATGCATGAGATGTTTGTCTGCAGCTGTAGCCTTATAGTACGTATTTGTGTCACGCATGCTACTTTACGCACTAGTCATGTTACTAGTCATGTTGGCGCGCACTTTGCGTGTTTCCAACCTCATTCACAAACCTTTACAACGGGGAAGTCAATGTCGAGATTTCACCGGAAATATATGTCCTGAGGCTCCATGAATAACAAGAAAAACATTTTTAGAAAAAGATCCTTGTGTGTGTATACCCGTCTCCGCCTGTCTGTCTGTCTGTCTGTCTGTCTGTGTCTGTCTGTCTATCTGTCTATGAACAACACAACTCAAAAGCGAAAAGTCAGTTAAAAATCAAAGTTCATATTTAATGTCTTTGAAGGATGCTACACGAAGATTTTGAAGAAAGTTCCTCAACCGTAAACTACCCTTTACATCGATAATTTTGACTCTCTCTAAAATGATTCTAACGATTTTGATTAAAATGCCATATATTTAAGATACGTTTATGACAAATGAAATGTATTGTAACAAATGGAGAAAACAACAGTTACTGCTATTCACACTTTATTGCCTTCTAGTCAGTTAGCGTAGTGCTAACGTTACACTCAGATTACTTTTGTCCAAGCTCAGAGCAACAGAACAACTGCCGAATCACAAATAAGAACTGTCCGATTGAACTGCTAGTCGGCACGACTCCTCAACGCTTCGCATAGGTACGTCTGTTTTCTCCTCGTCGGCACGACTCCTCCACGCTTCGCATACGTCTGCTTTCTGCTCTCGGCCCGGTGCTTGGCAGCGACTTATATATGTCCTTAAACAGAGGGAAAGTTCTGGAGGTAGAATATTCGGGAGTGCCTGTGGCGGAACGGTCCAGAAACCGCACCGCCATGTAATAGCTATTGTCTCGTACGCTCCTATTGTTGTCGGCAATTAGATGCGGCGGGCGGGGTGACAGTATATTTTGAGTTTTCTGGACATAGCCCATGTATTACTGTTTACTCTTGATGACTTTTGCATAACTGGTAAACCCTAAAATATAGACCAAATCTTACTATACAAAAAACTAGATCTTGTTAAAACACACAAATTGTAATTGTAATTTTTGCAATACTTATATTCTTGTGAAATAGAAGGTCTCTTAGCCGTGCAAAGAGAACCGAATTTCAAAGCCTTCATGTACCAACCCCTTTAAAATATTTGACTATCGCTCAAAGCCTACCGTATTCCCATATTCCCCTTGTACCTACAAGAAAACTAGCAATAACATAATTTCTGTAAATGTTTATCTCGACAAACATGAACAAGATAGAAGAATAAGAGTCTGTAAGAGTAGTACAAGGGTAGAGAAACTCATGTGAATGTAACACATCAGATTTTTTTATTAGTGAATACAAAGCAGAATGTTTAAGTTTCACTCACCATTTCTGTAAAATCAGTTGACCCTGTAAACGCCAGGTTGTCGTGGCTCATCTCGGAAGATACACTAGTTGTAGAGCGGGAATACTGCAAGAGAAAAAGAAGAAATTTATTTAAGATTAAATGTTTTAATCTGATTTGCAACATATATATTTTTGAGGTGTGACTTTTTACATTATATGAGCACAATATTGGAATTAACACATAAAAAAATGGACGACTGCATCCAAAACTGATTATGGACAACTCAAAGAAAAAATGTGAGGTTAGGATTTCACGACCGGCGTGACTTATTGGCCGTGGAGTCGCCTTCCTCTGATGATGCTCGTCGGAATGGCGGGCGAAACGTCAGGTGTTCACGCATCGACTTCACTACGGCCAATAATCATTTTACTGAATCGTATCATTATTTAACCTTAAAATCTCATTTTTACTTTCTCTACTCCGTATAAGTACGGGAATTATAGTACTCTACTCAAAAATTCGATATCAAGATTTCAATAGAAATGCATGATTTGAGGCAAAAAGCATTGAGAGAGAGAGAATGAGAGAACGTGTTCGTGCGTGTGTGTCTGTGTGTATGCATGTGTGTGTGAGTGTGTGTGTGTGTGTGTGTGTGTGTGTGTGTGTGTGTGTGTGTGTGTGTGTGTGTGTGTAACTTGAATGGGTCTAACGTTTATGGTTGAAGTGTCATGTAGTTCAGATAAATACCTGACCAATGAATGCAGTTTTCTGAGAATAGCCTATAAAACTCTCTTTATTCTGAATAAAATTCGTCTTAATTCCGAATTTCGTGTAAGAGACAAACACTACACAACAATGTAAATCTTTTTGAAACACATTATTTCACTTAAATAATTTGTTATGTTATCAGCTATTTCCGAGATATTCGTTGTTATTTGTTGGAAGTTTTCAGTATTTGTCAGTTATGAACTGCTGTCAGCATTTTGTTGTTTCTCGCGGTATCATGGAAAGAGAGTGGAATTTGACAGCAAGCAACTTTTTAAATATCAATCTATTTACAACCTCGATTAATACGAAATAGATAATTAAAAAAATAGCTTTTGTAGGAATTATTTATGGAAGACGTATAAAAAATAAAAGATGATAAGTAGCGAAAATCTTGAGTGTAACACGCCGGTTTTTTAAATAAATGTGTCATCATTTGTACATTTAAAATTGCATACTTGTGTTTTAATGGACAACGTATATGGCAGACGTGGATCTCCTGAGACACGAGAAGTTCATGAAACAAAAGAAACGGGCACGTGCGTTAGTGCTTGAATACCAATCGATTTGTCGCTACGAATTTACTTGCAATAACTGGTGTGTACCGCCACGCTTCTGGTATCCCATCATTATTTTGCCAGTGTCTACAGTACACACACTTATCTCTGAGGTTAGTGGTTCCTGTCTTCTGTCGCTCAAAGCGTCCGTTGCTGTGCATTTGGTTCTCCTATTATCTCAGTTTACTCACACCTCTGCACAAGAGGTCCTCTACGTCAGCCATTCGCCCAAATGCTTCGTTGCATAGCAACACCCAAGTGGAAGCAGCTGTTTCTATGCGCCCTTCCCTCTATTTAAATTATATATTGAAAAGATTACAGGCCAAAGGAGGCCATAGAAAAGAACACGTGACCATTTTATATTACTTCCTTAATAAAAAGTCTTTATGGAACAAAAACATTGTCATTTTAAGGAATAAACATATGATCCATCTTTTATTTGAACTAAAGCAAAAAAGACCGTTACCCATTGGCGACTTCTTAGAGCCCATTTCGGTTGATTGGCCACGAATCAGATGTAATTACTGAATTTTTAAAAACTTAAATCTCTCTAAGTTTCGTGTCGTGTTTATATAAATGTATCACTCTTGCTTCTTCCCTTAAATTAATAAAAAGAAATCAAGGTGTATTATTCTAATTCTTTAAATACACTCCTTGATTTTTATTGTTATTGGCGTTCATTAATGTTCATATATTATCTGAAAATAAAAGAATAATAATTTTCTTTTGATTTCTTTTAAGTTGTTGCATATGGACCTTCGTTCCTCATGTGAAAGAAGTATTTTGATTACCTACAACAATGAAAACGATTGAAGTAACTTGCACACAATTCTGACTTTCATCTTTTCTTCCTTGTTAATAAAATTATTTGGACATGTATTCTGTAAGAAAAGGAACGCTTACCTTGGGACTGGAAGAAGAAATACCCTACCAAAATATAGTACATTTTGAAATTGTTATTCTTGAATAATAGTTTTTTTGGGGGGGAGGGGTTGTTATTTAGTATTATAACGCGTTTAGTATTCCCAGCATGGCTTAAAACGAGACATTGGAATGTTTAACTGTATATTATGAAAAGTACAACACTCTTACATTGGCAGCCAAGCAGATTAGGTTGATTCTGTTAGAGTGTGTATAAAATAAATAAACAAAATAAAATTACAGAGTATTTATTTTGGTGTGATTTTACTTGCTTTTTGCTTCTTTATGCGCATCTTTATTTATGTATAAAATTACCATTTTTAAAAGAAACTAAACACATGGTAGAATATACAGGTTTTCCACCTAAAAGGGTATAAACGTTTAAGTAATAAAATTTGTTAGCGCAAAACTCGTTTTGGAATTGGTAGCTGTTTCTTTTCTTTTTTACGTTCACCTTCAAAAGGAAACTCCGTTCAAGAAGTTCAAGATCACTGAGGTAATTGCCTATTTGTCGAGCCAAGGTCAAACATTACCCGAGAAGGAAAGACATAATCTTCACGGACAATGCACGAACTAATTTAGTTAAAGATAACGACACGACTTCACGTAAAGATGCAGCCTCTAACAAAGCCATGGTTATCTTAGTCTCAATTTGTATTGCACGAAATATTTGTTTAACATGTGTTATCACCACCATCATCTTGATCATTATTACAGAAAACTTTTAAAATCTAAAACTTTTTACATTATTTTTCGTATTTAAGGGTAGCGTTTACCGCAAGGCGCAAGAAAGCTTCTGTAATTAAAAAAATATGTATTTATCAAGCGCAATCCCAATTTCAACGGGATATATACTGTTCATAAATTTAAAACGAGAGTTCAAAGACACTGTTACATAATCTTCATAAAAACTTCTCTATAATTTTCAGTAATAAAGTTCTCATATCCACGATGTAGTTTTCTTTCAACAAAAGTGGGTTTCAATTCGGTGTTCTGTTCTACATTTAAGGATATTTTAGGTTTTTTCATCTTATTTATATATTTATATTACATTGTATCTTATAAGATCCAGACAATTTCAGGTTAAATCTACATCTAAGAAAAGGATATTCATGATAAATTATACAATGTGCAGCAAAGCTATAAAGTTACCTTGTGCAATAACAAATGCGATGCCTACTTGAGCTTTGTTTAAAAGTATAATACTGTTATTTTATAGTAAACTTTATTACTCTTAATTCTGAGTATAAAATAGAATATTTTAACTTAATGTCATTCTGAACATGTGCTGAAGCTTTTGTGGAGGACTTATAATCTAGAATCCCGAGAACTTACGTAATTAATTCTGCTTATCTCTCATTCAAACAGAAGTTGCACTTCAAAAGCATATTCATATATTGCATTTACCACTGTTGCAGTAGTTTGAACAATAAAATTTTATAATTGTTGTATTACTTTATAGTATTTAAAGTTGTGCCCAATCCAGCAGTTATAATAAACAAGTATAACATTTTGTAAAATATGTTGTTTAAATTTGTATCTTAAATTAGAAGTCAATGCCGAAATTTTAAAAATGTTATAACTAAACACGCAGCTCAATAACAATAGAATCAGTTCTCTTGGGAAAATATTTCTAAAATACGGAATCACTAAGATTATTTCCTTGTATTTTGGTGTGAATTGACGTAAAATATATATAAAAAGAAAGTAATAAATGATCACTTATAATTCTTTATGAAAAAGCGTTTAAATTAGTTTCCACTAACTCAAGTTCAACAATACAGCACACATAGTTACATGTTAAAGTCAGGTAAGTACTTACAGATTAACAAATGACTGTCACAGTCGCGTGAAACAAAACACTGGGGCTACTGTGTGAGAGTGTTGCAACTGCCCCCATGTGCCGGTGTTATATACCACCGGACAGGTGAGTGTGGATTGACCAAGGTCGTGAACAAACTCATTCGTGACGTAAATGGCGGAGGTGCACCTTTTTTCCCATTGGCCATCACCACGGGGATCTTCTCGGAACTTGCCTCTTCCCCTCCCCATTATTAAAATGACCGCTTTTCCGCAATCAATGACCTGTGGTCTGGAGGATTATAACAACTCCACAAGTTTAAGAGAATCTGTCACTAGAGGTGTTTTAACTTTGACTGTTTCACGAATAAAATGGTAAAATTCAATTCATATATCATAAATTTCCGTTTAAAATATAAATATTTATGAGAATGGACACTTCTATGCATGTCCATTCCGGCATTTTAATTTAAGCTAACACTTCAACAGATGAATGTCGAAATTATAGTGATTTACGGATAATACAACTGTCAACATTAAGAAGAAACAATTACAGGAGGACATCAATACTCAAAGCATTCTTTATCCCTCCATACATAAGTAAAATCATCTGTAGTAATACCACGAGAGAGTTTCATATGACGAGAATTTTGCGAGCCGAAACTCGAGAAAAATTATCTTAAATATCAAAACCTGAAGTGGTATTCGTTTAGAGTATTCCGTAAAATAATTAATTTTAATACTATTTAATATTAATAGTGATTTAAAAGTAAGCAACTTACAATAACATTCATACATTTTAATTAAGATTTATTTTCACAGTTGGCGCAATAACCAATCCAGTAGGCTGTGAGAACAACAAAACTAATTTTAGCGTTTAATCCAGGAGAATGAGAATTAGACAAATTATGAGTATAAAGGTCGAATTTACGTTAGTAGGCTATTCATTAAGGGTAGATCTGCTTTATTTAAAATTACTGTTGTTTAATTTCGCCTCTTCAATTAAAATATCAATCCTCACTAAAATATTCGTCAAATCTTTTGTCTGCCATTTTTGAAGGCCCGTTAATCGTTTCTACTGCACATGGATACTTCAGATATTCAGAAACGTAAGAAAAGATGTGATATAACCAAAGCGATAATTCCACTACAAAGAGGCATGGGTAGAGTAGTCTGTAGTAATACCATTGTCTTCTCTTTCCCTGTCTAACTTACGCAGGAAATTTCCTACTTTAAGCTAACACGGCAAGTAGTAAATCCTAAGATCAAACGAAGGTCCTGCTTGCGATAATAAAGATATTGTGAATTTTTATTTGAAATGAACGCATTAGTAATCAAACTCCAGACCTGCATTTCACTAATAGTTTTGGTGAAAATCGAAATTTTCTTACTGAGGAGGAGGATAGAATTATACACTTATTGAGAAAGTAATATTCGTATCTGGATTAACGTGCCCAAAGTCTCGTGGACAACACAGTTTGTTTTCTATAATGAAATCGTGGAGAGGAAAGAATGACAATAAAATACAAAATTGAACTTAACTGGAACAGAATTAGGGGGAAAAAGACAAGAGTACTTAAGATTTTATAAAATCTTTGGCTGCACCAGTTCGTAATTCATTGGGACTGCAATGAAATATGCATTAAAATATTTCTGAAAATGTTTATCTCGATTAATATGAAGCAGATAGAAGGATAGCTTTTGCAAGAATAGTCTGTAAAAGAATAAGTATACAAAGTCATGTGAATGTAACCCAGATACTCTCTTTTAAGAAAACCCAAACATGTTCTATCCGTCAATTAAAATGTAAATTGTTTCAAGTGATATAAATTTGAGTTGAAGGAGATGGAAGGAAGGTTTGTTGACACCAACGGTCACAGTGCAACTTGTTAAGTGAAGGTGAGTTGGGAAACAGTGAACAGGTAAACAGACCAAAAGGAACAGCTCTGCATGTCTTCCTTCTGCAGAAACAAATGAAGTGAAGAGTAGCTAGCGGTGCTGCAGAGGAAGACGACGTCATGACCTTGATGACGTATACTATCCCGCTTGACTGAAGTCTTGGGGTACCATAACATTCCAAGAAAAGAATGAATTTTCATGAACGTGAGGCAGGAGAACCGTGAAGATTACAGCATCCCCTTCTCCTTGGGAACCGGCCGCGTCTATAGCCTTGGGCGAAGAAACCGGAAATAATGTGTCGATTGTCACAGCTTAGGAATGATGATAGACAGGTGTATAACTGTGATTTGTAGGAATGGGAGGTAACTTCAGAAGAATACTCGTGCAACATTGATATCTGGAAATGCTGTACACAACTACATTATTATACGTGCCTTGAAAAAATTCTTATAACGGAAAAAATACATTAGTCTCCGTCTCTGATATGATTGTTAGCATGTTCAGAGTTCAATTCAAAGCTGGATGGTGGGGATTTTCCTTTAACTGGAATCATTGCCCATCCTCTAGACTCTGAAAGTGTGTGTGTGAACAGAAACAAAATAAAGCAACTATCACAACAATAAATACGAATGAAAAGAGTGACCATCATGCTGATAATTATTGCCAGGATTAGATATGCGCACCTCCAGTTGATGAATTCGTGCTTTGCTCACCGAAGTCGGCATCACTACAAAATAAAACTATACGAGTAGAATTAAGTATTGTGACGCTGGCCGGCGTCAGCGGCAACACAGCAAAGGCTCGGAGCCGGAGTGCCTCACACAGAGCGTGCAACAAAGGCGCTCGAGGTTAAGCGGCCCCACACCACTCACGTGAGCAGACGTGACATCAGTGTGGCATTGAAAAGAATTTTTTACAAACTTGGTAAATATTCTGTCCATCAACAAGTCTCAAAAATATGCATTTCTCGAAAACTCTGGCTGCGTCATCGCCGATATAAAAGCTTTTAGAGCGTGCAAATGTGTCAGTCACTTTTTAGTTTTAGCGTCAGCTGTGTGTGTATCGCCATCATGAGAGAACCGTCGCGTCGAAAGGAAGATAGCGAAGCAGTTAATGAGTGTTGAATAAGTGTATGGTCAGTCAGCAATTTCAGAAACATAATACGAAGAAAGACAGAAATGAGAGAGTGAAGTTTATGGGAAGAAAGCACTTGTGCGTTCTAATATCACTAAAGACTGTCGACTCTGTTAACGTCAGTGAAAGAGAAATGTGCTGTGCATTCAGTTAGAAGAAAATAAAATAAGAAAAAGCAATTGGACTGGACTTTTGCAATTTTGTCACACTGGTGTCAGGAGTGGGATATTTTCGAATTGTCACTTTTTACAGTATATTAGTATAACGTAAAGAAAAAGCAGAAGAACTGAGCGGGGTGGTTCAGGCCCGCATTCGGGAAGCCCCAGTTTTATATCTTATGGGCCGGCCAATCTGACTTTTTTTATTCCGTGGTTTTCCTCGGTCAAGGTAAATACCGGATTGGATATTTAATACCACGACCCAAAGTTCCACCTTAGTTCTAAAGCAATAGTATAAACAAAAAATAGATGATAATAGTGCATACTGGCAATACACGTCTGATTGGCACAGTCCACATAGAGTGGAAGGAGGTAAATCCAATCTCATCTCTTTTGGAAACGTTGGAAATCACTTTTTTGTCTCTCACCAAACGTCACTTATCAACCATAAAGGCCACCTTCATCCTTGATATCAAACTTTTGTATGTTGGAGGGAATCTAGTAGACACTAATTTTTACAATTGTGTTATGACCAACATTTATTACTATATTTTATTGATGAATGTTCCATATATGTATTCCTCTGCTCATAGTTTTTTCTGTTTAATTAACGTCCAACGTGTGTCGGTGGATGAATGAAATGATACCATATGAGCCCGAGGTGCGTCCGACATTCGTCTTCCCAGGATAAGGGTAAACCTCGGAGAAAACCTTATCAGGGTAACTCACCCTAAGCGAGATTCGAACTCGCGGCCTCTTGAACCTGAGCAGACACGCTACCAGCACGCTACAGAGGCGGGCCACATTTAGGTTGAAGAAAAGGAAAGTGAGCGAATGTTGTGGTTGCGAACCCAGTCACGTTCCGCGCTCCCAGTATTGTGACATAATGGCTTAGCAACAACTCAATAACATCCACATCTTTTGAAAGACGTTCTGAATAGAGTAGTCGTAAAGGAGATAGTGATTGGGTCGACTGCACGTGTCTGGGAACAAGATGCAGTCGAGTACTAGAGGTCGCGTTTTGTGTGCTGGAATCTTAATTAAACGGATGATGGAGACCTTGGCATTGATTGCAGAATATTAGCCACAAGTATGCAGCCACAGAACGGAGCAGCTTGTTTATTTATTCAACATTCACGTGTTTGCTGAACCGAGTTGAGGATCGTGAGGTGCCACTAGTGAACAGATCCATTTAAGAAAGTCTGAAGTCTCCTGGAGAGAAATTGGTGACAGCATTTTGGAAACATTGTATGTTCTTGAACATTACCGGGAACACAAACAGACAGGGATAAACTGAAGATATGATGACCTTCTGAAACTTGAGTAGACGCCAAAGCATCGTAAAAACGTCGGGTTTTATTGTGTTCAGATTCACGACATCCCACTTGAGCATGAAATGAGAAACCCAAGGTCCTGCCTTTACACCTGATTAGCACTTCCGTGGTTTTGTGGTTAGCTTGACTGAGTGTAAATCTAGAGCAGGCGTGGGGAAGAGGGGTGTCAGGAATGAAATCTACCCCCTCCACATACCCCATCACCAAATGCAGGCCACCCCACGTTTCCACTTCTGTGTTTATTTATGCACATACGTGTACACATATAAGTATTGTCAAATTCAAACAAATTAAGAAAAAGGAATTTCTCAAAAATGGTTCAAATGCTAACAGAAGTATTGGACATAAATCTTGTGTTATAACGACATCCATATTCTTTATTTAGTAAGCTTTTCTCTGTCTCTTACTGTTTACCATTTATCAAAAATCATCCAGAATGAAGAGGTCTTCGGAGGACATTCCCAGAAAATTCAAGTTATGACTTACAAATTGCCACGGAATCGCCTGTTTATGACCGTCGCTGGATACTGACTGGTTGTGTGTCTATACGCCACTTTATTTAAACCTAACGGTCCAACCAATACATTACCCAATAGTCCAAAATAAAAATAAAATTAAAGAAGAAATGGACTATATAAACCCATTAAAATGTTTTAAAAACATTAAACAATTTAAATAAAAATGGGCAGGAGGCCTCTACTGTGTGATTTACCCTCCGACTGAAAGAGGAGGTGGGGAATAGCACTAATTATTATACAAGTGTCTCAAGGGAGACAAGGTTGGACATCGCTGATGTTAGCCGCCTGTCCTTCAAAATAAAGTCTGTAGTATAGACAAATAGGGTAACCTATGTGAGCACAAAAAGGACTACTAATAAAATACATCCACCTTAATCAAAAAAACGCAAGAGGGCTTATTTCACTGTTGTACTACTGTTTTCAATAATTATATGATAATTCTATGGTTTCCTATGCTTATTACTGAGCATGAATGAATGACTATCACGTTAGATTAATAAAATCGATAAACTACGTTAAACTCCGTGAAAACGATAAAGGTTTTATTTTATTTAATGGCGCAATAGGGGAAGTTATTCTGGAGTGCACTTTAAACAAAGCTAACGTAGGCAGGCATTTGTCTGAGTACCGAGGATGCAGCTTTGTTAACTGCTAATGTAATATTCCAGTGCATAAATATATTTCGTAATGTTTTACAGTGGGAAACTAAATCAAGTTATTTCTGAATTACATAAGAAGTCAGGTCTTTTGTGTTCATATCTGATAGTTTTGTTGAGCGAATTCTGAAGACGGATTTCTGAATAAGAGCGCTAAATGCTTATGTTAGGAGACTTGGCAGCTCACAGTAGAGCATCGGTATCATAATTATCAATTTTGATTTCATTCTTGGATTGATCCAGAATACTTAAAAATGCACTTAATACTGTCCAACAATATGTTGAACATTAAATACCCTTCTTTCTTTCTTCTGTACTCTGTATTAATTTGTATGTTTCGGCATAATTATTTTTCCGTGATTTATATTTTAAAATTTAAAATGAAATATAAGGTATACATCTGTAATTAAAATACTTTCTCCTAGAGAGGGTGTTACAATGGGGTACAAAACGAAAAAGGGAAATACTTTATTTAATATTCATTTTTATTTATTAATATTTGAAAGGAGTAATTAAGGAACTATATCAGTTATTCCTTTCCTCCCCTGCTGTTTCAGTTACGTTAGATATGCTAATTCTGAATATTGTGCAAGTGTTGTCATTTCTGTCTACCTTGGGAAATCATAAGGATAAATGCAGTTTGTGTGGTGTTGATTTAGGCATATAAATATTACATAGATTGTGAGAGACTTAGAGCTAGAGAGGGTAAGAAAGCGAAAAATGGAGAATGAGAGAGAAAAGGATAAAAATCAAGTGAAGATCCTCCAAAACAAAGGTAATAACGCTACAAATTGTAAAATACTAACGGGATTTACAAAACTAAAGCAGTGTGTGTAAATGCCAACATTTTTGTGGCTTAAACTGTGTTTTCATTGTAAAGATTAGAAGTAAATGAATGCTTTAATGTACATTAAACAGAAGAGTGGCGGATTTTTAAAGGATTAAAACTACATTAAAACGTAAGAGTAGGTATAAAACAGTAAGAAAAGGAAGCACGAAGTGAATTGAATAGTTGCCTTGAATAAAGAAATTTCTGAAGGGATAGACACTCAAAGGCTAGTAAAGCGGCTGATTTCCAAGACGGTTTTGCAAATTTGATACGGCTTTAAATTCGGTATAAAGGCAAGACGTGTAAGAGATAATTGAAAATGAAAAAGTCAGCAACCGAACCTCGGAACCTTGACATTCCCCGACAGCTAGTATGTGACAACAAACCGCTGAGCTGAAAACGCTTTTACCCAACTTTGACATCCATTCTCTGCAATGGAACGCTCTAAATGCAAAACGATGTAACGAGATAAATGTTGGGAAGCACTGGCTTTATATTCCATGCAAGGAAGGAACAAAGGAAGAACAGCGTTCCAAGTGATCCAGCAATAGTTGCACTTGAAGTTTTCTCTCTTCATTTTGGGCCCAGTCTGGGCTATTTTTGTTTTCTCTACACGTGTAGCAACCACGGGAAGTATTGCATTCCACCCACAAATTCGATGTCGAGATTTCACCGGAAATATGTTTTGTGGCATCCTGAATCCAAAAGAAAAGCATTTTTAGAAAAAGGTCAGTGTGTGTGACTGTGTGCGTGTGTGTATGAGAGAGAGAGGGGGTGAGGGAGAGAGTGTCTGCATGTGTGTGTCTGCCTCTGGCTATAGCCGATGTAGTCCTATTTACTCTGGATGACTTTTGCATAACTGGTAAACTGCAAGAGATAGAACAAATCTTACAATACAAAAATGTAGATCATGTTAAAGCACACAATTTATGTCCAAATGCACTTTTTGTGGAGTGAACCATTTCGAAGATATTGGTATTTGTGTGAGTTTTGCAATACTTATACTTTTCTCGAATGGAAGGTCGTTATTCATTTTTTATCTCTTCGTCTGCAAAGAGAACGGAATTTCAGTCTTCATATGGTGTCCAGCTTTAAAAGATTTGACTAAAGCTCAAAATCCACTGTATTCCAATATTCCCCTTGAACCTACAAGAAAATCAGATGACTTGTGCAAATGTTTATCTCGACTAACATTAAGAAGAGGAATAAGAATTTGTAAGAATAGTTAGTACAAGAGTAGAGAAAGTTATGTGAGTGCAACACATCAGACTTTTAGCAAATACGGTGCTGTTCTCATGTGCGGGATTGTTGCATTTCCTATTTTTCCATTTTTGCTTTTTTCCATTTTAGTAACTTATGTGTACAAGAATACCGGTGGTGCCACCGCCGGGTAGGTAGACCACTCGCTTGTCACCAAGGCAGCCCAGGACGGGTCGTTCAGGGTTTCTCTGCTCTTGAACTGGTATTTGAACCAAGGTGCCCTCTTGAACATCCTCCGCACGAGAAGGGTAACCAGAGAAAGAACAAGAAGTGTATGAAAATAAAATTATGTTATATAAATTAGTTATTATTTTTAAAGTTGTTTATGACAAATAATAATAACAACAAATGTTAGTAGTAGTTAAACGAAAATTAAAATGAAGGCGAGTTGCATTAATCTGGTCGATATGCATAAACAAACAACAGCAGTTGCGTGCTATATCAGCATATGCAACTGTGGGCGTACTAGTTTTCTAGGGTTTTGTTTTACAAATTAGAGAGGTAAACTTCAACGGTTCAGAAAGCTTCAGTCCCATCGCCTTTCGTCCGAAGCACCAGTTGATGGTGTCACTGTTCATACTCACATTCAGAAAACCGGTTGGAGGTCAACTAGCAGCTCTGCGATTTAGTTCAAGTCCGCAAGCCTAAGTTAATCAGTACAGGCGGAGTGCTAAGAGATGGCGCCTTCTGATTGCTTAATTCTCATTTGCAGCTATAATATAAGAAATAGCACTCTCAGAAAGTAACTTAACATTGGTGTCTAACCTGTTTGTAAAAGACAGTTCTAAAATGTAATGCATCATGGACATTTTGTATACACAGAACATTTGGACCAGTTTACACATTTGAAAATGACTAAACATGCTTTTAATGGGCCAGGTTACTGCATAAGAGATGACTTAGATTACAGAGGTGCAACTGTTTCACAATTTGACTTGTTGCTTTACTACAGCACAACCTCCTGCAGATTGGAAATATGATGATGATAATAGTAATATATAATAATAATAACAATAATAACAATAATAATACAGAGAAATAATTCTGTCCTCTTAACGGAAATTATGTACCCTTCCAAGTAAAAGATTTGCACTAATTATTATTATTATTATTATTATTATTATTATTATTATTATTATTATTATTATTATTATTATTATTATTATTATTATTATTATTATTATTATTATTATTATTATTATTATTATTATTATTATTATTATTATTATTATTATTTGAAAAGCTACATGATACTAATAATTATTGTCCTACGGAAGAATGTGCATATAATAATTTATAATTTCACAGCCTTGCAAAAACTGTAATAGCTGAAAGTGCATCCGTAAATCCGGTCTGTGGTATAATGGTTAGCTAACATCCTTTAAATCCAGGTCACGAGTTCATTTACCGGCTGGAGTAGCAAAATTATAGTTTATCCATGTTCCCAGGTGTATAAATAACCATGAGAATCTTAATGCGTTTGAAAACAGAATTAAAAATCCAGTGAATCATACTAAAAGTAAAAGAAATGAACATCGGAAATGTTAAATGAGCAATTTTCAAAACCAAAGCCGGGATGTAAGCTGAAATATTAGGATGGCATACAATTGAAGAAAACTATGTACGATAACGATTTTTTTTATTTTATTGCTCATTTGTAATATGTTGTTTATAAAATAAATAACCTATAATAAATGTGATTTTACCTTAGAAAACCTAGAAGTTAGGAAATACGTTAATATTATAAAATACTGGAGTTTATTTGGATTACTTTTATAAACAATGATCTCAACTTTTTTTAAAGATTGGCCGTTCTATAATATTTACGCATATAAGTCAATGTATTTTCTTTGTATTGTAAATAAGATTTGCAGTAGGATAAAATAAATATGGATTATTAAATTTGTAAGACATGTAATTGTTGAAGAAGGAGCTTACCTGACCAAGATCTGGAGCAAGAGAACGCGGGCCGCGAACTGCGAGAGAAAGTAAACTACTACCTGTTGTGTAAGGGTAATGTGGTGGGGTGATACGCTAACGTTGTGCTTATGGAAATCGTATAGTCACCCTCCCTCCTGGTAGCACGCGCTTTGACCCTGACACATACACACCCCTTGTTTTCCATTTTTATGTCAACTGCTGCCAAAGCAAATACAGCCTCCAGAAACGTCGTACTCCAGTTGTTAAGTGTATCTCATAATTAGTAACCTCGGGGTTCTGGATTTGAATCTGGCACTGGGTGACTTTTATAGTTCAAGGACACATGGCAGTTCCTGAGGAAACATAATCCAATTATTTTTTGCTTTCTCTACTACTACAGTAAGCAGAACAAGTATTTTATTCGACCCAAAATTTCCACGTTGAAATTTCACCGGAAGTATATGTTTTGAGATCCCCTGAATCCAAAAAAGCAGTTCTAGAAAAAGTTAAGTGTGTGTGCGTGTTTTTTCTTTTCTTTTAATATGCATGCCCCATTCCATATGAATACTACATGCTTGCATTTATTTATTTACATACAATTTACAGTGTGTGTGTGTGTGTGTGTGTGTGTGTGTGTGTGTGTGTGTGTGTGTGTGTGTGTGTGTGTGTGTGTGTCTGTGTCTGTGTCTGTGTCTGTCAGCACAACGTAAAAAGGAAAAGTCGGTTGAAAACCAAAGATAGTAGTTAAGTTTCACACCTTTCAAGCATGCGACACGAAGATTCCGAAGAAAATTCCTCCACCCTAAACTAACCTTTGCATGGAAAATTTTTCGATAATTTTGATTTTCTCAAAAATGACTCAAACGATTTTGAATAAAATACCATATGTTTAAGATATTTCTATGGAAAATGAAATGTATATTTTGAATTATGCAGTGCATTTGTTCTTGATGACTTTTGCATAACTCGTAAACCGTAAGAGATAGACCAAATCTTACTATACAACAAATGCAGATCTCGTTAAAACACACAAGTTGTGTCCAAATGCATTTTTTGTGGAGTGAACCATTTTGGAGATATTCCGTGTTATTTGTGTAAGTTTTGTAATACTTAAACTTTTCTCAAACGAAAGGTCGCTATCCACTTTTTATCTCTTGGCGGTGCAAAGGGAACGGAATTTTAAAGCTTTAAAGGATTTTACTGTTTCTTTAAGCCTACTGTATTCCCATATTCCCCTTGCAGCTACAAGGAAATAAGCAATAAGATAATTTCTGCAAATGTTTATCTCAACTAATACGAAGAAGATAATAGGAATAGGAGTTTCCAAGAATGGTTAGTACAGAAGTAGAGAAAGTCATGTGAGAGCAACACGTCAGATTTTTATTTTCACTATTGAGATCTCCATTCTTTTCGTATCCATTCATACGAGGGGCTGTTGTACATTTTATGGTTTTTAAAATCGCATTTAAATAACATGCTGCTCTTGTCATGCCCTTTTCGGGTTTTTTAGCTTTCGTACTTCCCCTTAACTTGCATTTTCTACGTGTAGGTACCACTCTCGCTAAGTCTCGTGCATCTAGGAAGCTCAAATTTTCTGAGCTGTTAAAACATCAGATGAACTTATAAATTAGTACAGCAGATTTATCGCATTTTACGTTTAATTTAGAAACTATAATGTTATATGCTACCGAAATTGATTTATTTGTTAAATTATATATAATGAGCAATTCATAATATCAGAATTTTGAAAATATATTCCATTCATTTGGTCAGAAATACTCTTTTCTGGGTTTGCCATGAGTTTAAACTCACTAAAACACGGGGTAGATAAATATTTATTTAGTATAAAAACTACACTTGATTTTCAATCAAAAAGTTTAATTAATTATTGTAGAGTAAATAATTCAAATTATTGGTTTAATATCAATCATTATTATATTAATTTCATTTATCGTAATAATATTAACAAGTTTTTTACCAAAAAAAATATTGAAGATCGAGAAAAAAAAGTGCACCTAAGTACGAGTAAACATCAGCATACCATACTTATTTTTTCGTATTAATTTACTGGATGCCTCATACCTAAAGTCCTGTTCCTTGTTTTGAACCTACAAAGTTGATTTTCGCTAATATTACACCAAAGTACTGTTCAATGTGTAGTGTAGAAATTATGTTTATAGTTGTAATGGTTAGGTACGCCTAAGGTACCGAATGGTGTAAGAGCAGTGTTAAACACTATTAAAAAAATCGTCGACTTGGGATTTCATAAGCTCCGTTAACCTACCTCTCTACTGACCTTCAGCAGTAGATAAGGCACTGGAATTCTTAAGCAGTTGACTTCAAGTTATTTATACTCAAATCATAGTAGAAGGAATGTAAACAAAAGTGGCCATGAATCACTGACGGGCAAGTAAACATGATCCGGTTGTGCTATCTACAAACGTCAGCAGACTGTAGGAGGAATGGAATAGTTTATAATTTGGGACGTCACAGTTCAGCTTTAATGCCTTTCCTTCTGGCTTTAATTCTTATAAATTCCTATGACTGATACAAATTATTTTCGTTTTTCTTTTTAACGACATAGCTCTCTAAAAGCTATTTTACTTGTATGGGCATTGGTTTTGTTTTAAGAGGGAACTTATTACTCGTTGAACTGAAGGTTTTAATGTTGGCCATATTAATTTTGACATAAAACACGACACTTCTAGATTTTTTGGAAAGTAGAGAGTGATTCTGGTTAAGGTTTAGGTATTCCACCCAGTAGAGAATCGAATCATGTATCTTTGGTTTGAGAGGCCAGAAAATTGACCGCTTGATCAGAGAGCCAATCGACTAAAATTCTTCATTCCGTGTGTCCCTGATTCCCTTTCTCCCTCCCCCACTCTCTCCCTCCCAGTTTCTGGATATTTCTGCTTTGCTACCTCTATTACCCTCCTTATATTGAGCTGTCTCCCTCTACTTCCTTTCAAATTTCCTTCTTTCTTACTGTCTTTTCTATTTTTTTTCTCCATTTTGTTTCTCTTCTCTCCGTGCAGCTTATGTGATGTAATGTTCTAAAATTGTTTGTTTTCCAACAATATCACAAAGTATTTAGGAACCAACAGTTTCACTTACTAAAATTAAGTTGTACACATCACACAACCAACTCAATGTAATATATACAACTCAATTTTAGTTAACTGAAGCTGTTTGTCTCTAAATACTTGCTGATATTGTTGGATTATATTGTTTCACTGTTAATAATATCAACTGTGTATAATAACATTGTTTTTTCCATCAATGTTAATTAACAGTATATCACAGGTAAAACTTTAACTAAGAGTAATAAAATATTCAGCCCGTCGATACGTTGTACATAACAATACGCAGGAAATTGTGACATTGGACCTGGTGCACGATAGTTCGTATCTCGTGACGTATCAGCAAGCATGAAAGACGTTCAAGGTCAGGTTGCCTCGCGTGACTGCTGATAGTACGTGACAGTAACAATGAGGCGGCAGGAAAAATGGGTGCCGAAAACCTTCCTGAGACTTCTGAGTTATTTCCGGTGCACGTGTATGTGTGTGTGTGTGTGTGTGTGTGTGTGTGTGTGTGTGTGTGTGTGTGTGTGTGTGGTCGAGAGTGGTCGGTTTGATGTCATCCCCACTATAAAAGGACATGAGGCAGCAGTAGAGTGAGTTAGTCAGTGAGTGAGTTTGCGGGAATAAATCTGTCAGTGTGTCTGCTGTGCGTGTGTGTCGTCCCGAAAGATACGTCTGTCATTGCGAGTAATTGTAACACCGTAATAAGTGTACGACGATCAAAGTGAAGAAACACACCGAATAGACTAATCAACATGGATTTTATCGTCTTTGTTACGACATACTATAGTGGTGCAGAAATAAGCAAGCTATTTGAAATACACAAACAATTGCACAATTCAGAACATCTCAAATACATAGGTTTAATTGATAATGGACAGTATAACAAGAATATAGCAGAAAACCTCGTTAAAAGTAGTACAAATAGGAAAAAAAATGCCTATGTCCATGATCATGGACACCGGGTCTGAAGGAGTTAGAACTCCGCGTAAGAAGAGAAAGAAGCCTAAACAGTGTTAGAAAAAGTAGAAGATTTTGTGAAGTGAGTAATTCGGTCTGAAGTACGTAACGAACCATCAGTTTCATTTGTAAGTACACACGCATGGGTTTAACTTTCTAAATTTAAGTTGGTGGGTTTAATAGGTGCCATGGTTGATTGTAAATGCATAGAGACCAAAATTAAAGGTGATCTTTTAAATGAAAGCTATTTCATCATATATTATAACCGCACTCGTGTAACACATAAACCACAAATATCTCTGGCTACCGACAGTGCGCTAAGTCCCACGCGCTTCCCCACGTGCTGCGTGGACTAATACATTAGCGGTGTACATTAGATCGTTTTCCTTCAGCCAAAGAAATTAAGATGTCATTATAACCTTTTTTCTGACTGTATTTTATACAACTTTTATAACAATAGTTTCAAGTATGCTTGCGTGAAAACATCACACACACGTTTTAAAATTTGTATATCTAGCTTCAGGATTTTTCTAGCATTAACGATAGTGTAAAATATCCATTCCAAAATCGTAATTCTAATTTGATTATATGCATAATTAAATAAAATATTTTGTAACATGATCCATTTCCGAAACATTTTTTCACATTTGAAGGTAATAAACTTCAAAATGTCAAGTTACAGTTTTTCTGGTGTCATACGATAAAATTACCTACCAGAGCTCATACTTAACGTGGAAGGAATGTTATTTTTATGAGAAAAATTACAACTTTATTAACTAAAGGGAAACATTAATGAAGATGTAATTTGGTTCTTCGCCTTCTCACATTATTTATTCGTTGCCCACTTAATTCACACAGTCGTTTATAGCTATCTACCTTATTGGGATAAGGACGAAGGTGAACTGCCCCGTTTATTCATGTGTGCATTAATCCAGCATAGTGATGTAGGTCGCTCGCTATCTCACGGCGTGTTTTATCACGCGCAAATGCAAATTTCTCTGCCACGTTTATGTAAAGAGATTAGGAGCAAAATATGCTAACCTGAGAATTGACCTGAAGGAACAAATTGCATGAAAATGAGGAAACGGAGAAAAGTAAAGCAAAAGTGGTAATAAGCCCTAGGCGCAACAGGCTTTTTAGGGCCAACGCCTACCGCCCGACCGCTACGTCACCCACTTCTCCCCACCATAAGCATCACGTGCGGGGTGCAGTGCAGGAGGTTGGGGCGTCGCCAGCAGCCTGGTCCCTCCCAGCGGGTAAGGGCGGTCTTCTCAACCAGGGCCCTTCTTCTAAATCAAGTAGCTCCTCAATTGGCCCCTTAGGGACTGGGTACAGCCCTGACGTTTGTTCATAGAAACATAAAGTATAACCAATTCAAATTTGGTTACCTCTCATTTAATGGTTCTGGTGTGTCCTGAATTTAAAATAGTATATGTTAGTTTACTTAGCTTCTAATAAGACTCCAGAAGCCTTAACATAGTAAAATTTGTTTTCTCGGTACCCCATAGAAATTTGTGGAAGTAACACTAATGTCATTAATTAACTTGCGTTAAATTTTACCTGGGTCTCTACTTTCTGTTTATTGTTTAATATTTACTTAACGAATTTATTCATGCAGCAGCTAAGTTAAAGCAGCAACCAGGCGTGATCGCCAGTAATAGTAACATAGGTGTAGTGGAATATGGCAGGGAGAACCTCATTAGCTAACATAAAGTGAGCGAAGCAGCAGGTTCTGCTATTGGTTACAATATAACGTAAATTTAATCTTAAGTAAATATATTCTTTTTATGTGCCTATGAAATCCTATGTGCAGAAAAACCGATAGTGCAAAAGTATTGGAGAGCAAGAATGCTATTGGTTTCATTGCCAGATGCAAGGCGTAGTCAACAAGAACATGTTTTTGTGTGTGCCATCCTAGATTCGTGCTTCAGAGTTTTAACGCCACTAAAGAATTAACAATCGTGGGGTTTACTTTAATACGAAAACGTTTTAAAACCAACCCTCAAAGCTCTGCCGACTTGAGAGAGTCAAGACCCTCATGTTTCCATAAGTACTGTGACGCCAATCCATAGACCGACGCACATTAAAAGACTCTCAAGGTCATGCTACCTCACACCACTGGGCGACGACTAAACACCTAACAATGAGCGTGGTAGAACAGAGAGTTTCCAGAACGCTTGCGCATTTCCCACTGCCGGCTTGTTTATAAAAAAGCTTTAGAAACATCGTTGTTCATTTGTTTTGCATGTTAAGTGTGCAAAGAAAACGAAATTTGAAAGCTTTTAAAGATTTGACTATCGCTCAAAGTCTACTGTATTCCCATATTCCTCTTGTACCTACAAGAAAATTAGTAATAAGATAATTTCTGCAAATGTTTATCTCAACTAACTCGAAGAAGAAAGGGAATAAGCGTTTGTAGGAATGGTAACTACAACATAAGAGAAAGTCATGTGAGTGAAACACATCAGATTTTTTCTACTTATCTGTCTTTTTTTTTCCTTTTGTTTATACTGGCCGGATGTCTATGCATGACTTTTACAGAAACGTGCCACAAATATAAACACTACGACGTATGTATCTTCACACTGACATTTCCGCTGGTTTTTCCGAAGCATTGTGAAATACACGATAGATGTTATTATATTTCCTAGAAGTATGTCTGGGCAAATGTTATAACATCGATAACATAAAGAAAAATACGATCTTCGGTATTCCATATAGAAATTGCATAGGAATAATTTTTTTTTTTCGAAAGCTAAGAAATTTGAATGCACTTTTTAAATACCGGTTCTAAATAAGATAATACATTTTAGAAATGAGAGGAAAAACCAAGAGAAATACTTTTTTATTACTTTCTCTACTGGTAAGTAGGGCAAGTATTGTATTCCACCCAAAAATTCGATGTCGAGATTTCACCGGAAATATGTTTTGAGACCCCCTGAATCCAAAATTAACATTTTTAGAAAAAGGTCCGTGTGTGTGTGTGTGTGTGTCTGTGTCTGTCACTCTGTGAACAGCATAACTCAAAAACGAAAAGTAGGTTAAAAACCAAATTTGGTATTTAAGTTTAATGTCTTTCATGGATGCGACACGAAGATTTTGAAGAAAATAAACCTACCCTTTAAATGGAAAATTTTTCGAAAATATTGATTTTCTTGAAAATGGCCCTAACGATTTTTATTGAAATGAATTTTTAATGACATTTATGACAAATGAAATGTAGTCGTATTTCTGTGGACGAATTTTGCATAACTGGTAAACCGTTAGATATAGACCAAATCATACTATACAAAAATGTAGATCTTGCTAAAATACACAATTCATGTCCGAATAAATTTTCTTCTAGGGTGAACCATTTCGGAGATATTCCTTGTTATGTTTGTGAGTTTCGCAAAACAACTCGTGAAATGGAACATCGTTGTTCATTTTTTAATATGTTAAGTGTGCAAAGAGGGCGCAATCTCAAAACTTTAAAAGATTTGACTATCGTTCAAAGCCTACTGTATTCTAATATTCCCCTTGGACCTACAAGGAAATAAACAATAAGATAATTTTTACAAATGTTTATCTCAACTAACACGAAGAAGATATATGAATAAGAGTTGGTAAGAATGATTAGTACAAGAGTAGAGAAAGTCATGTGAGTGCAGATCAGATTTTTGATGAAGCATTTCAGTGCTCGTTACTTCACTTTTATTTTCTAACCATCCGGATCAAATAATAATAATAATAATAATAATAATAATAATAATAATAATAATAATAATAATAATAATAATAATAATAATAATAATAATAATAATAATAATAATAATAATAATAATAATAATAATAATAATAATAATAATAATAATAATATCCTCAACATCATTGTTCAGTTACGACTACAATTATTCTTTTACAATAATACCACCATTGCTCCTAGGATCGATGATTACTTCCGTCTACTACCCCTCTACTGGTTGACCTATCTGGTGGCAGAGGTAAGCGTTTGCCCTCTCCATCTTGAACAAGGGCAGATGTTCACAAAGGAACACAATTAGGTGCTCACGTGGTACAGAAATCAATGTCACGTGGCAAATTGACACCTTTCATAAAAGAACTCTTGGACGTCAGCACGTGATGTTTGTTTTAACCATTGTGAACTTGGTCACAATGCTCTTTGTTTGTACACCTGAGATCTGCACGTACTAGAAGGGTTTACCAGCAATGATGTTCTATTTGTGGTTGGCGAGCCACCTGGAGTAGCTTCTAGCAGTAGATCTTGCAAAATATGCTTATTAATAGCATCGCCTCATTCATTCCTATTTGAATGTGACACAAACAACTTGCATGTCTGGTCCTCATGGAGGCTGGTCCTTCTTATAGTCGATCCACGGCACAAATGGATCGCTTTTTGCAGTTATCTAAATCATAGGACTTAAATCCTCGTTACGTATGCGTGTCATTTCCAAATACAAAGGGTCGCTGTAAAATTCAACTTACCACTTTTGCTGTATGTGCACACATGTGTAGGCTGTAGATAATACTCAGTTGAAATCTTCTAAAGGACTGCCTGAGATTCAACAGACAAATGCAGCTGAGATGTTAGAAATGAAAAGCTCTTACATAAAAAATGCTGGAACCAAATATGTTCAGCGTATTTAAGTAGGTGAAGGTTGCATGTAGCCCCAAATAATATACTGATATTATGTGGAGTAAAGTTTAACATTTCGAATTTCTGGAAAGCCAAAATACCACGTTGGCCTTCGCAATGAAATCCCTTGTTCGTATGGTAATCGGATATTCATTCTGATTTGTATGTAATGGTACCAATGTAAACATGCGGATTGTGGCACTTTGGAATTTAGAACATACTGGAAGCGCTAAACAAATTACTTTCTAGGGTAAAGACAAAGGAAGAAACATTGATCGTCCAAAATTATAACGGAATCGGCAAGTATTGCTTCTTGCTGCTATAGATGAAGTTGAGGATGTTAATAATGAAATGATCAAAATCATGATATTGGGGCTAATGCTGCTCATATGGCTGAGACTGATAAGGCTGATATGGCTGAGGATGGTGTGGGCGCTGAGGATGGTGGATGACTGCGGGTGGTGGTGGTGTTGGTGTTGGTGGTGGTGGTGGTGGTGGTGGTGTTGGTGTTGGTGTTGGTGTTGGTGTTGGTGATGATGATGGGAGGAGAAGGGGAAGGAGGAGCTAAAGCCAGAGGCTAATGACACTGATGCAGTTGATGCATAATAAAGGAGGTATAGTTGGTAGGGGTGGCAGTTGTTATTGCTATGGAAACTCTCGTGTAAAGTTCCCAACGGATAGAGGTTCTACGAGACTGGGTTCAATTAGATCACTCATGCACAACAAATCTTCCTGAAGACACCTTGCCTACTGCTATCGCTACCAGCTGCCTGGGAGGAAAGGGCGAGGCGAAGGAATACCACAAATCCGGCACAGGACGACAAGGTAGTGCCACAGAGATGTGCGGAAGCCCTTACAATTGATAGTCACCGGGCACATCATCTGTATCTCTTCACCGTTGCCCAGAAAGGGCGTCGAAGCGACCCTCGCGACCCGGGCAGCGGCGTACAGTTACCATTAGCGGGGCCACGGGAGAAGGATTTACCGAGTGCAAGCAACCGCGTCATCTGCCTGCAGCTGCCCGAACCATAGCGCTGACATCGGATCTGGAAGATGACAGGAGAAATGAAATGAGGAAGGGAAGGAAAGGAAGGCGTTGAATGGAATTAAGCACCCAAGCATTTGCCTAAATGACCAAGAAAAACCATGTCAGAGTGCGTGGTCACCGGAGATTTAACTCGGAACCTCCCGAATGTCATTCGCACACGTTGTCACAGTCCCACATTACTCGGTCAGTTATACCATATTAAGGTTTGAAACCATATTTTCTTTGTATGGCAAAGAAAGCGTACATTTTTAATTTTCAACAAATAAACTGTGAAAACCTATTCATTCGTAACAAATTTTGCATTACTTAATGTGTAGTTTTCGTTACTTGGTATGCAGCTGGTAAATAACAAGAAAAAGGTACCTAAAAATGTAGATGAGGTTATATATTATAAGAGTTGCACAGTAAAACATCCAGCGCCTTTTGAAGCATAGAATTCTGTTATCGTTACAATGAAGAGCATTAGACCATGTTTGTTTGGATCCATATAGTGGGATTTATGGATTACTTAAGAATACATGAAGTATTTCGCAGTTTATGAGGCCAGATGTATTTGACGTACATTGAAGAAACATTTGACAAGTTCTGTTTCCTACACATGTGGAGGTAGAATGTGGTTCAGCTGGGCCATTGGAAACATTATGTGTAAATTACTGTGTCCCTGTACTGTGTGGAAAAGGAAGAAGATCATTGTATTATCTATATCACGTTTCCAGTTTGTAATGTCCAAGGTTTATGACAAGAATTGTGTTCCACGGCAGCATTATATTTGGCCTTGAAGTGCCGGAATAATAGCAATGGAGATTCCTGTAAAGTGATTTGAGCCGGAAGATTCATATCGGCAGTCCAGCTGAAGGTCCGGTATAAGTTTCTCTGGGAACGTATGTGTCGAATATGCTTTATCAGTGTAACGCAGTGCTGGCACGACTTTTACTGTTCCCAAAGTGGAAGAAAAGGTCATTACGCAACATTTAGAACCTTCTGAGGGACATGGCGATAAGGACAGTTTGCGAAATGGAACGTTAGGTGGAAGTATGGAGGAAATAACAGATGCGATGTTGTAAGGACGAATAACTATGAAATTGTTATATGTTGATCTAGAAGATTTGTATGGTTAATCCTTAGGTCTCCAATTTTATATCCCTGAAATAATCCTTATAACGAACCACATATTCCCCTATTTTCATGGGGCTCTAATGACCTAGGTGTCGACGGGCCCTTAAACCCTAATCACTCACTCACCCCCTATTTTCATGGAAATGTGAATAAAATATCTGTATAAATCTTGTTTCTGCTGTCCTCAACTTCTCAATAATTTCCCAACTTTTATTCGGCATTTTAAGTACGAAAGGGTTATGGAAATTGTAGAGTAAGTTTTAGATAACTACAATATATGACATATTAAAGCTTGTACCTTCTCATTGCTCCCGTGGCTTCAAATATAATACTTTAACCCCCAATATTAATATACAATGAAATAGAGGCAAACCCAGTGAATGCAAAGATTCTCCACTCCTAGTTCACCAAGTTAAACCATTTGGAAATGACTTGCAGTCTGTGACTGTTGACAATAATATTGTCGATTGATAATTATAAATATGGTTGACTTCTATTGTCACGTAAATAAATGTTTCTCTTTATATACAAGACCATTCGGAAACTAACCTCCGTTGCAACGTAGCGCGGGAAGAGATGGGATAGCGCCGCCATTTTTACACCGCCTTGCAGCATAATTCAGCACATGTCCAACGATGCTGGTGAGAACATGATATTGCTACGATTTCGAGTCATCATAACATTACAAAAATGAATGCCGCGCTTCAAGATCCCGCCAAATGCGAGCTGCGCACTTCGCATAATTGGTGGCAATTTTCCAGCGCGGCAGTCATTTGGTGAGCGAACGCGTAGCAGTTTGATGTTTTCGCTAGCACTTCTGGAAACGCATTGAATCACGCTGCACGGAGATATAAAAATGGCAGCGCTATCCCCACTTCTTCTTGCGCTACCTGACAACGGAGGTTAGTTTCCGAATTGCCCTTGTAATTATTTACTATTTTACATAGGGATTACTAAAACATTTTTGTATACATAATATCGAACCTTGATTCCCTTTGTCGTCAAGTGGTCAGCGTAGTGACTTGTCAATCTAGAAGCCCAGGTTCGATTCCTGGCTGCACTGATCTTTTCTTATAATCATATCCTATTCTTTTCACTCCAGAAATGTGAATGTGAAAGTGAATGTGACTGCTGTATAATGGAAGTGAACAAACCAGTTCAAAACCTACACTTCAACAATCATAACAGCTTATGTTGCCTCATGACGTCATAAGCAGGCATAAGAACTTTTATGTACTAAATTCAGGACGGAAAAAACTGATGTTGAACTGTCAGCAGGCAGGTCTTTGCAACAATTTAAATTATATAGTTTCTTCTCTGGTTTATATTAGTATATACATGTTTATATCTTAGAATGGTTAGTTAAAATATCTATATATTTAGTACACTTGTGGTTGCCTATGGGAGACACAAAATTTAATGGCGGCTGATACCTGACCACTACTATTCTCTTTCCTGCTGTACAAATAAATGTTATGGGCGGAAATGATATATCACCAACACTTAAGCATGATTTTACAGCGTATTTAACTATATAATCGTGCAAGGCCTGGCAAGCCAATGATTTTATGTTGTGTTGACCAGCTCCTCCTGCTACCCGCCATTAAATTTTGTGTCGGTAATAGTAAGGCACATGTAGAGGTCCTGTCTCAGGTTCTACTATTTTAGACGAGTTTTATGTTAGCTATATGTATATCAAGTAAGAACCGAGTTTCAACTTCCAAACAGCATTGTCATTTCAGTTCTACGTAAAATATGTAACTTAATTTTCTTGTTCAATTTGCGCTGAGAGTTCGCCGAGTTCATTCTGTGACTTCAATTATGTGAACTATTCGCACTGTACTTCACTTTCTTCTGTGATGTGACGGCGTAAGGAATACGCCCGCCATGGTCTCTTCTTCTGGTCGATTCACTCTCCAGGAAATCGAACCCAAGACATCTCCAATCCCGTGCATTGGCAACATTCAGCACGCTTCACCAGGTTGTCACAAATTAGCTCGAAGAGCGCGTTAGCCATTACACGACTCACATAACTCGCACGAAGACTCACTCTCTAGTTTCGCTGCAAGACTCGTTTCGCGAGACTGCTCTCTTATATAACCATAGGAACTTCTAGAACATTTGCAACGTCCAGACAGTTAGGACGTTTTAGTCCTTTGACGACAGCGCTTATGCATTTACGCGAGAGCGCGTTTTATCTTGTTACGGTTGAGACTGCCCGTTGCTGACTTTCCGATAACCTTGCACAATAGCCCCTGCGACTCTATATTTTTAAATTTACAATTTCCGGATATAAAGTGAAGTACCCCACACCAGTAACGATACTGGTTGATCCTCAGCTTAGAAACTGTTATTTTAAGAGATTTTACTAATGATGCTGACTCAAAAATGTACAATAGTACTGACTTTACTGTTCTCAACAACGTATACACACCTGTTAGATACTGCCTGACCACCAGAAGAAGGCAAGAGGAGTCTGAGAAATGAGAGGGGGACTTCGAGTGTTAGTTTGCTCAGAGTCCATTTGTTTACTATGAAATGTTTGTAATGTGTGCAGGTATGTGAATCACCCATGCTGCTACAGCTGATTACTTGTATGTAACTGCTGTGACAGGTGTTACGTATTTATCTGACATCACTGTGTGTTGTACATCATACTCTCATGCATAAACATAATGGAGAAAGAAGAAAATGTTTACCTACTATACTCCTAGAGCTTGCCTGTTTCTGCTGGTCAAACAATATTATCGTTTGGTTTGTATACTGTGTATAGTTCTGAGTACTTCGCAGTCAAACAAGCATTTCTTCTTGCTATATAATTTCTTTTATTTTCGAAACACTCTGTTGAGCCTTAAAGATGCATCACCGATCTAAACCTCTTTTGGCTAAATAAACAACCTGGCTAAACAAGAGACACTTGTATCAATTCCATCCCTTCAAGGTATATATGGAAACGAGAGAAGCAAGCCGCCACTTGCTTTCGGAATAAAATGGTATACGTATTTATCACAGTGATATTTTTAACTACACTAAAGCAAAGCTGACTGTAACATAGAAATGAACAAGGAAAATTACAAGAAAAGGGCCTACAGTCATGCCGTAATTTTAAACCTGGAAGTCGAGACAAACAATCCATAATAACCAGTTTGTAAACTGGTCATACACAAATCATGAATTCATACCTCCTCTGCAGGTTGTGAAATCTGTTATTATATGCTAACACCCCTTTGTTCATTCTTCTATGGCAACAAGAAGAAACAGCAGCAGAAGATATCCTCGGTATTGAAAACCTTCTGTTTTATCAATAAATTCTCTCTTTATTATGGACTTTTTTTAAATCCACATAATATAAATTAAATTTAATATGCGAATCTAGATTTAATTATGTAAATGTAGCACTGAAAGTATTTTTAATTTGCATTACAAGCCCTCAGTGCTGCGAAAATATTTGGTTGTCGAACTGACACTAGAAAACTATCAACAAAAATATCATACGAGTCATAAGAGGACTTAAAATCGCTTGAAACATGTGAGAATATCTGCCAGGTGCTCCTTTTCCTTGGGGAATCTAAAACTTTTTTCGCCTTGACTTAGGAAATTTTGAAAAACTATTACGGAGATTTCTGCCAAGTTAGGCAATCCCTCGTAGTAATATTACACTAGTTCTTTTACAATAATGTGACATTTATAACCGAAAATATAAATATGTTCTGGATTCAGTGTACATATATCCAGATAAACCCCATACTTCCTGATCCGCTTAGGATGTTTTCTCTGCATATTAAAGTAGGATGGAAAATTTTTCTGACCTTAGAGTTACCAAGAACAAAGACACAGTATTGTTAGCGTATTTGTTATTCGCTTGCCCGGCCAATTGTCGCATTATGCTTTAGAGATTTAATTTCTGTTAATTAGCACGGGTCTGTCGCAACACCGCAAACCGAGCTGTACCGGATGCCCTTTAAATGAACTTAAGAGTACAGTCCAGTACAGAAGTTTGCAAAAATGGTCACGTGTTTGCACCCCAGCTCAAACATCGTGCCTACTGTTCTTTTATCTTAATAAAGGAAACTGCATGAGGTAAGGAAGATAACGTAAACATATATTATATAATATTTATTTATAAACTATTATGTGAAGTAACTGCTTGAAGATGTGGGTCAAATACTGTTCGCAGCAACTGAGAAGGCACAAGTATATGCATATGCCTGCTAACAGAGATGTAAATATTCCTAATAACGAGAACTCGGCCCAGTGTACACCCACTTCCATGCATGTCGTCCCGCAGCTTCGGGAGGCATGTTACTGGCCTTCACAGGCGGAGTATGTATAGCAAGGAGGAGGTGTGTGTATGTGTTTACCTTTTCGCATATGCAGAGGCGTCGTGATTTATATGTGTATAATTCTAGATTAATCACACATGAATATACAGAATGGAAGGAAAGTCATTACAATAATTTAGACCAGTGACAGAGCTCGATATTTGGAACACATTTTGTGTCTTGTTTTTGTCTCTCACCATTTCCTACGGACATATTTTAGTTTGGTCGAAAACAAGTTGGCAACACTGCAGATTTGGTGGGTGTCACTTTCACTAGGCCAGAACATAACAACCACCGCAGCATGGTGTCTCGTGAACGTAAACAAATACCATGGCGTGTCTTTCCATGTTTACTGTGCGAGTGTAGACTAATCAGAATCGTTATATCCCTAAACGTTATACTACCCTGCAAGCGACCGACCTGTTTACTCTAGAAACCGGTTCAATTCTCTGACCAACCTCAGCGCAAGGTCTGAATTACTTACCGAGTTACTTCACGTCTGAAAAAGCCACGTGGAATATTCCTGTAATTATTTTAAGTGATTAATTATTTCGCAACCCTGTGTGGTGTCCCATAATTTCTACCGAAGCTATGTCAGAAATGAGCTACTTTAGGCATCTTAAAAGTAACAAACTATTATCTCCGTATATTCTTGTGGAATTGCGAATCCTATTTGGAACAAAAACGATTTATATAGTCACAAAATGCATCTAATTTTAGTTATACTTCCACGATTGAATGAATATTGAATGTGATATTGTGCTACTGGTGAGAGTAAAATAGGAAACTGTTGCATTTCTTTGGGTCACCATTTTTGGTAAAGAGGTTATTAAAAACTATAACTTATCACATTATTTAATTGACTAAGCCTTAACACCTATCTTGAACATTTTATAATTTTAAATAGAGATCAAAGATCACAGTTTTAACTACACAGTGTGTACTAAAGTTACTCACCGAATAACGAAATTGTAGGAACTATACTGCTCGCAAAAGTTAAAGGTATGTGAACGCTGGCCAATGCTCAAGCGGAGCGGTGTTGCCAAGAGTAGTGCGTGTACCGGCAGAGGTTCTGTACATCAGAGCGCGTGAGATGCGTGTACTAATTCGACAGCGCTGGTAGGAGGGGCAAGCTTAGGATTCGCTGGAGCCTATATATGCCTTTAACTTTTGCGAGGATTATAACGTATCCAATTTCTCCGATAGGCATTATAGGAATTCCCATATCCCCACTCCTCATATTCTGCCTGTTAACGATCCACTTCGGAGTCTTTGGTTTCAATGTAGATAACTTTAAGCCACTGCTAAGAACTCTCCTGCCTCTTCATGAGCTACACCAGGCATGTATTTAGATTTTATGTACTCCACAAACATTTTATTGCTGTATTACGACGTTAGAGTACTATTATTTACAAGTTAAGTGATATCATAATCAGAGAGATAAAAGATGATTTACAAAATCGTGACACCAACCGAACACAATTTGGGTATAGGTATTCTGTTTTAATCTGTGCAAAAATTGAAATAATTTACTTTTCCAGAGGAGAATATCAGAATGTCTAATGATAACACTACTGAATTATGTTAGGATCCGATGAAGTACTGATTGCCCTGTTTTTAAGGTGTAATTAAAAACTAATACAATATTTCAAAGTATCCTGGGATCTTAAAGAATAACTCTAAATATTGCTTTTTCAGCACGAGAACGTTAGGGGTATAACTGCGCACATTTCACGAGATTTAGATTCAAATATGAGGAATAAAAGGTCCAATAACAATTTCATGTATCGTGAAAGATAAAGGGATGATTGAGCAGTCTTGCAGCAGAGTACCACTGAAGAAGCGAATGTTTTGTTTACTAATCGGCTACTGCATGCAAGCATGCGTTCACACTTACCACGACTGAAAGTCCAAATCAGACCAGCCCTAGAAAACTGGTTTCGCCACGCGTTTATATTTATCAGCTACTGCAAGCAATGATGGGAGGGATGTTATTCCTTCTAACTCCTATTTACGAGACCTGAGCAGTATCAGCATTCCTCGCGCTTGTCAATTTATCCCAATGGACACGTTGGAATCAAATTATTTAATATAATTTTGTGGTTAAAGATTCACCTTAACAAATGCAGAAGATACGAATAACTTATCTTTTAAAGCTTTACGGCATCTCTATGTCAATTGCAGAAGGAATCGAGAAAAAAAAGTGGTTACATGTTGATAAATATTCGACCAGTTTCATTCTTTATTTATTCAACCATGCCCTATAGAGGAAAATGATAGAAGAACTTCTGTTTCAGCCTAACGTCAAGAAGTCGATGTTAAGGTCTGTGCACTTATATCCCTAATACCCTCTATAACTTATGTACATATTGTACATGTTTTGGAGAGTGCGAGAGTGGCATCAGTAGATATGTTTACTTTTTCATTAAACATGTTTTGTGGTTATTTGGTGGTGGCGGTGGCGGAGGCGGTGGCGGTGGTGGCGGCGGTGGCGTAGTGTGTTGTAGTGATTTTGAGGCCACCATACACTGTGAGGTCTCTTATGGCCCCATACTAGCCCGTCTCCCATTATTAAAACGTTGCTGGTGGTAGTTCTTCTCTTAGTGCAAAGTGAAACTTCGGTAATTCATTAAACACACCTCGTATAAACAAATTATACAAATAAATGCAAATCCTGGCTCTCCGATGAAGGTTTCGATAGGCGAAGTTGTCATGCAGCACAGTAGTCCAATACATATCAGCGCTGTGGTGTGAATGACATTGGGAATGCTTGGACAATTATTGGACAAGGTGCCTACAATCGGTTTGTAATAATCAGGAAAGCAAGCTCTGTGCAATAGGCGGTCTATTTACTGCCCTTGAAACAAGCTTCTGGTGGCGCCTGTGGACGCGTTTGTTAAATCAATAAGCGTATATACCAATGAACATAATGATCTTTTCTTGAATTAAACAAGCTCATTCAACTGCACTTATGCACTTTGGTTTCTCTCTTTCAAAAGTTTATAAAAAGCGAAGCGGAATTGACGCAATTCAGAACTCGTCCTGACTGATGCATTGGCACTCGAAGTAAACGCCAGAATTCCTGCTGGATCACAAAGAGCTCATTTACTACTTTGATTTATTTTGAATACTTGCCAAGTATGTGATTTTTCAACAAATTAGCTGAAACGCCGGCATTAAATGCAAGTGCAATATTGATTTTCTGAAGAAGCCCATTTTACTGTGGTAATTTTCACCAGAAATACTAGCGAAAAGATTTGTTTTGCGCGGTACTATATAATGAAAAAGTATACACGAGTGTGATACCCTCTTACTCAATTTACGCGAACTGAGAAGTTTCTCGGAAAAAAATCAAAGTGGATAAGGAATAATTATACCAATGATAAAATAAACATTTTGATTCATAAAAAAAATTGAAAACAGGGTAATAACACTTATACAGTACTTCATTTCGGGTAAACAATAAGATTTCTCTAAGTCTATCATGAATTCCACTGAGAGATTGCATAAATGTTTACACAACCAAAGAAAGAAGCTGGGAAGCCTGTGCGTGATTCTTGGAATGACCAAGAATTTGGGATGTTCGATATATATGAGCTTAAAGCGATGCACGAAGATTACCTGCTGAAGTAATTTGACAGGTGAGAAATCCATGAGTTATTGTGACTTATTTGGAAGCAGAATTTCCTTAAGCATCTCAAACACTTCTGGATCGCCATCTATTTTCTAACCTAAGGATGTATTTGTCTAAGTAGATTGTCTCTTGTTTCTAGTTGTTCCAGGTGTGTTATGTTCCGTGGGTAGATGCCACGTTCCGAGGAGAAAGTAAATTTGTCAGTTTGAGAAACTATTTTTGTGTAAAAGCAACGAAAAAGAATTGTATTTGTGTGATAGATTTCATTATTGATGTTATTAATGGAAATTAAGAAATAAAGAGTAATTGAAAGGTAACCGAGCGAGTAATTTTGTCACATATTTGACTCATTAGTTTGTAAATATAAGCAACCAAGGGACTTTGTTTTGTATAGCCCCATTGTCTTCACACGTTTTCTAAATTTCCCATATCCAATTATAAACCTCGTAATGCTTCTAACAAGACGTTTATTTAGCCTAATGAGTGAGTTACTTTCTTTATACAAGGCTTATTAATTATTTGCTTGTAGAGTTCGTTGAAATTAGCTTCATTCTGCAGACAAGCTCTAGGCTTACAGCGAAAATAAATTTTCCTCTCTTTGCTAGGGCGTCAGGTTTTTCAATACCTGTGTGTCCAGGTGGCCACCACAATTCTACGTTGTTATGGGGAGGAACAATTTTATTTAAGATATCCCATTTTCTAGTTGGAATTTGCAATGATATAACAGAGAGATTTAATTGCAGCCTGTCTATCATTCCTTTTCCCAGTACTGCGTGAGAAAGGAAGGAGAAACAATTAGATTCTACAAAGTGCTGACTGTGACTACTCTTAAACATGGTTCTGAAACGTATATTTAGTCTGCGGAGATGTTAGTTATGAGAGATGTATACTGCAATTATATAAAAGATAGAGCTGTAACTTCAGAGTTGAATATATATTCAATTAACGAAAACATAGAAGGTTGAACGGGTTCTTTCTGAGCCCTCAAAAGAGAAACAAAAGTATAGAGGCTTTGAAGGCCAAACGTTTTGTTTTGGTGAAAGAAATGGTAAAATTGGTAAAAGGAATGTAATGTATTTGAAATCTGTAAGAGAAAAATAAATTATAGTTTATCAAGTGCATTTGTATTCAAACTCCCCGTAACCTCGTGGCACAATAGCCCATCCGGGCTAAGGCCTACCGCCCGACCGCTGCGTACACCACCTCTACCCACCATGAGTGGGGTGCAGTACTGAAGGTGGGACGTTGTCAGCGCCCGGATCCCTACTGGCCGGTTATGCGGTCTTCTCGACCAGGGGCCACTACTTTTCAATTAAATAGCTCCTCAGGGACTTAACGGGCTGAGTGCTCCCCGAACCCACTCTCTTAGAGGGAGAAAAATCCATGCCGGTATCGAGAATCGATCCCGGGTAGCAGCAACGCTAGCACCGCACTAACGAGACGACTATCTGCATTCTAAGAGCATTATAAGCAAATATAAAACAGAATAAAGAAGAAGAAAAAAGCAGCTTGGAGGTATACGAGGATTAAATCTGATCACTTTATAAGTTAACCATAGCTTTTCCATCGTCAACGTCCATAGAAAAGTTTCATGCAAATACGACTAAACTAGAACCGGGCGCAGTAAGCAGTAAAAAAACATAAGGAATTGAGATCCTGCCTTAAAATTTAAGAATTATCTTGCCACATATAAACCTGCTAAATCATTACGCCATGAAACATAAACAGTTTCAAAACTGCACTCCAACAAACATACAACACAAACATACAGATATTGTTTCAAGGTTTAAAAACAAAATTTCCAGAACAATTGTGAATAATATATTACCCAAAAAGAGAATTAACTCTCAACCCGCTGGAAGCAGAGACTTGGGTGGACTACGTAAAATATGTCTGATTGGTACATATAAATTCACCCATTCCCTGAAAGCAGAAGTTGCTCTTTCCTCAGAATAAGTTGATGAGATTAAATGAAACATTTCTCTAACAAAATTATTCACAACATTGTTCACAATGTTTTAAAAGTATTTATTGTCTCCTAACACAGTAATAACTGGCTGCAATCATGTTAATGCGTAGAAAATTCTGGGTCAGTGTGGAAGATAAAACAAAACAAAACGCTTTTGGAGCAGCCGGTCAAGTTATAATTGATTCAGGGCCTGCTTTGGAAAACCGAGAGGTGGTTAAGAACTGGTTTAATGTAAGATATGCTGACCTAAAATGTATCTCATAAGATGAATTGGTTATATAACTATGCAATATATAGTGTATGTTGACGTCACGCCGGCACTACCTGTCTTACCCGGCTCTAACCAAACTGAGCTACCATGGCAACATCCTGGCACGACAGGATATCTCAAATTTATTTTGAGATGATATAGCCCAACTAGTTGCTGAACACTAAAAAAATTCATTAAAAGCACATGAAATCTTGGGGAATTTCATATATTTACAATCTCACTCCTGTAGGCAGGCTTGCAAAATACTACATACTGATGTATGCAATGATACAGGAGTATACCGAGTGTATCGGCGAGCGGGCTACCTCGCGCGACTGATGTGTATGCGTGACTGTCAACAATCGAGGAGGCAGAAACAAAGGGAGTGTCGAGAACGTTCGCGAGACTTTTCTAGCTGAGCCATTTCCGGTGCGTGTCTGCGTGGAACTCGAGAAAGGTCCGTGTGACGTCATCTCCAAAATAAAAGGGGGCCACAGATGAACAGACGCGAGTCGGTCAGTGTGTCAGTGAATCAAGCCAGCTGTGCGTGTGTGTCGTCGTGTTGGCACGCCGTAAGAAGAGCCAACGAGTGTCGCGAGTTATAACACCGCCGTAATTAGTGCATGAGAGACAAAGGAGGTGAAGAAAGACACTAAAATGACTGAGCAAGGTTATGAGAAGTAGAAATTGTGAGTTGTGATAGCTCGAAAGACTGTAGACTGTGTTAACGACAAGAAAATTGTGTATTTGTGGTAACATTTTAGAAGAGAATCAAGTGATACAGGAGTAACCGCATTGATTTTGTAACACATATTCGTGGATTTAATTTATTTCAAATAGATAGCAATTTAAGTTAATTTCAATGCGGATTGTACTAAAAAGAAAAATGTTCACTATTTTTACTTATACCCTCCCGTGAGACAAAATGTTAGGAATGCACGTGAAATGTAACGCTGTGTGTAGGTACATTTACAGTCTTGTTGTGTATATGACTGGAGCACGTGGGGAAGGCGCAGCACTTCATATAAAAGCACAGGTGTGCAGCTGTCTGACCACATGTAACAATACATTGCCATGGTTCGATGGACTGAGCTGCTCACAGAAATCTCGGTTCACCTACTACAGTACAATAGGTATTTGCCATAAAAGTCACTTTGTTACCTTGTTATTGTGGAGATAATGGAGTCGTTGGTAAAATTATAACCTATACATAGCTCACGTGGTTATCGCAGGGGCTTAGGTTGGGAGACAGAGGTATTCACAAATCTTTACTTATAATTCTGTCCTGAAATACACTTTCAATTGTTCTCGAAAGATTGGCCTATGAACTGTTGAAAAAAGACAAAATCACGCTACCTGTCTGGTAATTCTCTCTAAAAAAATCTGATGTGTTGTACTCACATGACTTTCTCTACTCTTGTACTAACCATTCTTACAAACTCTTATTCCTATATCTTCTTCGTGTTAGTTAAGATAAACATTTGTACAACTATTTTATTGCTTATTTCCTTGTAGGTGCAAGGGGAATGTTAGAATACAGTAGGCTTCGTTCGATACTCAAATCTTTTAAAGCTTTGAGATTATGTTGTCTTTGCACACTTAACATATAAAAAAAAATGAACAATGATGATCCATTTCACGAAAGTTCTGTTTTCCGAAACTCACACACATAACAAGGAATATCTCCGAAATGGTTCACCCTACAAGAAAATTTATTGAGACATAAATTGTGTATTTTAGCAAGATCTACATTTTTTGTATAGTATGATTTGGTTTATCTCTAACGGTTTACCAGTTATGCAAAAGTCGTCCAGAGTAAATACGACTACAGGGGCTATAGCCAGAAAATTCAAGATATACATTTCATTTGTCATAAAAATATCTCAAACATATGACATTTTAATCAAAATCGTTAGAGCCATTTTCAAGAAAATCAAAATTTTCGAAAAAGTTTCTATGTAAAGGGTAGTTTAGGGCGGGGCTATTTTCTTCAAAATCTTCGTGTCGCATCCTTGAAAGACATTAAACTTAAATACCAACTTTAGTTTTTAACCGACTTTTCGTTTTTGAGTTATGCTGTCCACAGACTGACACACAGACACAGACTCACACAGACACACACACGGACCTTTTTCTAAAAATGCTTTTTTTATTTTCAGGGGGCCTTAAGACATATATTTCCGGTGAAATCTCGACATCGAATTTTTGGGTGGAATACAATACTTCCCCTACTTACCAGTAGAGAAAGTAAAAAGGGGGGAATAAAATGGACGTCAACTGTTGACTCGAAAAGAATTGGCACTATAACTTAGTGAACTTGTTCATGAAGTACCCCTTTATGACGAAAAAATTGGTATATGGTGCGTCATTAGCTGAGGAAGGTTTCTCAGAGCTCCAGTAAGCCATTGTATCTCTGGCGTAACTTAAAACAAACTCTACAAGAAAAATCTATATACTCTGGAAGAATTAAAACAAAAGTAGACACCTTTGGTGGCCAGATTCAGCATCTTCTTTCATAAAGTTGGTAAGTAAAGCCTTTAAAAGTAGTTTTACAAGAAACCTTGTTTTTCGTTAAAGGTTAGTAGCTGAAATATGCGGCGTTTCCCGTGGTTTGACGATTTATCCTTAAAGCTTTCGGACTTGGGTTGCACTGGCGCAATAATCCTACGTTTCTTTAGAGACATTTAACACACTTAAACGATTATTTAATTAACATTCTTGAGATACTATAGGGAATAAAAAATAAACTAAATAAGTAAATAAGAGTGACCCTAAGACACTGTGCAAAAGCACTGTTGAATAACTACAAATCCATAGGAAGAAAAGCGAATAGAAGAAATTAAGGTCAATGAGGGTGTTCACAAACACTCACTTTTTCTTTGGGAAATAGACGGAGGGTACTTTTACGAGAATAGGATGAAATGTGAAATCCCAAAGTTAAGAATTGTTTTCTTAAAACAGAATGTCATCATTGTCAGTCCCACTAAGATATTCCTTTCAATCGTTTCTTGAAAACACACGAATGCACCACTGCACGTTGACAAACATTCCATAGAAGTGCGGATCAGCGTGTACGTACTTCCATCTCCGAGAACGTGTGATCGACATTTCAATTACCTACCTACCTACCTCATTTTGAATTGCATACTCAGTTCACGTAATGCATTCTCATCCTTAGGTAGCAAAGTAGTGATTACCTTTATATCGTATCACCACTTCTCGTTTAAATTTAAAGGCAAGAAAATCTGATGTTTTTAACATTTTCTGTTTCATTCGCTGCATTCATTGAAAAACTTATTTTCAAATAAAAAATAAAGTAATCCCATATTTTTTCTATCCTCTGTAAACTCATATATATACACCAGGTGAGTCAGCTGCCCCTTATTCTCGAGTTTTATGCAATCCGCATTTTATAGCCCAACATGAAAACATCGACCCCATTACTAGGTTCTACCTGCGTATTTAACATGGATGTTTAACACTCGATGAAATTAGCACTAATATAGATGTTATCACATCGCTTTTTAATATATTTGTAATTAAACAGCTGACGTTTGCACTTCTGCAAATGTTCACTGGAACCAGCGAATATTACATGTTAAACGGAACGTTTAGGTCACACGTTACTAGATAGCTCAGTTGGAACGAGCGCAAGACTCCGAAGTAATCTGTCTGCTGTGAAGGTGGTTCGAATCACCAGCATATACTAATCTTTTTTTACCGTGCAATCCTCACAATTTGCAAACTATTATTCTTAAAACTGTTATTATATTCATTTTTATTGTTTTATTTATGTTTTATGACATTGTTTGATGTTTCTTTATTGGTGAACTACAATTATGTAGTTGTTTAAACACACATAGGTAGGTGCATTTGAAATAAGGGTCATTCATACACATTTGAACACAGAAAGCAAGGGAATTACATTGTCAGAGTTTAACATGGAAGTTAAACCCAATTTTGCACACAATGAATTATTGTGCTATTAAAAATGCAGACAACCAAAAACGATTTAAATTATAATATCCTAAACCCTCAGGGACTTCATAATTAGATTATTGTGAATTCGGTTTCCAAGTTTTGATGAACATAAAATATTTACAATGCTGAGACCCGAACCTGCGTCATTGGGACTTAGCGCAGAGGACCCGTCACAATCCTATTCAGCCATTTCGAGACTTGACTGAAAAGCACGTACCACGTGCAATACTAGGACTTGTATGCCTGGCGCTATGCCATTGCCACCTCGCGAGTTTACGGCCTTGATTTAGCCTTTTAAGACAGTTTTAATCATTTGCTGGGCGATTTAATATTATTACTTAAATGGCAAAAGCTGTTATGCATATTAATTGAGATGTACGAGGCGTAGTTCACGCAAAAGTGTAAATAAACTGTTGTTTAATAATATGTCCGTTTTGACTGTACGGGTCCATGATGGATGAGGCGTGTCTAAAGTTTTCCTAATTTTTGGCAACCAATCCCTGTTCTAAGTACAAGAATCCACCATTTTCTTTTTAGCTGACATTATTAGTGTACTCATATGATAGGTCCATTTTTTCCGAGGCGTTTACTGAATTACGTTGCTATGTATACTCTAATAAAAAGTTTGTAAAATCGGCTGGGAACCGGAATTCGCTCTCAGTAAACGAGACGTATGTTTTTGAGGTGTACTTTAGTGAGGAGTACGTTCTGTCCCTTAAACCGCTGTTGCTCTCAATTTTGCTCATTTCTCTCTTTAAGAACGTGAAGCAATACATTTTAGTAAGCGCATACCTGGACTAAGGCGCACATGCCGTTAGATGGGTGGCCTACCTTCCAAAAAAATAAGGCGCGGCTGACTCTCCTGGTATATATACATAACTCTTTCATAAACTCGGACATATATTCTGCGTATTATTCACAAAAGGGTATTTCCCACTCCTTGTTAACCATTATAAATTTTTCCTCACAATAATTTCATCACAAGTTTTATTGTGGCTACATAGCTTATAATACGATAGTTAAATATGGACTATATTTACATCCTCTTGATATTTTGAATATTATTTGCACTGCCTTATAAGAAGCAAGAGAATGGACATTAAATTTCAAAACTCTATCGCTTGAAATACTTGAAATTCCTACCAACAGGAAATCTATCGTAATGGACTAAGCTACGGTAAAGGAATTATGTGATTGTAACATTAAAATACGTAAAAATAATTTAAAAATTTTCTAAATAAAAATGTTAATGTATCAGAAATCACAAATATATGACGTAATATGGTTGATAAGCAGTCGTTGTTTCATTTGTTTCAACACTTACAGAGGAAAATGATAAAACTACTGAAAATGTGGATTGTGTTCCGTTTGAAATTTTGAGCTAAGCCAAGAGTGCTGAGACTTTATTAAGATGTAGTATATTGTTATTGGAAGAGATACCATATTAACATTTTATAAAACTATGCCAGTGCCTATTACATTTTATGGAGGCGAAACGGTTGAAATGAAATTTGTGAGGTATGTACCTGGCTGTAGTGTTGAAGATCATATCAGAAGTGAAACAATAAGAGAGCAGCATAAAGTATTTAATTTTAACGACAAAATCAGGGAGTAGAAGAAAGACTTAACAAACAGACCTAGCAGTTGGTAATAGAGAAGTTGGAGACGCTGGGAAAATCTCTTCTGAGTCGAAACAAGCGCATCTGGCTTATTTTGAAGGTTGATGATGATAATGATGATGACTGCTGGCTTTGTTTTAAAATAAATTTAATGAAGTGTATTGTATTTGAAGGTTCCTGCGCTAGCGAGGGTGACGATTTTAGGTTTTTTTTTACAGGCACATTGGAGAACATTATGTTGTGACAGTGACGATGTCACTACTGTCTTGTTGCCGTGGTAATTATATCATTCATTTCTCGGCTCTGGTGCCAAAAATAGGGTTATTAGGGTAATGTCGCACGATTTATGCCGTCATAACAAGTCGTTTTAGCGCTAAGATTGCATAAGGGTAACTCAACATACATTTAATATTTTAAAGATATGAACATTGTTCTTAAGCAAGTGTGGCCTAGTCTTACAGTTTCTTAGCTATATAAAATGTAATCACAAGAAAAAATTCTTCACAGTTCACTCATAAACAAATTCAAGATAAACATTTTATTCCTCGTATCAATATGCCAAGCATATGATAGTTCGAGCTACTTCTGAAAATATTTTCAAGTTAGGTAGTTTTGGAGGATTTTCTTGGAAACCTTGCCACATACTTGAAAGATGTTGAACTTAAATATTAAGTTGGCATTTATCTAGCTTTTTTTGTCTAATCTCTCTGTCGTCTCTCCCTCTGTTATGTTCTCCCTATTTTTAACTCTCTCCCATCTTTAACTCTCCTCCTGTCTCATTTTCTTTCCCTTTCTCTCTAGCAGAATTTTTATAACAGTTTCCGTTTTGATTCAGTAGAGTATCGGTTTGAAATTTTGTGTAGATTACACTATTCCCTTCTACATAAGTAGGTGAGAGAGAAGGTAGTAAACCCGTAGTCTGTATTCAAATTCAAATCCTTTTTAATCTCACTTTTAAGGCAACACAAGCTCGTTGTTAGGCAAAAGCTTTGAAAAATCAAATGTAAGTTATCTTTATAAATAAACTGAAATTTATTTGTTTTATAACCGATGCTGTTAATTTAACTATGTATTTATATATGCTTGTGCATATGGCTGCCTTCAATTTAGAATTCTTGTAGCAGATAGAGCTTGCGAAATACCTAAAAGGATGCATCTTTTGTGTACCTTTTTTTCAAAACTTTCAACATTAATGCTTAAACAATTCATGAAAATGATTGTAAATTTTCTGTATGTTGTATCTGTGACATTTATTTAAGTGAAAATAGACTTTTAATAACCATATACGGAAACTTTCTGATCATCTTAATTTAATGCATTTTATTTCTCATAATAAATATTCTTCCCTCATGACAAAAATGAAACTCATTGGCGTATAAACTACCAGTTTAACGTATTAATAGGAGCTATTTTAAGTTATATAACGCTGTCCATTGTAATACAAGAGCATTTTATAAAGCCTGATAAAGTGAATAACGTACGTAAATCTCATTACTTTCTCTGCTACGCATCTACAAGTAGTAGTATTGTGCTCCTCCCAAAAATTCGATACCAGATAGAAAGAGAGAGAGAGAGAGAGTGCGTGTGTGCGTGCGCGACTGTGTGCGCGTGTGTGTGTGTGTGTGTCTGGGTGTGTGTGGGTGTGTGTGTGCTTGTGTGTGCTTGTTTGTGTGTGTGTGGGTGTGTGTGTGTGTGTCGGTGCGTGTGTGCGAGGAACTATGAAATAAAATCACCTAACCTGAATTAACATGAAATACATAAAACAATGACATCTGTAAAAATAGTTTGTGCCTATATGAGTAACTATAGAAGTTAATCTAACTACAACACATCACATGTATGTATATGGATACAGTAATATACGAGATTATTTGAAGATATACTTGGTTGAGAAAATCGTATGAGTCGTACATGTCAGATATTTAATAAACACATTACTTCGTTTAATTTACAGCTTTGTTGTTATTTCAGCGTCCACCATCTTTTAACAATCTTCATAAAATTACATTTAAATTAGTTTTCAGAGTATAGTTCAATAACTATCCATAATAAACAAAATTTATTGTAACCCAAGGATTTATTTGCTTATTTTTTTGTTTGTTTATTTATTTATGTATTTATTTATTCGTTCACTTGTGCTACAACAGAGAAAAACTCCAATTACAGTAATTTATTTATACGAGTTTAAAATACAAAGCAAGAATACAAAAAGGAATAAAAAGAAACAAGACTAAAAATCTGATGTGTTGCACTCACTCTACTCTTGTACTAACCATTCCTACACACTCTTATTCCTCTTTTTTCTTCATGTTAGTTGAGATAAACATTTGCAGAAATTATTATTTATTTCCTTGTAGGTGCAAGCGGAATATGGGAATACAGTAAGCTTTGAGCGATAGTCAAATCTTTTAAGGCACTGATATTCGTTCTCTTTGCACGCCTAAGATACAAAATAATGAATAACGTAGTTCCATTTTACGAAAGTTTAGGTGTTCCAAAACTTACATAAATAACAAGGAATATCTCCGTAATGGTTCACTCCACAAAAAAGGCATGTTTTACCAAGATCTGCATTTTTTTGCATAATAAGATATGGTCTATCCCTTACGGTTTATCAGTTATGCAAAAATCATCCAGAGTAAACAGAATTACATGGCTATATACAGAATATTCAAAATATACATTTCATTTGGCATAAAAATATCGTAAATATTTGTCATTTTAAACAAGATCGTTAGAGCCATTTTCAAGAAAGTCAAAATTTTCCATGTAAAGGGCAGTTTACAGTGTAGGAATTTTCTTTAAAACCTTTGTGTCGCATCCTTAAAGATATTAAGCTTAAATACGATCTTTGATTTATAACCGACTTTTCATTTTTAAGTTATTCTGTCCAGAGACTGACACACACACACACACACACACACACACACACACACACACACACACACACACACACACACACACACACACACACAGACACACACAAACACACGTGGAACGACTAAAATGAACCATTTATTAAGCTGTTATTTAAGACTAGACGTTGCAAATGTTACACTGATTCAGCAGATAACGATAAGCGATACAACTGAAAATGACGTGCAAAAAATGCCTATACTTAATCGTTTCTTAAACTGCTTGTAAGGGAAGCTAAAATCCAGCTTTGGTTTGGATGAAATTTGGTTTGATTTGCACATAACCTCAGAACAGGAGAATTTTTATGCGATGTTTTCGGAGTCCTAAATTGAAACAACTGACGGTTTGTGAAATTAGCAGCACTTACATTAAAATATATTCTATGAAGTAATTATTCACTGGATACCAAACCATTCACCAGTTTATATAAGAAAAATTCTTCAACTATTATTCTACGAGCAGAAAATTCCTATTTATATTGTATTGGAATATACAGATTCAGTGTCAGGCTATAAATCCTGTCTTCCGGTGCAAAGAATAGAATGTTTCGCTACTAATACATAATGATTATAAATATACGGGATTATTCTATAATTTAAGATCGAGGGAATTTTTATAGTCCGGATTTTTGCTTGCCTGAAAGGGATTTTTATTTCCAGCAATTTGACAGCACTGATGATAAACGAAAAAAAGGTTATAAAACGCTCTCCTCAGAGCAGATATAATGAAAACTGGCTTAGGAATGCCTGAATGTCCTGATTGATCCGACATACGCTTGAAATGCGATGAGTGCTAGGGCATCAGAAATCTAAGGAAATGAAAAAGCTCACCAGGTGAATCCGTGTTTAGAATCACCACACATTCTACCAAAACCACGGTAAGGTCATGCTTTAGGGAAAAAAAAGCAACTCAGGTGGCAAACCTGTCCTGGACAAAGAAGCTGTTTTACGTCCATGCTAACACACTTTCCTCATCTCTGCTGAGACTGGATAGAACAAGAATAAGGAAAAACAATCGCATTAATTTCTGAACATGGCCACTTCACGAAAAATCTTCTAAAATGTGTGAAGAGAATAAGGAAAGTGCCACTATGCCTCTTTGACTGCCCATTCCTGTAAAAACAAATCACGTTCTGTACCAGAGAAGATCCAGGAAGGTATGACGTTGGAGCCAAGATACTGCAACTTATTCAAGGAACAAATTTTTGAAAAACTGAGATGCATAAAAGCCTTTTAGGCTGATGTGTGGAAGGTCGACAAAACTCCAACATAACCCACTGGTTAAATGGGGAAGTTTTGGCTAGAAGTAACCAGATGGAAATAAAGGATTCTTATATGGAGACGAGAAAACTTGAAGAGAAGAAAGAATGGAGAAGACTTGTTTTGACATGAATGATGTATTCTTGATGATTTGGTTGATTGTGATTGAGGTGAATAACACCACTCGTAAGAGTTATGCATCAGTCCCCCCCCCCCCCCCCCCCCAACAAGATACGTTCACAGAAATCATCATCTTGGTGTTGTTATGCAAATATCTCAGGTGTGCAGCGAGGTTTTCCCTGATTACTAAAGTCATGAAAGTGTAAGGGAATTGTACCCGCCTTGTTTACTAATAGAGCATGCAATTGCCTCATCTTATTGTCACGTCACACTGTAGTGGGTGTCAGTCCAGTGAGCAGTGTCCTCAGGAAACCCCTGCGCCCGAGAGATGACACATTTGCATATGAACCCTACATCTGTTGATGATGAATCTCCGGTTTCCTGATCCCATAACGAGCCTCCCGTGCATCTTCTCCAATTGAGACGTAATTGAGACAGGAGGGGGATGTGGAGACAGTACAGATTTCACACTCAACGTCATTGATAAAATTCCTAGTAATTGCAAGTGTCGTGAATTGCACGCAAGGACATGGACCTGAAAAGTCTGGCCTTTTAACTTCCTCTGCAGTAGTAAACAAAAGTTGGTCGAGACCTCTGCTGCCCTCTCCGAAGTAGCTACATTTTTGCGCGAGAGCTCTTAATAATGAATGGAATTTTGGCGCAGAAACTATAATGATTCACTAGTGAGGCAACCATGATATTCTTAGACGCGTACTTAAGACAAAAAAGGAAACGAAAGGAAAAAGTTATGACATTTCTAAACATAACTTCTTGAGACAGAAAAATTCAGCAACAATTCCAATTTGTAAAACATCCGAAGCATTCGCTGATACTGTGTTCTTACACATATTCATTTTCAAGAAATGCGATGAATACGAAATTGCATCATAGGATGTGTAGAATTCGAAATGATAGATTATGATTGAATGGAGCCAAAAAACTCACCAGCAGAGATATCACTGTGAATTGACTCTGGAGACAAGCGGAACTTAATACGAATGTACGCGTGGATAGGTTCTCCGGTTTCCCCCGCCACTCATTCCACTAATTGCTCCAACATAACCTTTCCATTCATCGATTTCGCCTGCATTTTATATCATCCTCAGAAGGAGTATAGTATGCTCACAATTAATGTATAAGCCGCACGTGGCGCTTACCAAACCATTTCTTACGGAATTTTGCGAAATGTATACGCTTACAAGTGATAAAAATGTTGTTTTCAAACTTTGTAAGGCGTCTACACTGTAAAGTATACATCTCAAGTTTGAAGCGGTTCTGGTATCGCCTGTGCATTTTAGATACACACAGACATACATTACTCGCTATATTATGTTGAGTATTAAGTGAGCCTTAGGGATTACGATTCCAGATTTGGTAAACATATTGTTATAGTTTTCGTTATGCAAAACCTGCTAAGTAAGCTCCGTATTTAAGGACACTTTTCCAAAATCATAAATTATATATCTTTTTAAGGGCTGGAGAGAGGCCAATGCTTATACTACAGTATGGAGAGAGCATGTATGTAAGGGTAAAGGGTTCATACACGAAGGGCACACTTTGCAGATCTATTGCGTGTTAATACCCCCATGAGGTACGTATGAAGTGAAGGAACCGAAGGGGCCGCAGGATCACAGTAAGACGGGTCACAGAGACGCGCGGAAGTCCCTTACAAGTGCCGAGATCCCTTCATCCCGGCGCCAGCCCCTGCTGAACATCGCGGGTCCGGTATCGCACACGCGTGCCCGTCCGGCGGAGGACAGCGACCGCCCAAACGCTACCTAACGCCGTGAATAGCAGTTACCATGCACAAGCATCCGTGCCTTTTACCCGGCATCGCCAACACTACACGCCTGAAACCACACCTGAAAGATGACAAGGGAATGGAATAAAGGGGGGAACCGTGGCATGTGACAAGGGGAAAATCACAGACAAACCTAAGTCAGAGTGCGTGGCCATGGGGATCGAACCCAGGACCTCCCGAATGCGAGTCGCACACGATGCCGCGTCGCTACCTCGCCCGGTGGGTATGTATGTAAATGTGAAATAAAAAAAAAACTACTAAAAGTGATCTACTGGGCGCAATTTAAGTTAATCAGTAACCTTGAAATTCCAACGTCAGCCTTCCAAATCCATTAACGGGCACGGCGCCACTTTTACGCATTGGTTTTATTTTACCCGCCACATGTACATCGGACAGTTCCTCATTTAGCCTCCAACCCAGACCATCCCTTTTAAGTGGGAGGAATTCCACAAAAATCTCAATTGTGCAATTTTGTAAAGCGGTAGACTGAAATACAAATTTTGGTGAAATCAATTAAAAAACTGAAGCTGTTGTGGTAAGTCGTGAATATTTCAAAGGACTGACTAAGGTTTCGTGAAACTTTCATTCACATCTTCAGTCTCATGATGCATGAAATCTTGCTCTGTCTTTTGAAATACTCACAATTTACCAAACATAAGTGAAGTTCAGTCTCTAAATATTTATTATATTTATTGACAAGTTCAATTTTGGCATATATCAGTTTGTTATTATGATTTTTGATGTACACAACATTTTGACCTGATCTTGAAGGTGGAATTTTGAGTTAAGGGGGCCTTAAAATATATATTTACAGTGAAAAATACGTGTCAAAAATTTGGGTAGAACACAACTTCGACTACTTATTAAATGTAAGTGATGCGGAGAGTAAAATAATCTCACCTGTAGAAAATAGAGTGTTTTCGTTTGAGAACTATTACGAGGATTTTATTGGTTCGTTAACACCGAGAACGAAGGAATATTTGAGGAATTTTCCCTAAACGTTTCCATTACCGTAAGAGTTGAATTATTCATTCCGAACACACCTAACGTAAATAACGAACTGTTACAGTTGTTAATTAATATTAATCAGTGCATAAGAGAGTCACTCGATATGATCATAAGTAGAAAACATAATTTGAATACCCATTATCTGACGAGAATTACTGGTGTACCACGTGGTTATGATGCTGGACTGACCAGCACTAAACAATTCTTTTAATGGCAAGCGCCCATTGTACACTAAAAAGGTAATTGAGGCTATTTCTGCACCACACCAGATGATTAATTCAGTCCTGGAAAGGGGTAGAATGAGATATAGCTGTTTAAACTATGAGGCCCGGGTGTTACAGTATAGTAAGCCAACATTAGAGTGGTTATCTCATATGAATTTGAGATCTGCTTGAGGTTTACCGGGAAAGTGCGAGTGAGTTGGAGAATTTGACGTCGTGTCGGCACGTTGGCCATGGTAGCTCAGCAGTAAGAGCAGCCGGACGGAGACCGGAAAATCTGTGGTTCAAATCTATGGCCTTTCAAACCTTGTCCTACACACGGCTAGTGTGGGAGAACAATTAACTTCCGTTAAGTCAATCCTGTTACAAATATTTGTGTTCTTTGAGAAAACTGTAACCATATGGATAGAAAAATCTAAAAATCTAGGATCATATATTTGAAATGAGGTTACATGATGGAGTTACTCTAAAGTATGGACCAGAAGTAAGTTACATAGAGCAAACTTAGAAGTTTCGGCACATAGTTTTTAACAGATTCTGCTGCTTGATAGCGTGCGTGAATAGTTTCTCATAGTTCCATAAAATGTCCACATGTATGGTGTATGTTATGAAATAGATTATTTAATCCTTTCTTTGTGATGGTCCATTTTGTTTATTCTCGGGTGTACATAATGGTGTAGAAGTGGCCCAAAAATAATAATTCGGGTTTGCTAGTTCTGATGAAAGCAGGATCTCCATAACCTAGCAATAGGTATAGAACTCCCATATAGGACTGTGGGACTGTTGGAGCACAAGGGAAAAGTTAACTTGTTCACTCCGGATGTTTCTTGCACCCTTCCACCTTCGAGGCAAAAATCCTCGAAATTGTTCTCCATAAGTTTTTGTCCCATATAGTGAAAGAACAACACTTGTTTGTTGTTAAGTAGAGAAAGCCATGGACAAGACGGAAGGTGGCTGTCATGGACAATGATGAACTGCAAGTTTTTGTGGAAGGAAGGAATAAAAATGAGTGCACATTGCATTACACGCTGAAGTCTGAAGTCTGTTGCGACTACTGGAAATGGGGAATGAAGATCCAGATTCTTTTGGAGGAACTGGTGATACCACACACCTAAGAAGAAAGTCTTCGATAACTTGAAGGACGCACCGCAGAGTAATATTTCGGTAACAGTAAGGAATTGCAGGCAGCTGTCCATGAGTGGATGCGTACTATCCCCAAACAATGGTTCTGCAACGCAATAATGAACTTCCCAGGAAGATGGTAGCACTGTATTGACATTGGTGGGAAGTACATTGAGACATCCTATGTACATTGAATCATTTGTTTAATAAATAAGATACCAAAAGTATTTTGTAAATCATTTCCAAACGCCCCTGAAATACTTTTCCTGTAATGAGGTAGTTCATGTCACCAACTATATTTCACACCACCATCTGCATATTACTTGAGCTGTTAAGCTGCATGGGCTGCGTTTGTCTTCCTCAGAATAATAATGTTAAACATCTTACCTTCTCTAGACATCTGCATGAGTCGGGTTTTATTGAACGGTAGAGCCAACTTACCTGCAAAGAAGGTGATTGCATGTTAAAACATCAAGCATTAATAGTGGAATTTTAACAGAGAAAACAAGCTTCCAGACAACGAAACGTTCTAAATACAATACTTATAAAATATACGCAGGTAAATATTTTTCGGTGTCAACAACAAATAAACTAAAACTCATTGCAACGTCACATAGTCGCTTATTATAGTATTTATGTATAAAAAGAATTCTGCTGATGTGTATTACTCACGATAAATTTTGATTTGAATTATCTCAGATTAGCGAATTGGGTATCTCTTTCAGTAAACAAATACATTTATTTAGATTAGCTGTGCATTTTTATGTAATAGCCTGTGATGTATTCTCTTATGATTACACAAAATTAATGCAAATTAAAGACAATTTCACGGGTCGTTCAAAAAAAGGTTTTAGTTATGCAAATTGTTAAACATGTGGCATTGTAATCTACGTTTTTTGAGTTATATTGTCTATAGACAGAAAGGCGTCCCTTAGTTATACACGCATACACACACACGGACACACACACGGACAGGCACACACATATACACACACACGGACACACACACATACACACACGGACACACACACATACACACGGACACACACATACACACAAACACACACACACACACGGACACACACACATACACACACGGACACACACACACGGACACACATGGACACACACACATACACACACACGGACACATACACACACACATACACACACGGTCACACACATACACACACGGACACACACATACACACACGGACACATACATACATACACACACGGACACATACACACACGGACATATACACACATACACACACGGACACACACACAAGTCCTTTCTTAGAATGACTGTGCGTCTGGATAATCAGATTTCCACTGTTAAACGTAAGGCAAACTAAACTACTAAAATAAGAGGAAAATCCAAATCTATAAAGACTGGGTCTGATTACTCCATTTAAAAATAATACCATGTTGTTGTTGTTGTTCTTCTTCTTCTTCTTCTTCTTCTTCTGTATGGGATAAGTATCCTGTTCATTTCCCTTGGATGAGTTATAGATGCTGTCAGTCCATCTCCTAGTGGGTCTTCCAGTACTTTGGCGGCGCCGTGGCCGAGCGGTTAGCGCACTCGCCTACCACCTAGGTGGCCCGGGTTCGATCCCAGGGACCCGCATGTGGTATTCGTGGTGGACGAAGCGGCGTCAGGGTGGGTTTTCTCCGGATGCTCCGGTTTCCCCCGCCATCTCATTCCACCGGTGCTCCATCTTCATTCCATGTATCATCAGTGTCACCGCCTGCGGTGCCGTAGTAGTAAAAGCGAGCGTTAAACACTACTACAACAACAACTTCCAGTATTTCCGTCGCTTATTAATAAACTTTATTATATCTTGAATATGTAAATTTTGTCTAATTTCTGTATTGCGTATTTTATCTAGGGTTTTTCTTTGAATTCTTCTTAATATTTTCAATTCGCGTGTACTTAATATTTGTTTTGACTATATCTGCTCTGGTTTCTGCTGCATAAGCTAATATTGGTCTAAAATGAGGACTTTACTCTCTACTGCCGTGTACTTATTTCACCAAATTATGTCTTTTGGGCAACCTGATATCTGCTCTGCTTAATCGGCCTGTATTTTTACTTCTCAATTTAAATTTTTGGTGCTTGTTATTTGAATATCTAAACAGTTAAGTTCTGAAACTTGCTCAATAATTTTTCTGTCAATTTCTAATTTGCATGTCAGGCATTTAGTCTTTTATATGTATCCCTACACTGGTTAAAATTATAACAGTTTTTCCAGGGCTTTAATTGGGCCGGTAGTTGTTTAATTTTCTGAAGTAAGTACCGGAACTTCTGAAACATGCAATGCGTGTTGCTGTTACAAGATCAAAGGTATTTACCTGTTTTGATAACATTTTAATAATTTACTGGGCAGAAAATAGCTTAATATCTAACGGAGCTGAGTCGATGATATCGAAGAAAGATTTGTCTTTGCTGCACGCTGTATGTAAAAGAATCGAAAGAAAAGTGAGTTAATTTTACCCATCAGAATTAAGAATTATTATTGACCTTTTGGGAAACCAAGTTAAGTGTAAAATTTTATGTCGAAGAATATTTAAAGTAATGTCTCATATATTTGTCGTATAACGTGCTTCAGCAATAATAGACCGGTGTAGGGGTGCAACTCACCCCTTTTCTTACATGTCATAATATTGGGATTGCTGTAACAACAGACAAGCGCTTGCTATGAAATACTCCATGCAATAAAAAATGCTTTCAGGTATTCCTAGAAAACTATATGATCCATACCATCAATCTCCAAAGAACCAGAAAACAAACGCCCAAAAGCGTTAAGTCAACTCATTGATTTCTTGTTTCTGAATTTGACCCAATATCATAGGTATTATGTGCTATTCTATATGGAATCAGGAAAAGGGATTTGTCGTAAAAGAAAAGTGACTGCAGGACAAAATCCCTTCTAGCCAGCCTGAAAACATTTAAGAGTTAGTTGAACACCGGTAGTTTCAATTTTCCAACCAAAACCCTGAGTTTGTCTCAAGAAACACGCCAAAGTAAACTTAAATACGCGATACAGTCGAGTTTTTGCAACATCAGAGGGCATTAAATCCATATCGAAATAACTATGCGCGAAGTTTGGTGGTGCGAAGTGTCTGCCCTCTACATGCACGTCTGTTGAACTACAAGCCACAACGCTGGCGAGTTGACGTGACGAGGTGGCCGAGTGGTTAAGGCGTTGGACTGCTAATCCAATGTGCTCTGCACGCGTGGGTTCGAATCCCATCCTCGTCGAATTAAATTTTATCTTACCCTTAAGCTTGTAAAAGTGAACGTTCTATGACCTGTGAACATAATGGGATTTATTCTCCCTTGTTTGACGGTATAAACATTAGGGTTACAATAATTATTTATTGACTCTTGATATATCATAGGTTTTCATTACTACGGTCATCTCATTTTATACAGAATTATAGCCATACGGCAGACAAAATACTACAAACTTAACATAGGTATACAAAAACTTAGAGATTTAATTTCCAGTAAATCGTTTTTAATTAGGAATCAGATTAAATACGTTGTAGAAAACATTGATATCTTACAGTGTAACAACAATAACAATAGTTACAATAATAATAATAATAATAATAATAATAATAATAATAATAATAATAATAATAATAATAATAATAATAATAATAATAATAATAATAATAATAATAATAATAATAATAATAATAATAATAATAATAATAATAATAATAATAATAATAATAATAATAATAATAATAATAATAATAATAATAATAATAATAATAATAATAATAATAATAATAATAATAATAATAATAATAATAATAATAATAATGGATGATGATACAGTTTACAAGTTTACAGTTTGCAAACCATCTTCGTTGGCGTTCGTAGGCAGCAGTCGACAGATCGTGTTTACCTGCCCCTCAGTGAATCATGGCCGCTTGTTTACATTCTTTGAATTGGCATAAAGAGTAGAAAAGAAACTAACTGCTGAAGAATTCCATATCTTGTTATTATTGACTATTTTATAGTAGAACTTTTGTGTAGGATGTGTTGATTATAACCTCATCCTTGTTCAGATGATGCAAAACTTGGAAGAAATGGTACCACAAATTTCCACAACCAACACTTGTGGGCCAACTTATATGCCAGTGGTATTATTCATCAATTGTCATTGTACGAGAGGTTTACATGCAATATCTACAGAGATTTTGAGAATCTCTTCCAGGTCTGCTATAAAATATGTCCCTACTTATCAGAAGAATTGTATTCCGAAGGTGTTCATAATCATCTTCATTCAGAAGACCGAAGATGATGAGGTTTTAAACCTGGCTAGAACTCCAGAAAGTCGGAGTTATTATTCTAACAAGGGAACTTAAGTTCTTATTTTAGTGTAAGTGTGCTTTGATATTATGAGGCTGGCTACAGTTGCACGCACTAAAATCAAGTTACCTTACACCACTGCTTGTGAATACATCACCCGACGACAATGGAGCGGCCAGACAAAGACGACTATGAGCGCAACAGAACAAAGCGTCCCCAGTTTGTTCGCGAGACTTCCGGCTGACGACTTATTTACGAGAGTTTCGAGTAATGGTGAATGTCGAGAAAAAATTCGTGCTATATCATTCTCGTCTATATGAGGAGTTCATACGGTGACAGAGGCCAGTTGTTTCTGTCATGGAGTCGTGAGTGCTGAACGTGACAGCTTTACTGCGTGACGCGAAGACTGAGAACTGAAAGACAGAAAAGTGTTGGTCAAGGTTACGATAAGATAAAACAGCTGTCAGTTGTAAGGTCACGATCAGTTGTAGACTGTGTTAACGATAAAAGAGTACTTCAGTTTTAGAGAAGAAATAAGGTGACAGAAAAAGTAACCGGACTTCTCCTTCGTCACAATATAAAATTCTAGGAGCATTCTTAAATTTTAAATGGAGGCAGAAATATCTTCAACAATGTAATTAAACGACATTATATTAGGTAAAATAAAAATTTCCATCAAGTGAGGATAGTTCTCAAAATGCCCCAACGCTGCAAATATTTCCTCTCTTTTTTGTAATCTCAATTCCATGCCTAGAGTATGCTATTGATCGGCGAACACCGGTGATGACCTGCAGCTTTTGACCTGAATCAGTGATTAATCCCTTAGCTTCTGCACACGTCGTCGGATTTGTTCTATGTAAATAACCGTTCATTTGAAACGATACTGTGCTGGTCCTTTATACCTATTTAACACATAATGGACACTAGTATATCTTCTGAGCTTAAATATGAAAGGCATGCTCAAGTCTAATTCCTGGAGCATATGAGTGAGTTCTTGCGTATCTTTATCTTCAACCATTATCCACAGATAATAATGCGTGATCAATTCTGGAAAGCGCGAGCAGCATTGTCAACTATTCGGTCTTCAAAAACACATTGTAATACGAGGCAGCTATTCTCATAGTCTTATTTCCAAGATTATACCTATCTCGCCAACTTTTCCTCAATTAGAATCGCTTGCTATTTCTTTAGTTTTGTTTTCCCCCTAATATGGCCCAATCTGTGAAATATTTCTAGCAACTTCTAAATTGTGAATTAAATGTCAGACTCAAAATTTAATGGCGACTGATAACTGACCACTTCATAATTAGATTATTCTCTTACCTATTGTGGAAGTAAATTTTTTTGGGCCAAATGATATTTGTCACTGGCTTTACAGCGTGATTTCACAACATGTTTGGCTATACAACATCGCAAGGCGTGACAAGCCTCTGATTGGATGTTGTGTTGACCAATTCCGCTTGCCACCCGCCATTAAATTTTGTGTCCGCTACAACAGTCCATGTGATACGTTCGGACAAAACGTAACACAATAAATACATGCTGAATGAATCCACAGCTGTACAAACGTTATTCCTAGAATAGGCCAAACAACGTTGTACTGAACTGCAGATGTCATTACCTCGTAAGCGCGTGAGCTAGGCTACCGCTGACTGAAGTCATTCAACCTAATATAAGGCACCCGGTGGCCTCCAGTCATACCATACCAGATAAATCCGGCATCATGAGAAGTGGATAGGTAGGGAAGGCCTAGTTCCACGGCCAGACCTAAATCTTTTGCATCTTTATATCTGAAGGAACGTAAAAGAAATAATTTATCCAACGATAATTACAAAAGAAGTGACGCTTGTTCAGCATGTTGTGTAAAATTATCCAAAACTGTTCGGGAGTCTTCGAACACGTGTGACAGTCTTTAATTTGAGGATTTCATGCAAGTGTTGGAACAATAACGGTACTTTTTCAAATGTTCTATGAGATCATAACAATTTTAAATGAGTGTAAAATAACTCGTGTCCATACACCTGTTTCCATTATACTTGTCATTGTAATTTGTGCGAGGAACCTGCCAACGAAAGTTTATAAGTAAACGTGCATGCCTTTGTTTATTACAGTCTTTGTTTTATTTTATGATATGCATTTCAAATTATAGAGTTATTAATATTATTCTACATTTTCATTATACCTGTAATAAAATTGTACAATTGTTTCTTATTTTTCCATTTTTAATGAGCTATAGAAATACTAAACTCATTACTATGGGGCAGTAATATTTTCGGTAAAACAAATACATTTATTTATTAATCAATAGTTGAGAGGTGGTGCTTTATGGGGCGCAAACTTGGAAAATAAACAGAATAGAGGAAGGAAAATCGAGAACTGTTGAGCTAGACTTCTTTAGAAGATCGGCTAGGCAGTCAAGAAAAGAGAGAATAAACATGAAGAAATAATGAATGTAGAAAAGGATATAATCAAAGTGATAAACGGAAAAAGACAGCAATGGTTCGGGCATGTAACCCGAATGTAAGAGGGAAGATTGCCAAAGGAAGCCAGAGGACCAAATAGATACTGGATAAATGGTGTAAGAAGATGTATGGAGGTGAAGAGACTGCAGGAAACATGCGTTGGAGGCCGATGATAAAGTAGTGGACACCTTATATACTGATCTTGTATCGTTATTATTACGTATAAATCGTTATTTTGTTTGGTGTAGGAAACCTACAGCCATGTAGAAATTCATAAAATAAGGAACAAAATTCTAACGTGGTCAACAAATGTTAAATCCTTCATTTCCCAAGTTTGCACCATCATTGGAAACAAAGCATGGCAAGCGATTCTATCCTAGCATTCTAATAATGTCACGTGACCAGAAACCACAGATGTTCCGATAATGCCACAACAGTCAAGGCGACAATAAATTAATCAGTTAAAAAGAAATTATAACTTTTAGTAGATGTGTCCGTCACACTAGAGCACATGTTTGGAACGCCCGGTTTGCTGCACTTTGGACCTTATATAGGGTCCAGGACATGTTGCGCAAAGGTTGCTGCATTTAGCTTCTTGACCCGCTTCATTACTCTCCAATATTAATGTTTTATAAGGTCTTGTAATTCTGCACACTTGCTGATTCATCGCCTCCATTCCGAGTTGGCAAACTTCGACATATATTTATCCACATTTGCTCAAGGGTCACGTGATTCTCAGAACCAATAAGAGCCTTAAACTATATAAATAAAGGACCATGAAATCTGATCTACAGATGTGATATGCTTGCTTGAGATCTTTACTTGGAAATCAAACATAACTATTTACGCTATGACCATAAATGTTTGGTACCAGAATAATTAACTTAAATAAACAGGACAGTGGTACTCGGAGAACTATTTATTAAATGGAGAAATAATTTCGGGCGCTGTTTCATATAATCCTCAAAAACAAAACCGTTTTTACTTTCTCTACTACGTATAGTAAGAGAAATATTGTATTCGACCCAAAATTTCGATGTCGAGATTTCACCGGAAGTATGTTTTCAGGCCCCCTGAACCCAAAAAAGCAGTCTTAGAAAAATATTCATGTGTGTGCGCGCGCGCGCGCGCGTGTGTGTGTGTGTGTGTATGTACATATGTATGTGTGTGCTTACCTTTTCGTGCATGCAGTAGCGTCGTGTTTTACTAGCACAGTTCTAGATTATTCACATACCAATATATAACTTCGAGCTACATATGTCTTCAAATGGCAAATTGGCTTCCCACATACTCACAATTCTTGTCTGTTGCACTTCCGCAATAGTTGCACACATTCCATCAGTTACATTTAAGGGACACTGCGATTGAATTTTCTAGCTTTTCAAATTTACATATGTTTACTTGAAAATTGCCACACTTAATATGGATAAACAAACAAATGGTTGCGCAAAAGCTCAATGTTCTACCTCAAACAGTTGACCAGATAATAGAATTCTATTAATTAGCGAAAAATATGCATGTTTTTAAAACTGCCTTTACATTTTTCAGAGAAGTATACTAGTGCCATTTTCTAATACTTTAGTAAACTGGAAATAAATTATTTGATTTAATTTGATGTTATTACTTGCAGAGAAATACATTTTAGTTCTTATGAAGTTCGTGTTAAAATTCCTTTTCTTTTCGGGATAAATTATTGTTAGTGTTACTGTTATTATTATTATTATTATTATTATTATTATTATTATTATTATTATTATTATTATTATTATTATTATTATTATTATTATTATTATTATTATTATTATTATTATTATTATTATTATTATTATTATTATTATTATTATTATTATTATTATTATTATTATTATTATTATTATTATTATTATTATTATTATTATGATTATTATTATTATTATGATTATTATTATGATTATGATGATTATTATTATTATTATTATTATTATTATTATTATTATTATTATTATTATTATTATTATTATTATTATTATTATTATTAATTGAACCAATGAATAATGCAATCATCAAATGTATGTTTGAATCTTTAGACAAGTTTGAGGTTATGTATGAAAATTTACATACACAAATAAGAGCAAAATGTAAGGAATTAATTCCATACAAAATGCAAAACTAATCAAAAAAGAACACCCCAGCATGGTTAAAAAAAAGTGCACGGGTGCCTTAAACATGTTGTTGGACTTTCAAAAACAGTGAGTAGGAAAAAATGTTTAACTACAATAATTTACAATGTCTATTGAATATTTATATAGTGCAATTCATTTTTACTTAAAACTGTAGTACAAGTGTTCCTGATATATACCACTGCTTGATAGAACAACAAAGGTAAACACTCCACACACACTGTACGCGCCGATTGAGAAGGTTGGTAGAATGCCCCAAAAAGCAGTAGGGGTGGCATTATATGGAATCAGGATACCAGGCAGTAAGGATCACTTAATATGAGCAGAAGTAGAAAAACAAAAGTGAAATGCTGTAAGTAAACAGGTGTCTACAAGGATGTTTGTTAGGACGTAAACTGCCTCTTTTATTGAAATACTTCTCCAATCCCTGAAATATGGTGTGGGCTGGGTGACGGTCTTACAGTAACGTTGTTGATAGAGTCGGCAGGCCTCTCTTGTGCTTTGCCGTAGATGAGAAGCGTTTCTGGACATGGGAATATAAACAAAATATAATCACATTTACACACCTATCTAGCACTGCAGTGTACTTTGTTTACAGTGTGTATATTATCATTTTAATTTCCTCTAATGCACAATTATTCAATAGTAATCTCACTAGAGTTGTTCATTTATCTACAGAATATAAAGATTACAAGAAATAAATACAATAAAGTAGTAACTTTCATATACTTTCAGTACTCTCACATACTAATTCTGTTTCTCTTTGTTTTGTTTGGTGTCGCGCTGTTTTGGAGAAGAAACTTTGAACATCTATGCTTAGAACTAATGAAGATAAAAAAAAAAAAATGAATAGGTGCTGTGGAGTTGACAAATGCAAGGGAGGATGCAATGTGGTATAAGCACCCATGATTGGTTGAGTTACATCGTTTCGTAGAATCTTACGTGTCAAAAGTAATTAAAATGCGATAATCGTAGTAAATTGAACAATATATTGTACTTTGAGTAGGTAATAGAAAGTGGATAAAATAAACGTTAAAATTTTATTAAAATAGTTATAATTTACGAATAGCATTAAGTGATAAACGAAGATTAACCTAGAGTCTAAAAATTAACTTGATACAAAAAACGTAACACAAAATTTCTGCTTTAGTTGCGTCATTTTTATTATACTTAAAAAGTTTTCGCTACTGTCATATTAAAAGGCACTTCTGGGAAGATTTTGCTGGTTGAGACAGGTCGTAATGAAACCACACATACGTAGCGCTGGAGCTAAACTTGCTGTATATCTCTGTGGTGCACTTTTGTGATCTCACTCCTTTGTTTGCTAGAATTATATAATTGTGGGGTATATAGTATGAATGGAAATAGCCGCCCAGTAATTAGCAAACGTTGGCTCACTAACTTGTAAATGGGACTTTGTTATGTAACTACAACTTCCATTAGTATGAGTACTTTATTGCATGACGTGCTTGAGAGGAGGTTCATGAAACTATGAAAGAGACCAGAGATCATCTTCAAATGCAACCGACTGTCTCTTGTAAAACTATTGTACGTTTCCGGCTTTGTTCTTTACGACTGTTTGGCTTAATACGACGTCAGTACCTGAGTAAACTTGATTGAAATAAATGTGAGCTGCAGTTGATACGTATAAACAATTAAACACATTATCCATGAAGGACTGTACTGATTCAAGCCTTGTTCTACGTGCGCGTTAGAGACAAATATTATGGGAACTAAACTAATCATAAGAATTATGTTTTAGTTGTAAAAGTTAACCAATCAGAAGGCGAGAATGTCATCACAGTTTTCATTTTTCAGCCTACTGCTGATGTTTACGTGTAAGCCGGTCAACCGGTTGAAGGACAAACTGGCGTTGTGCCATTGCTCCAGCTAGCTTGCGACTCAATACTGGGAAGGAAGATTGGCCTGCGTGTAAACATCAGCTGATGCATTACAGGTATTCACAGTCAATTTCTTGCCTTTCTTTAACGAACGAGAAGTTAAACGAGAAAGTAGAAAAGCCTTTCACCTCTCCTAGAGAATTGCATGAATAGAAAGATCTTTAGAGGATCTGTGTGAATAAATAGAAGTATTAAAATAAATTGTTTAATACTCTGACCTCCAAGTACACAAACTTGAATCACTGTTTGATGATCGCACAGACGTATAAACGATCTGAGCAATGAAATTTAACATTTCTACAAATGTATTATTTCTGCTTATTTAGGTGCTTATAATCAAACGTTGAAATTTTGAATCAGGTTTCAAAATAGCTATATCTAAAATATAGATCTTATTATAAGTATGATTAAGAGCTGGGGTTATGTTTACAACAATTATTAATTTAATTTTCAATGTTTAATATAGAAGAGAGAAAATCCTATGAATAAAAGAAATTAAAAGGGTACTGTAGCAATGGAATTATTTAAGATTAGAATATAATACATTTAAGATTAGGAGAATAGCATGGCTAAACTTCCAAAAATAAAGAAACGTAATTTTTATGACATTCTTCTTGCCTTGGGTGCTGACTCTAGGCGCCATCTTGCATTAAAGTGACATTGTGTTTACTGGAAGGACTGTTACTGCAGACACGGAATATAAAATTGCTATATACTACCATTACTCTCTTGTAAAATAACAACACGTATTATAAGAAAGCATAGGTGTAACTTGCACTGCCTATAAAGAGAAAATGAATATTATGCATATCTTGTAAATGAGAAAATAACAGGTTTATGTGCAGGGAATCGGGCGATACAAAGTTCGTTCGATCCAATAATAGAGTGGGTAAGCAGCAAAAAATGTTGTCTTCATCATTACCATCTGCAAGTAACATAACCTCGTGTTCCCAAATGACTTTTGTAGGGCTAACCTTGCGGAATAACTGTGCACATATTCAATAGTGTTAGTAATAAAGTCGTTTAACCCATCACCATGTCCAATCAATATGTGTTGGATTAAGTTTGATAAATCTCTCTGTAATCGACACTTAGCAATAGTCTTCTTTTTCAGAGATTGAATTTTGCAAAGCTCTTCAAGACCCTTTCATCGGAATCGAAGTAAACGCGCACTCAGCACTCTTTGATGAGCTGTCAAACTGAAGAAATGTTTAGGAAACTTTCCGTCGCTCTCGATGAGTGGAAAAGAACGAAAGACAACCACTTGGCCTGTGGTGAGAGGTCAAACGGAGTCATCTCTGATCGACCAGGCACAACAATGAACAGACAATTTGCTTGGAGACGCTCCGTCGTTTATTTCAAGGTTCAGCGTCAATTCACAACGCAGAATCTTTCGCGGTATTTATGATGCTAAGATTTCTTTCCTGCAGGTCATAGGGCAATTTCTGGACACCCGAAGCAGTGGCGGTGCTCATTTGTTTTCCTTCAAATACTTTTGAGTTCTAGCAGTTTTTCGCGCAGTTCTTAAGTATTCTTGTTCGATGGGAATTCCCAATTTTGGGGTTGTGAAACCTTGGGATTGCTCACATCCAGCAAGAAGCTCCGTGGCTACGTGTGAGAGATCCGTGGTTCAATTTCCGTTATGTTGGCCGCTTTGAACCCTATTTTTCGCAGTTTTCCCTGATTGCTGGGCAAATATTGGAGTACAATGCCACGAGTTTCACTGTACTTCTTTTTCTGTCATTTAATGTCCTCATAATGTTTCATGATATCGCTTGGCTCTCATGAATGTGGCCCAAGTTCGATCCCAGGGGACAGTATGTAGAATTTGTTGTGGACCAAGCGGCGTTTGGGTGTTTTCTGCGAGTCCTCCGGTTCCCCCACCATTCATTCTACCAACTGCTCCACTATTATATTTCCTTTCATCTGATCCATCCTGGCTACACTCCCTCTCTCTGATCAGAGTTTGTCTGCTCCTCGACACCATCTGACCCCAAGCGTCCACTTGGACTTCAACGTAGGGTAAACAGAGAAAGAATAAGACGTTTCAGGGTCGACGAATGTGTGAGTGAACGCGTGAGAGGAGTATAGTGGCGGAGGTTTCTTTGTAGAACTACCTGTTTTGGCGTTCGGTATGCGACGCCCACAGAGAAACCTCTCCGAGGGGTATGTAATATCTGTATACGTTAGGGACCCCGCCTGCCGCCCCTGAATCCCATCATTTTGTTAAACAGTTCGTGCTGGAGATTTTCAAAAGAGACTGTGCGCTTACGTGCCCAAATTCTCCTCTGTTTCCAGTAACCATCCGTTACTGACCCTTATGCGACATCCAATATACCAGTATATACACGGGTGGAAGGTACTGCTTCGGGCACACTTAACCAGGAATTGTGCATGAGTATAAAAAATATTTCAAATAAAATTATTGTCCATAAGGAACCGTTTCACCGGAAAAAAATAATTTGTGTCAAACAGTTGGAGTCATCTAGCTTCTTGACAAATGGATAAAAAATAGATTACTAATTTACTAATTGTCGCGAAAAAATTGTGTGAACAATGCAGTAATGCCTGTTCATCTTAATTCGAATGACTTAAGCCGCAATTTAATGTTAAAATGCCGTGCTAATTTTAATTTCTAAGAGAAGGTTAACAATGCCACAACTTGTTCTCACAGTGGGCACGCTCCGCTGGATGGGAGATATCTCCCGGCGTTACTGAAAGTGAGGAGGAAGGATAGGGCAGGCGACTAATTCACGGACCAGGTATAAGAAATTGTAGGTGTGGTGGCAACTTTAGCTGCCATTTGTGACAAGGAGATCATTAGTTCTATTTCAGCTGGGTAATCTACAAAAGAACGCAATTGTTTTACGAAAATGAAGAGACTTTTATTCATTTGTGTGTTAAAAGACAATTACTATTATTTTAGCTATAACGGATGATGGTGATAATGATAATGATGATGATGATGATGATGATGATGATGATGATAATAATAATAACAGAAGAAGAAGAAGAATGTCCATTATTAGAAAAATCTGTAGCGTTTGTGTCAGCGTAGTTTTAACTCTAAAATATGTGGTTTCGATTGATTCATGTTTCTACTTTCTTAACTGTGGGAAGCTAAATCTTCATCGTTAGTTGAAGGAATGCGTCATTTAAGTTACATTGAAACCTTTAGGCATAACATTTAGATTCGTGTCGATTTGCCAAGATCGTGGCCTGCTTAAGCGGTACGGTAATCGCATTGAGCAAGTGTTTTGTTTACAATTGAGGCAGTACTGGCCTGGAAGCACACGCTGGTCGGGCATAACACAGGTTATGGCATGTGCGAGGACTAAATCCATCAGCTTAGTGTTGCCACTTCCATTGCGAAAAAATGAACATTTTTACAAAACGAAACTTAGTATTTTATATTTCTTACACTTGCATCTGTCAGCCAGGTTATTCTGGCCGAAGACCTTCCACTCTGCCTATGTGTGTGTGTGTTTGGTAAACAGCAGCGCTACCACCACGCTAAGGAGACGGCCAAACTCAGTTGTACCTATACAAAAAGGGGGGAGACTGCCTCCGTAGCGCAGTGGTAACCCGCCTGCCTCTGGTGTGGAGGACCTGGATTCGATTCCCGGTACCGGCGTTGGAATTTTTTCTCCCGCTGGGAGGTCTGGCACGGTGTGCACTCAGCCTCGTTAGGCCCCGGAAGGGCCAATTGAGGAGCTGTTTGATGAAGAAGTAGCGATCCCAGGTCGTGAGGGCCGCATAACTGGCCGGGAGCGCTCGGAGCTCTGGCCACGTCCCACTCTCCAGTACTGCATCCCACTCATGACGTCTGCAGTGGGCAGAGGTGGAGGACGCAGCAGCTGAGCGCTGAGCCTTGGACCTTCATGGGCTGTGGCGCCGGGGGTTTAATTTGTTTTATTCTTCTAGGGAAGGCCGATCCAGTCGACAGATTGTACACCCCTGTTAGAGGAATCGGTTTTGCCAATAGTTTGCAGTACTACGTAGAACGTCTGTTGAGCTCTGACCGGAGTAAAAACAATCTCTCATGTTATGTATGTCGCTCTGATTGGATTTAATTGAGCTAAGTGGAGAAGACGTCAAACCTTTGAGAGCGGGGCGCCCTGGTACATACGTATCGCTTCACACTAAGCTATATTTAGACGCGCCTCCAATATCTTGCGAGCCACTATATGTATTTTGGTCAATTTTTACCAATCGGACCTTGTGCACTTCACATGATTAATGATGAGGGCAACTGTACCAAAGCAATTGTTGCTAACTTCTTTCCTTCAAATCTCTCTGGACAATTTTCCTATTCTTATATTTACGAAACCTTGAAACTTAGGCTCTTCGAAACCCACTTAAAAATTAGACGTAATTACGCATATTAAATATAACAGTGCTGTAAAATTAATAGCATTTTTGTTTCCTTGTAATGGTTTCAATTTTATCAACTGAGATGCGAATTGAACACGTACAGATTAATCTATAGTAAATAAAATTTAAAAGGTATTTAATGGACTATTCCAGAATAAGAAAAAAAGTACCGTGAGCACAAATAAAATTCTATAAATTTATCGCTATGTCTATTTTTATATATGGTTCCAAATCACCTGCAACAACAAAAAGAAAAAATCGAAAAAATTATTTTAATGTTAACGGTGCTAAGAAGTGCTAGTATCATATTAGCGCCGCCAGTGTGTCTGAATTTCGTCCCGCAGGAGTTCTTTTACGTGTCCGTAAATCTACTGACACAGAACTGCCGTTGTTAAGCACATTTAAAAACCATCAGTCTGGGCTGGGTTTGAAACCACGACCGCGGGATCAGTAGGCGAGCGTCTAACCAACTGAGCCACCCAGACCGAAAAAAGAGAAAGTCAGATGAAGTTTACGAGAGATGTAAGAGCAGTTGGGTACGACGTTGTTAAAAAAGAGGCGAAGGTAGATTTGCCTCCACCTACTGTCCACCGAGCTGTGACGCTTTGACAGAACTCAAAAACCAACCCCTCTAATGTTTGCTTGCTTACTTAATGACTGAATGGGAAATGTTTCGTGCACAAAAGGAAGGAGCTGGGGTACAGCGACGAGGTGAGGTCATTAGCTCATAAGAGACCTCTGAATAAGAGGCTCTACTAAGTTTGGTAATATAAGAAATTAAACAATAAGATCAGATCTAAAAATATTTTCATTTACTGATGACATAGAAGAAAATATTGTGAGAAAGTGACATCCGGCTCCTGTCACCATGTGATAAATAAGTTCATTCACTTTTTCTGTCACTTTGCTTCCTTAAAATTGAATCACAAAAGTCCTCTTTGTTATCGTTAACACAATCTGCAATTCGTCGTGACCTTGCAGGTCAGGACTGTTCTGTCCTCTATTAGCTTACCATGCACTTTACTCTATTTTAGTGCTACTGCCTCTGTCTCACAAACTAGTTCCGACGATACACTCACACTCACTCAAACAGGCTT